>LPNX011093332.1:53685-102195 GCA_001517045.1 Pseudotsuga menziesii | reverse complement strand
CATTCCAATTGTCATTGTTCTCAAGGTGGCCTAAGATGGTGAAACCACATCCTAGGTGCTCAAAAGTACTATCTAGACTGACATGTTCACAAAACAAGGCCTTCCCAATAGAGGGAAAATAGGCTAGGTAATAGTAAGAAACTATAAATTTCTGACTAGCTATTAACGTTATGAAAGGTATATTATGCAACAAACTATCTAAAACATGAAACTAGAAAAACTGAAAAGCACAAGTAGTGTTTGGAGCACCAAAGAAATGCCTATCCATGATGTGCACCATGAGAGCAGTCTTGGCATTACTCGATGATTGGGAAACCTTCAAATTCCATGTTCGGGGATCCTTCCTCAAGCATCTTGACCAAGAGAGGAGCCCATTTCCAAGGCAGAACCAGATTGTCCAAGTCTAATATCACAATCCCTTTTGTAGAGGAAAGACCAGGTTCCTAGTTGGTCCCCTAAAGGGAGTTCAAGTATATTACTCCCTTTCCCAACCTAAATGTAAGCTCCTGTAGACTCACATTGACAAAGTTCCTTGAACAAGTTCTCCACAGATAACCCCTGCATTGACACACCTACAGCTTCAAAACTCTTGCCAAACAGAGAGTGATCCCAATCAAAATTGTCATCCAAGTTGTTTAATCCATCTGTATCTTAATCCACACTAACCCTCATTTCTAGAACCATCTCCTTGGAATTTTTTGATTTGGTCTAGATATCTTCCATCAGTCAACACAACATATTTTTGACCACCCAGTGGTGATTTATCTTCTCAGTCAAGTGAGCTGAGATCAACGACTTAGCCATGATGCTTTCCTCCCATTCGTTAATAAGAGAGAACCTTTGGTTAAACATAATTCACATACGCATCACTTGCATGGTTTCCATTTGCCTTGCGACCAGAAATGCCACAACCACTACTTCCCCTCCCGAGTTTACCGTGTTGAAACAAAGACTTTTTCTCTATTTTTCCTTTTTCCATCTTACTGCAAACAACCAGCTTTTAAGAAGGGTTCCCCCCAAAATAAGAGTCAGAACATTGGAATCCCAACCCACCCATAAAACCAATTATCCACACGAGAGTGCTATCGCACCATCACACTCGAACATATTATCTCTGTATTATTCACCATCTCGTCTCCCATATGAAAGGTTAAGGAATTGAATATCATTAACCACTGCCTCAAGCTTAGAGCCAGCCTTATTAAATGAGTCATCAAGTCGACTGCCCTCCCTTTGCATGCTCATCACGTGCCAACTCAGGGATTCGACCGACATTCGGGAAATTGAAGATATTTATTACTTCCCAATAATATTTTGATAATTTAAAAGCATGTTTTAGCTTTTTATTTATTTCCATTCTTTATCAAATAAACCTATATACAACTAAAGCTAAATATAATCCATGTCTATTTTGCAAGTAGAATTTCTTATTAAGCAAAAATAATTTATCTGTGTGAGTGATACGGATGGAGGAAGAAAGTTTTACCAAATGGTTTAAGGACAACTTCGTTCCATATGATGTGAAACTTAGAGAATTAATCATATTAAAATTTGATTGGAGAGAAGGATTTCTGGCACTTGACATTCCCCTCGAATTTTAAAATGGAACTTGCATCCATAGAATAATATAATTATCCATTTCCAAATTTATTTGATTTTGTAATATAATTATCCATTTCCAAATTTATTTGATTTTGTAAGGAGGAAAATGACCTTAATTGAACATATCCAACATCTTGATTAGGATTCTATTGGTCTCACTTTCCAAAAAGAAATTAAATAAATATATCTCACATAGCAAGTTATGTTCCCTTAAGGAATAGTTTTTATAAATTTCAGTAAAATCCTCAGTGTTACAAATTCAAAATTTTTACCTTCATTGAGCCCAAAAATTCTAACTTTGACCACTTCTCATGTAAATAAATAGGATAGACTTTTCCTGGACTTATGCAAGTAAGTATTTATGATGATAATTGATACATTTTCTTTTTTGTCTTCTTCTTTCACCACTATCTATTTATGTAACCTTTGAATTTTTAATTTCCACTTTTGTTCTTTAACCAAATATTTAGAAAACCAATCTACTTTCATGCACTGAATCTCAAATCTAAATTGTTGCCTGCAGAAAATTACCAAATCGGTGCCAAATCATGACATTCATTATTTCCTTGCCATGAAATAATATTGAGTTGAGCTGAAGCAATGGATAATGTATTGGTGTAATGTCATCAAGAATAAGATTAACAATGTCATAAACAAAATTTAACATTGTAGCTTTTCCTTTAATAGATTCTCCAACATCTTTAAGAGGGGAGGAAACATTAACTTCTATATTTGTATGCTCACAAATTTAGTTCTGGATCAACCTGAGTCATAGGCTTTGATATTTCCTTAAAGGGTTTAATTTTCAAAAGCATGTTTTTTTTATAACTTTTCCATTCTGTCCATAAACCTTCTCTACCCTTTTCTTGATAGATTTCATCTCTTTTCTCAAATTATCATTATCTTCTTCGAGTTTCTCCCCTATATGCTTCAATCTATCACTTTCTTCTTTTATATGATTATCTAAAATATGAAGCTCATGCACTTGTATTCTTGAATTCCTAATATTTTTCTTCTTCTTTTGTAACATAGAAGCAAAAAGATCAAACTATAAATTTTTAGTGGAATCGTCTCCTACATGTAACTGCTCAAACAGCACACTGATTCCAAAATTGGGCAACTGAATATCCAACAATTCAACATGTCCTAGTTGAAAATTCATGTTGGGAATATCTTGTTCTCAGTTGTTTGGGAGGTTTTTGAAATGGCATACAGAGGAATCACAATACAGAGGAATCACAAAAATATTGATAATAGATTCAACAAATCCTCCCCCCCGTGAAGTGACACTGTGTGTTACTTGTTTACTCATGGAGTAATGGTTGTGCTATAATTAAGATGGTTTTCATCTAATAAGGTAACTAAAAGAAATAGTTGAATAAGAATGATTTTATGATGATTGAAACAGTATAATAAGGTTGCATCTTAAATCTCTATGTTATTAAGATGAAAAATAAGCAAGTCATACCTTAATCATAATTGTAGAGATGTTAAATACTTGATATTGATGCTAATGTAGAAGCACTAAAGATAATATCAATATTTGCTGATTGGATGCTGCAAATGAGGCTCATGAAAATTTGAAACTAAATAAAACTGCTATAAATATGAAGGTCGATCTAAATCTGTTGATTGTCTAGAAAATAACTTGAAAGGATATGAGCTGGCTGTAAACTATGATGTTGTTTTATTAGAACAATATACTGCTGAATTATTGCTACAAGAAAGAAATAAATTGCTGCTCCAAAGGACTGAAATGTTGATGTTGCTAGAAATTGTTTTCATTATAAGTTTCCACAAATCCTATAAAATACAACATATTCATCCCAAACCATCCTTGTGCAATCCTCTCTCTATTAATGAAGATGTTATGGTCGAATAGAGAGAGGAATCACTGGATTACTGACCAATGATTAAAATCATTAACCAATTGGAGATGACCCACCATTGATGTCAATGGGCATCAAGGAACTATGTACAATTTGAAAGGAATGAATGAACTTTCTAACATTGAAGGTCCTGTATAATCCATCATCCAGGAGGCATTAATGAATCCCCCTGGTTAATGGCATGGTAATATGCTCTTAAAGCATGCACACCCCAAGGTACCACAAAAGTCTCTAGTTTTATGCCTAGAAAATGTGATAATGCCGAGGGGATTAAACTTGTTAGAAGGAGAAAAAATGTATATGCCATCATCCAATTGAGCACATAACCAATAATGATTTTGTAGAAATTAAATGGATATCACCAACAAACTTCATTGGGAATCTAGCCATCCAATTGCCTAGTTTTCTAACTAAATCCATGCTAAGTTGTTCCAAACAAGCTAGTTTCCACAACAAAGCTTGTTTTTACCTTTACTTTTTATTTATTTATTCATTTTCCTACACTATCCTACTCTATTTAAAAAGGAGGATCTTCTTTCAAGTATATGAGTATTTCCAATCCATCCATTCATGTAACAACATCTCTAACATGCTCATATTCATTTCTAAAGAATATGCATCTAGAATTACATTAATCTTAGAAACCCAGTATTTTTTATGATTCCAAGAAGTACTAAGAGAAGAAGTGATAATTTGTTTTGGTAACTGCTTGAAACCAGATTTCAATGTAATATTTGTTTTCTATCTACTCTTTGTATGTCATATTGTAAGGTCCTTTTGCAATCTGCTCATTAAATTCAGAAATGCTCCAAGCATTTAGTGATAAGCATGCGAAAAATTCTTCAATTTATGGTTTTAATATATGTTCTTCATCAGATGTGGTCCATGATTCTTCAATCTCTTTAGAATATTATTCTAGTTCTCCCTCCCATGGACTTATTTCATGGATCTGTTCTTCATTTGGTTCCTGAAGTATAGATTAATCACTAGTGACAATTTTGAACAAAGGACAAAGAATTGAAAAGGTCCTTATAGGGGTGTGTCCTCTTTTTCTCAACAAATGCTCGAGCAAGATTTAAGTTATTTTGTGGTGTAGAGTCCCTACTCACGAAATGGATTAGTGCCTCTATAAAAATGGATTAGTACATCAAAAGGAAGGTGTTCTTCTAATGCTAGAAAATGAAAATTTCAGAATTTAAATTTAATCTACTACTAGATCTACCTTTGTTGTCTCTTTTCCTATCCATTCATCACAAGCATGGCAAAGACTTGGAATATCTTCAGTGATTGTTACAAAGTAGGATCTTACCTTCTTTCACTAATGTTGGTAGCACATATTCATACCTCTTGTCTTATTATTTGTTCCTCCTCCTTGATGTGAATGTGTGTAATTTAAAGTGACCTACCTACCTACACTTTAATCCCTTAAGCACCTCCCAAGAAATGATGCCAAAATTGTTGGGTGAATTAATGTGTTTATATTCCCTACATTTTAAAGTCAACTAGAGTCGTGTAAGCTTGCAAGGTGCATGTACATTACATGTAGGACCAAAGCTTAACTAACCCTATATAATTGCAAACTAAAATTCTCAAAGGGATCATTTCTCTTCTTGGGCCTTATGAAATAAATGGGGCTTGGTCTTGGACATAGGTGGAGTCAGTCTCTCATTAGTCTTAGAATCACTTGGTCCATGGGTACTATGTTTCCAAGTACTCATAGAGGGTCTTTTTGAGCAAGTCGTGTAAAGAGTTAATATTAAATTTGAAATGTCACTACTACATTTGGGAAAAAATTCAACGTCTGTTCAATGTTATTTAACGTCGAATAAGAGTTTATAATAACATCGCTAAAATGTCAACATAATGTCAGTGCATAGACATCTTTAAGTGATGCCATTATGTGTCGCATAAGTGACACTAAAGTTGAATGTTAAGCCCTCTATTCCGATTGCTAGAAATGTTGGCCAAACATCCATGAAATGTCCATCAACTAATGTAAGAAAGCAGAGGTTTTCTATGTAGATTTAGCACCGGATTGACATCTGAATATCGATTTGGCGTTGGCTAAAAATCAATCAAGGGATGTGTCAATATTGATATCACATCGAACTAATTTCATAAAAGAGACATTTGCAATGTATATTTGATGCCGGATTAACATTAAAAAAGAGACGTTCAAAGATTGAAGTTGTACATTAAGAAAGAGATGTTTCAGAGTGAATGTCACCTTGGTGTGATGTCGCAAAAGAGACGTCTTTCATTTATTCTACTGAAGAAACGCTTATGGTGTCGAAAATCAATCCACGTTCCTCGAACATATGGGAGCATCAAATAAGCAACGATATATATATATATATATATATATATATATATATATATATAAATATATATGGATTTAAAAAATGTAGATATCTATGGAGAAACATACAACAACATCATAAAGTTGTTCTTGACTTGGGGTTCCATCCAATAATATGTCATATACAGAATAAAGGGCCGATAATAAGCATAAACATGAGCACTCAAACCATGGAAGGAAAGGTAAGTTCTTCAAATAGAAAACGTCGCCATGCCTTGTGACTTAAAAACAGAAAAAAAAAATACCTCTTTTTAGTTATTGGAAAGCACAGAGAAAAAAGTGCTAGGAAAAATATGATAAATTTTGAACCACCCTTCTCTAAAGCAACACAAATTAACATTTAAAGGAAAGTCTTGTTTTTAAAGAAAACAAATTTCTCATTGTAGGATATTCAAAGCTACTTAACATAAGAGAACATGCTTATATTTTTTTCTCATTTTTAATGGAGGACTTATAACTGTGGTACAATACATACAAGGTTGCCATAATTCAAAGTAGAATGTGTGAAGTGAACATTTATGTATAGCCACCGAAAGTAAGCACAATCCAAAAAGTGATTGTATCTTTGAAACAACCTGTAAAAGATGTGTAGATTCTCCTTTTATGATCCAGTATAGAAATCAATAAGAATCAAACTGAAACTTAACTATTAACGTTACATTTCATTATCAATATGATATGAGAAATGACAGAACAATAATTCAAAATCCTCATTTTGTTTACAATATTTTCTAAAGATTATATCAAGCTCAAGCTATATTTACATAACATTGCATTATTCGAGAAACAACTTGTGTTTTTGAGAAAAAAGAAATGCCAACAAATCATCCGAAACCAACAGCCATATCAATCTAAAAACTAAATATAACATGGACATAAAAATTTATGTGGTATGAGCTATGTTGCATTGATTCTAGGAATATTTCCTTTACCGTAAACACATGCTTTGAATAGGGTTTGAATGTAATTTTATACTCAATCTATAGTTCAAACATCATTGGAAAATATATCTATAATTCTTCTCACCTAGGGAAAATTCAATGTTTGGGGCACAATTTAAAATTTCCAGAGGCTAATTCATACGGCAATTCAGATTTCCCTTAAGTTAGTTTATCTTCTCTCATTATATGATTTACCTTTAAAAAAAACATTATATGAGATGCTTTGACACTAATTCTGAATGTCACTATTGGAGATACAATTTTTTCCCATTGATCTATTTTTTATCATCCATGGACATTAATAAAAATAAAAACCAAAGTCAAGGATGAATGGAGTCGAGTTCTGATGCAAATAGACTACATATAAAACCCTAAAATCATTCTAATTGTTACACAAGCAGAATAATTGCTCAATATTTCCCATGTTGCTACTTCATTTTTATATATCTCTTCATCACTCAGTTTTATCTTTTTGTGCCTTATTCGAATACAATACAGCTGCTTGGAGTCAATTTAGGGTTCAATTTTACCAACTCTCTCTACTCTCTCAACTTTCCCTTTGCTCCAATTTGTTTTCCAAATAAAAAACTCTTTCCACATCCACAAAATGTACTTAAGTAAATTTTAATCGCCTCCTTATCACGATGTGCACCATTAACTAAGCCTATCAGTATGTATTCTTCTGGTTTCAATTCCCCAAAGTTGTCCTCCTAGAATCATCAATTCAAAACTTTCCAAATTGTCCAATAAATGGGCATAACCATGTTTATAGAACTTGATAGGAAATTTAGGTAATTACACATCTTGTTTCTTCCTCCTACATTCTTCACCAAGAGTTGAACATTATGATCCTTCTCCTTTCAGTAATATAAATAAATTTTCACCCAAAAAGAGTTATGATCTCATAAAAATTAAATTTAAAAATGGTATAGATCCATTTTAATTTGGATCTTGTAAGTGGTGAGAAGTTTATACTTATTTTTTCAATCCATGTTGGTGCTTAATTGGTCTTGTTAGTGCATAATCTATCCATGGTGGCTAGGGCATGGCATACTAGAGACCAAGTGAAAAAATGCTTTTTTGGGCTAGAGAGGGGCTTTCCAAATGACATTGTAATCTTGAGGCCCATTTGGCATCATGGGTCCAACATTTTGATATTATATTTTAACTATCACATGGGCTTACATGGCTTGCAGAGAATTTGTGAATGTGTGAAGTACATATGATCTAATTTTCAATCCCATTTCCTCATCTAGTTAGCATTTTTCTTATTTGCAAGTCTTTGAAAGTTGTCATTAGGTAAAAGATCACATAACCTTAAGAAAATCATCATCCTCAGAAATTTTGAGACCAAAATTTTGCTTAAGGTCTTCCTAGCTCATAAAATCATGCTTTTGTTACAAGCTTGCATAGGAACAGAGGTCTTTTTTATTGAAATTCACATCTAATACGCCATAAAATCATGCTTTTGTTACAAGCTTGCATAGGAACAAAGGTCTTTTTTATTGAAATTCGCATCTAATACGCCATGGATTGTGAATGCTATTTTCTTTCACTTTATATAGTGATAAAATTTATAGGCATCAAAATTGTTTCCATTCTCGCATAAGGGTATTTTCATCTATACTTAAACAGTTGTAAACTATGCTTAGTTATATTACAATTTTTGGGAATAAGTGTCTTAATTTTCCTTGTGATAAATGGGAACCTATAGAAATGTTAGAAAAACAATTTTTTAATAATTACTTGAAGTTATTACACAAAATTGGAAACTAATGTTTTTCAAGGATGGAAGTAACATGATCTTGGTTCCTATTCAAAACCAAAATAAAAGTTATGGTATTTTTATATCTGAATTTGCTTGAATGTAGAGGTCCTAATTCTTTCATTGTAATTTTCTCTATTCCCCTTCTTTCTTACTCTATATTTTTTTGTTTTTTAATGTCCAAATTGGTTTCTTCAAACATGGAAGAAGACACTGTAGGAGGTCAATTTCAAACTGAGTCTAAGCTTGAAGGTGGGAGGGATGTTTCTTTCAAAAAGGGATGTTTCTTTCAAACAAATACACCCTCCTAGCATTGATAAAGGGAGAGAAACTAGAAATCCTAATGTCGAGGCTACGACCGGAAGGTCAAAGAAACTGGAGTTAAAAGAAGGAGGGCCCATGCTTTCTCAGGATGACCTGATTCTGACAAAAATCTTATTTTAATTGGTATGTATCATCTTTGCAACATCTTCTTATAGAGGGGATAATTGACCAACACCAACTGTCCTAATTCATCAATTGCATGTGATGAGTTTAATATTTTTCTTTTGCTTTTTTCTTTGTGTATTTTTATTAAAGTAATGTTGAATGCAACATGGTAAGAGTGGACATGGCATAGTCAAACTATGTTGTGTAGAAGGAAATTAGGAAGGTCAATTGTAGGTTTTAAATGTCTTACATTTTATAGAAGGTAAGAACCTTACCTAATCTATGCAAAGGACCTTACCTAAGAATATACAAGACTAGATAAGATAATTGTATTAATGTCCAACATATGACCGCAAAAGACTAGGAAATTTCTTGAGATATTAGGGAAGATCATGAACAACCACTCTAGTTGAAGACTCTTCAATGTCTTGCTTAAACTTGTTGTAAGGGTTGGTCTTGATTGAACTTATTAAACTATATTTATAGCATGAATCAATCATGAACTTAGTCAATCTATGACTCTTTTATGGATCAAACTACCCCATTTATGAGTTGTTGGTTCCCAAAAATTACTTCACTAGTTGAGTAAATTTCACTTGAATATGCTCTAGGTTTACCACTTTCCAACTTGAGGACATTTTCGTTTTATTCCACTTGAAAAATATTTAGGGTTCCTTGTTTGGTATCATATTCCTTGCACTCTACAATATATCGTCTTCCAAATTTGCACTAACTTTTGCAACTGTTAGCCGAAAATACGCACCTCCTACGGACAAGAGTTGGTTCCCTAGATCTGAATGGTTCAGGTCTAGAACAAAACACAAGCACCAAATGTTAAAATTCCCCTAGATCTGGTTAATCACATAAATGAAATTCCATGATACTTCTCTCTAAGGTTTTCCTCGCTATCCTCGCAAAAGAAACTGTAAAAGATGGAAAAAAACAAGAGAAAGATGATAACATACAATGTAATCAACTAGATCTATGCTTGTGACCAAGGAATCAAGCAATACATACATATGAAATAGTAAATATGGGAAAGAAAAGACATTTTTTATTAGAAATGATTGGAGAGACTACAATCTTCATGCCTTGGTGTTGATATTTCCTTCCAATGGATCCTTGCCTCTAACTTCACCTTACCTCCAAATAATCAAGAATGATTTCGACAGAGTTTGGGTATGCAATGCAATTATTCCTCCTTTCTCCCATGGGGGATGCACCAATATTTAAAGGGATGGGAGGATAGGTATGGTTGAGGATCTCATGGGTGAGGTGGATATTAGATCCAAGAAGGGAGGATCTCGAGCTCCAGCTGGTCCTAAACCATAGGGATGAGGCTCCACGAAGGCAAGCTTCGAGAAGCCTCTCAAAACTTCTCTTTTTGCCTTGAAAACTCGAGCACTGCTCCTCTAATGAAGCAAACAAGTGGTGTTAAGGGGGTAATGCTTCTTGTAGTAAGGATAGAGGCGGTGGGACCAATATTTTCTTATGTATCAGGAGCGTTTCTGACTTGGGTAACGCTTGTTGTCAATGGAAGAGGAGCGTTACCAACTCAAAACAAGGAAAACTTGTCAGGGGATAATTTGAACCTTAATTTCTCTAGGGAAAACTTTGAGGGATTGGAGAAGACAAGGGAATACCTATCTCATAACATGATGGTGACAGGATTTTGGTGTAACAGCAACCAACTTTTCAATAGAAAGTGTGATAGATTCTTCTTAATCTCTATCCAACATTGATGGCTTGTAGAGATTAGGGGTATCCACAATGAAAATTGTATGAATCCTCATTTAGGCTGGTATATCCAACCTAAACATGTTCTCTCTTATTTGCTTGATGATTGTTGATGGGTCATTCTCATTAAAGCACTCATTTTAAAATTATACTCATACTCCATCTCTTGTGCATGATATTAATAACAACTCAAAGTGCAATAAGAACATCAAAGTGTTTGATTATGTCTATATAAAGTGTTATAAATTATAATCCAGTCATATTTAAAAGTTGTTTGATGTTGCAAATTAAATAAGTTTGAGAAGTTATTTCTAGTAAAATTGTTTCTATTTAGAATTTGATTTTATTGGGAGTAACGAATTTATAGTGGAGTTTCCAATAGGTTTCCCTTCTTTAGGTTAATCACATCTAGTTGGCCATAGATAAAGGGTGAGATTAGTGCTTGACCCCTAGATGGGTAGTGCGGGGCATTATCATCTTCTACAAGACCTTATAGTAATATTGAGAAAGATTGGTATAGCTCTACTAGCTAAGGAAATAGATCCTATGAATAGTAATACATGGAAACAAGGATCAAAGAAGGTATAAGAACTAGGTTTGGAAGGATATATTCCTCATTGGAAACAATTTCAACACCACCATTTATTGATAGTATTTTCTTTGATATTTTTTTAAAAATCTATCTCAAGTGTCACATTGATGAAATTTCACCCATATCATGTGCAATCATGCCAAGGACCATAATCAAGATCATGCCAAGGATAATGAAATAAGTCATTGTATATAAAAGTGTGAAGTATCATACGGTAATCCTTGAGAATCTTTGTAGAGATATTTTTAGTTGCATTTATGTTGATCGTGAATACCTACATAAATAAAACTTGAATAATAAGGTTTTTTTTGTGTGTGTGAAAACCACCATGTGTCATAATTTTAAAAGTCCAAAAGGAAAATACATGTATGATCTTCTCTCTATTTTGAGAATAATATATTCTCTACTGAACAATGCCAATCATGTGAAGGTGGAAACTCTTATGGCCACTCCTCCCCCCTCCCCTCACATCACTCTCAATTCCCCATGCCCAATCTATTTATTGTAACACACTCTAACATAAGATGTAGATACAAATACCATAAACACTACACACATAAAATTAGATAACATAACATTTAGATACAAATAACATTAAATTACAAACCACAAATTAAACTAGCATAGATCTATCTTAAACCTGGATCTAGAAAGCACCGAGAGGGATCCAATTTATTTAGGCCCTAAGTTATTTTTATTTTAAATTTTTAAATGTTCATAAAAAATTACACCTCAAACATTTCAATCCCTTTGTGTTTGGTAAATCCGAGTTTAACATGGATCTTTTAATTACTTTTCATTTAGTTTTATTATTGGGTTTTTCTTATTTGATAAATTAGGCCATTTGTTTTTCTCTATATTCCTTTTTGTTTACACTATAAAAATATATGAATCCACAATATAATTTTTTTATTTTTTTATTTATGTCGGTTAACATAATGTTTTTTTTTTTATGTCGGCTAGCATAACGTGAGAGTATCTCCCCCATACTGGGATGAGAACACCTCGCTTCTCTTGGTGCAATCACACATAACATTAGATAGCATGTCAAGTAGATACAAATAACATTAAATTACAAATGTTAAATTAGATGGCATTATGACAAAATACATCATTCAATATTATTCCATCCACTATGTCAATGTTATGCCATACAAAATACAATGCTATGTCATCCACAAAATAGAAAATCACCATGCCATCCTCAATGGCAAATGTTTACTACCCTATTTCTTCTTTGGTTTATTTTTTCTATTTTTAAGGAATTATGCAAGTATCTAACTGGCCTCAAATCCCTCATTCTCTTCCCCACTATTTTCTTGTGTTTTCGGGTCTTGATTTGGAAACTACAAGAGACATATCCTTAGAGGGAGCTCCCTAATACTAGGATTGACATCATCTACAATTTCAACAAACAATTATTTTACTAGATTATCTAAGGTAAGTTCATGGTATCTATAGGTGTAGAAGGAAGAACTTATAACTGAGCTCCAACTTTGGTCTCGATAACTTGATCATGGGGAACGCCTAAATTAGTTAGTGTTACCTGCAATAACCATTGAATTTGTTGATTATCAAACATTGTCTATTTCTACTTTATAATTATGTATTCAATCATATTGCAATGAGCTTGTATACCTCCTCATTCATAGTACTAGCCTTTTTTAGCTCAACAAGGGCATTGTAATATTCCTTGAAGGAAAATTTGAGCTCCTCATCTGCGGTAATGACACCAAATTCTATGGACTACATATCACGTAGCATACTTCTTTAGGTATGGAAACCATTTGTAAGTCAAATGAAAAAGAAACAATGGCAACTCCATACTTACATATCTACCCTTCACTTTAACATAGCCACCTAGGCCAAGCTTGTGTTGTCCATGCTTCTCCATTCTAGATTGTGTAGCCTTTGGTGTGTCCTTGAGCATACATGAATTGTGACTGAGATGTTTATGCGATTAAAATATTGTGACCAAATGAGATATACAAATTATAACTTTCTTGCTTGGTACACTGCTTTATCTACCTTAGTGATTCCACTGCAATTGGAGGAAAATTTCCTTATTTTCTCATATTCTTCTCCTTAGCATCCTCTATTAATGAAACCCACTCCCATTCTGGAACTAATTCAAGATGATAATAACTAGGGTATCGAACGACATTAGTACAGTAATTTCCCGCATGGATTTCAAGTAATTCCCTGCCATGGCTTGCACCAAATTTTGATTGAATATGGACCAAACAATGTGGTCATGTGCTTTATCAACTGCTTCTTCAAGTCATTGCTCTAATATTTAAAACTTATTCTAATTGTTGGTGCAAACATAGAAAAATCATTTTCTTGTAACTCTTGTAGAACACGTTATTTCCTACATTGCAACCAAATATTTTGATTAGATAGATATAATGAATCCAACAATACTATTTGTTGTATAAAATTTAAGTATTCCAATGGATTCAACATAATTAATTAACATGGAGTTTTGGAACCTTTACCGGAACCAAATCATGGTCCATTTGCAAAGCACCCTGTAATTTCCTAGTGCACTTGACGAGTAAGTCGGGCGTCTTGGGGCTCATCTCAGCCCCTGATGACTGAGGCACACTAGGAAAAGAAAAAGAGATCGTCTGCATAGATGGTGTCATGCATCCCCCCCCACCAATAGTAGGTGTATAATCAGGTCCAGATCCAACAATACAAAGAGTAGAGGCTCCAATTGAACCATGTGAAATAGGAGAAGATGGTGCAAGCATATATGCATGTTTTCTAATCCCTACACTGACGTATTCTTCTCCCAAGAATGCATGCAGAAATAGAATTCACCGAGTTAGGATCTTGGATTCATTAAAAAAAATATGATGTATTCTTTAAAAGAAGAAATGAAATATGATTTTAAAAAACATATGTTGCACTTATGAATGCAAGGCATCAAGTATTGGCATATTTTATCATTTTTTGGTCAATATTTACCTCCCATCAATTCTGCTAGTTCAACTCCTATATTTCTATTATTTTTTTCCTAATAGATTTCAGAGGGTCATCAACTACTGAAATCTCAACATCATCCTTATTAGAATTAGATGTTGACTTATGAGTCTACAAATTCCCATATCATGCAAGAACGATAGATTTTGTAAAAATGAACTGTGCACTAGAATGAAGCTAAACAATATGGAATGCAATGAAAAAATAAATCAACATATATTATATCACCTAACCATATTCTATGCCTTTGCCCCGATCAACCTAAGACGTAAAAGAAAATATGTTACCAATATATCCAAATTTGGGTGAAATCTCATCAACATTATGACAAAAACAATATATAATGAAAACTAACGCACATCCAATATACATTCCTTTTACAGAATAATGTACATGAATGTGTAAGGATACTTACATGATTCCTAGATCACTTTCAAATTATAATTGACCAACTCCTTCCCCATAGGTATTGACTTTATTACAGTGGCCACAACTCTGTTTTCCTCACACTTGACAAACACACACTTGGGTAGTTTTTATGTGTTTCTAGAATGAGTAGTTTATAAAACCAACAATATTTCCGCAAGGTTTGGGCCTTCCATCGATATATATTAAATATCCTTTATCCTAATTATTTTCTTTCATTTTACTATAATTTGCACAAAATCCATATATGTGCATACTAGTTAGATATCTTGGTAGTCTACCCCAATGTTCATAATTAAAGGTTGGGCCCACATAATCCATTAGTTCAACCTCACTACTATACGAAACCTCCAAACCGTCATTGTAAAGAGACCCATACCATGCAAGGTAGACAAAGCAATTTGATATGTTTTTCCCTTAATAATGAAATCCATGTTTATTTTAGAAAGTGGTTTTGCTTCCTAATTCTTCAAATAATGTCTGTACATCATTGGAACTTCTTTGTCTTTGGTGGACTCAATTTCATAAGAGCATGTCCCTCCTTTAGCCAAAAATAAATCCAGATGATTTTTTTTCTTCTTCTAACATTTCTACCTCTAGTTGATATTGATGTATTGCTTGATGCTTCATCTTGTTCGCTCTCTTAAGGAAAACCATCACTATCAAAAGATAATTCTAACATGTATCTATTTGGTTGTGCCTGCCATTAACATCAAAAAAACATATGAAGCGTCAACGTGCGGTGATGTCGTGTTCAAGGAGATCATATTTCTTTATATTATAAGGTTATGTATATCTTAACATGTGATGGCTATCATAACATGTGAAATTAGTGGTTCTGTTTGGAAACCTACTGGTCATTTATTTTGGGTTTTACTATGCCAAAAAACTTTAGTTGCATTCATTGATTGTGGCCACCTACATCTTCAAGTAAAGAAAGCGATGACAATAAATATAGGCCCTAGGGTAGAAATATTAACATGTGAAATAATCCCTAATGATGACCAAAATATTCATAGGAGAAACCTATCATTATCTATGAGCTGAAGAATCAAATCATATTATGCATCTATAAAGTCAATTACATTGTTTGAATTTCAAGGCAATGGGAATAATGAAACTTCCCTCTAATAAATTTTTGAGCTTTGTGCCTCACTACTAATAATAGAAAAAATAGTGTATGATACTTTCTTAGTTATTATTATCCTAAGATCAATTCTATTTTATTATAATATTTTTTTAACCACTTTAAATGTCATCAATTAGGGACCAAATTTTCAGTAGTTGGTCAACATGTTGCAATAAGAAGAGTCTATAAATTTTAGATATGAAACAAAATAAGATAAATCATTTTTATTCCATCATAAAGGGAAGAAACTCATGTTCCCTTCGCATAATCCTTCTAAAAGCCAATGCAAAAAAACAACAAAATTTGTCTCATTTGTAGGAAAATAGGTCATGAACTTCGATATTGTTGGTGTAATGCATTCATCGATAGTGCATTCAACAAAAATAATCCAACACCACGAAAATATAAACAAGGATCTAATAAGAAGGATTAGACAATAGGTTGTCTACAAGTAGGATATAATAATAAGGCTTAACAATTAGGGATATGACTAATATGTAAACAATAACAAAAAATTCCTTGATTTCCATAAATGAACTATGACCAAATTTGTTTGTTGAAAATATTATTCCAATTGTTTGAAACCTTCAAAGTTAAAAAAATATGAGTGTTATGACCAAGCCTTACTCTTATTTCGATTTTTTTGGCAAGAAAACACTATGTCAAAAGCTTACTTGAGGTTGCAATCAAGAGACATTATTCTTGCTTAGGAAATTATTCAATTTCCAACAAATATGCCATCTTTAGTAGATTCCTTCAAGTAGGAAACCATAGTAGAAATGATAATATCCTAGGAATCCTCCCTCAATACATATAAATATCTTTTCAACCCCTTTTCATTCAATAATTCTACAATCTGTAGTTTGCATTCTTGGGTTGTTTAGTGCTACGAACTTCATATATCTTCACTTCTGCATACACTTTATCACATCTACAACCTTTCACTTTGATTCAATCACTATGTGTTATAGTCACACATATTGATACATTGTATCCTTCTACTTTGTACTCTTCTTGTTATTCATCCTCTGTTAATTTGCGTAATGATCCAATGATACCCCAAGAATTATGAATCTTTCCCAAACATATTATTTTCAATTCTCCACACTACAAGCTTACTTCAACCCCTCCATTTCTTTCTTATTTATACTCTTTCTGATTCAAGAGATGTGTCTGCAAGTTGAAATTTATTTTACTTCAATAACACTCCAACTTGTTTGCTTCTTGATCAAGTTATCTTTTGAATCAATGTAATTGAACATGATGTGGTTTTTAGTGCACATATTCCATTTTTTTTGTGGGGTTTTCACACATCACTGGATTTATATATTCTTACATAAGTACCATATATTAGTTATTTTTTTGCACATATATTCCTTGTTGTAAGTTCTTTGCAGTCTTGTTAATTCCTACATTACTTCAATATGTTACTTGCACTCACACACACATTTGTTTTGTTTTAAGGATGAAAGTATCAAGAATTTCAACCCATGACATTGTGAATTAGTGCAACATTTTTCATTACTTTTGATTATGCCATGTTGATGTACAAGTTTGACATCAATTACAATATTATTGTTTAAGAATATGCACTTCTGATTAATTACTATTTGAAGTTCCTGTAGAACTCATTTTAAATGGTATTTTGTTTTTTGTATAATATGATATGAACAAATATTAGTTTAAATATTTCGTGGTTTTTAAACCCAAAGGAAAGAAGGTCTGGAGCAGATTTTAGGGAAAAAAAGCTGGGTTTGACTACAAAGATAGAGAAAAATTGAACAAGGTTGTTGTTTGAGACATAGTATATTAAAGACTGATCCCTTGAAACCATAGAATTGTAAGAGTAAAATCGTGTATTAAGAAGTAGAGGTTGTTAAAACCTAAATGAATATTTATGTTATGTAGAATTTGAGTGCTTAAATCTGCATGAAAAGTAGAATATACATTTGTACTACACCATATACTAAACTCTCATGCTAGAAATATTAGGCACAATCGACAGATTATCAAAGCACGAAAACTTAGGTCTTAGTACTTACCAATTTCAGAGGCATTGCCTCCTCTGCCTATTGATATACTCATCCACCTTCTCGTTTATTTAGTCGCAATCTAACTTCTCTCTGTGACTACATATCCAACTCCTTTCTCTAGCTCCATGTTCTCTGCTCACTGCTCTATAATGATGTTGGGAATGGGAGGTTCAATATGAAATGTATCATGGGAGGTTCAACGGTAAGGTAAGTTTTTTTCTTTATATATATATATATATATATCGCGGTAGGATAACACAACTGGTTGAATGCTGCAAGTTGTGAGAAGGAGGCCTTGGGGTCAAATCCTTGGGTGTCTATACATTGTGATATAAGGGCCTCACTTGATGTCCCCATTGGGTTAGCTCTGTAATCATAGCAAATTGGGTACAACCCCTTTGGGTGCCCCCTTTGTGATTTTTTACCATATATGTAGCATCCTCGCTGGGGGGGTTGTGAACAACACCATATATGTGTGTGTGTGTAATTTTTAATTTATATATTTATTTTTTAATTTTTATATATATGCATATTGAAAAATAAATTTAAAATTAACATTAAAAATAATATTTAATTTAAAAAAATCCTAAAAAATTAAATTAAAAATTTAATGGCAATGCCAATGATGATGATATCATTGTTGATGTAGTTCATCATCATCACCATCACCACCATCCTGATCATCATCACCATCACCACCATCCTGATCATCATCATCATCACGACCATTGTCATAATCATCAAAAACATCATTATAAAGAACATCATCATTGTCATCATCGAAAATTATCATCATCATCTTAAACACCATCATCATCATCATCATCATGATGACGATGATGTCATTGGTGTTTATGGCGATGTCAATGCGGTTGGAAATGACAACGTCAGTGACGACGATGTTGATAATTCGCCAGACTTGTCATTGTCTATCCATATAATGAATTCAATTAGAATAAAAAATCCATTGATTGAAAGGACTATGATCAAATGAGGCCTTGTATGTAGCGACATAAAATTCCTTACCGTTATTTTGAGAGTGAATTTGTTTTTCATTTGACATGGTAAGGAGGGAAACTTAAGTTAAAATGAAGCAAATTTAGAAAAAAAATCAATTTTAAGTAAATAAATCTTCTAATATGGGGAACACATTTATTAAAATAATATTACAACTTCAACACATATAAGAAACATAGGTTATTTGTAATCAACTCTATGAACATGGAAAAAAACATATACATAATGCACAAAGAAACATGCAAGCAGTGGAGGAGATAGGACATAAACTATATTAATACATATTGATTGGGTCAAGTGACCCAAAGGAAATCATATAGAAATGGAACCACATAAAACTCACTACAAAGCACTCTTTCTTAAAAGTCCACTCCTAACAAATTATAACACCTGTAAAAAAGGATTGAAATTAAAAGATGACCTAGAAATTCAAACAATGATGCATATATCAAGTTGATTATGCACATGGGATTCACTCAACATATAAATACATACAAGTGAGCTTAAACATTCACTAAAATGTTTATATAGTAAGCACACTACACTAAAGTTTCTCACTTGCACTATCTCACTTTACCATAATTAAAGCATTCCCTCAAACAAGCTCACAGTGGAGAACCTTAGACATTTTGAAGAATATTTGTGAAGTAAATTTGTAGAACTTTCAAATTTGTAGAATAAATTTGTGATTAAGAATCATACATATGCTTATTTTGTGGGATAAGTACCCCCATAAGAGGGAACATTGATTTGTTATCATTCAAAAATATATATGGAGTAGTGATAGAGAATACAACCTTCCAATAAAACAATGATGATGATAGGACTTACAAACATTGACTTACACACATACATTGAGGGAAAACTACACACAACTATTTAATCATGCTTTGAAATTGCTGGGTTCGACTCTAAAATGCCTGTACAGGTATTCTTTCTCATGTAATTGTGTGTGCCTAAAAACAAGTTCACCTAAAGTTGGACAACATCAAAGAGGGTTTAGAGTGATAATGCAGAATTGGAATTCATACGTCCCCAAGGATTTAAAAATAAACATTTACCTTGACCTAAAATAAATGGACAAACAAGCTACTTATGGTTGATTTTTCCAGCTAGGAATAATGTAGATAAATGGAATGAATATGTGGAATCTTTAATCAGAAGTCATGAGAGAATACGAGAGGAAGTAGATGAAATAGTATGATATGAAAATTCTTCACTAGGTAAATATATTGTCAAATTAGGGTACAAAGCAATGTTTTCCAATTAGACTCAACATGAGCAAGCCTAGAAATGGTATCAACTCTAGAAAGTTATAGCACCAAAAAAGACCAGAATTTCATTAGATGGAGATAAGGAATAAGATACTGCCTTGGGAAATACTCCAAAACATTAGGAAAAACCTGAAACGTGTGTTCTATGCAACAAGAAAAAAAACATTAATCATTTGCTGGTGAGCTTCCATATACACCAGCATTGATCCATTTTAAAAGGGATTTACCAAGAGCCTAGAGAGATCAAATTTGTTCAAGTTGCAAATCTGTTTTTAATGTAACTAATTTATGCAATTATATGTATATGTCATTCTAAATGTTTTGAACTAATTTTAGCTGAAATGTTATCTTTTATAATATTTTATTAGGATGAGCACGAAAATAGTTAGACATCACCTCTTCATCGTAAAAATCTGCATGACTAGAGATGGAAGGGATCACAAGATTCAAAGAGATTTTCCTGGGGGTCACTATAGAAAAATGCATAAAAGAGAGGATTGAGATAAATGAATATAAAGTTCAAACCTCTCAGAATAATGTCATTATTGACTTCCTAAGAGGATTGAGATAAAGGAATACAAAGTTCAAACCTCTTAGACTAATGCCATTATTGACTTCCTAGGAATTTTGGTTGTTAAAGGAGTTCAAAACTCTTTACTATTTAGAGAAAAATGGATCCCACATTTGCAATGCATTTAATATTGTATCCCATTTTTTATCAATTAAACAATATGGAAGTTATTTTCACCACAATCTCTTACATACATGTACATAGAAGTAAACACTACAGTAGATGCTTTATTCAAAGAGATCTGGAGGATTCATAGGAGTATTAAGAGCTTAATGAATACAAATATGGTTCCTTATTGTCAACAAATATCACTTTGTCCACGCCATAAGATAGTCTCCAATGGTATATGATAAATGATGGACAGATGACCAGTTCTTCCTATTTTTTTGTCAAAATTTTGTAAAGAAAATACTACTATACAACAACTAATAAGAATTGTAAAGAAAATATATATAGGATCTATACTTTTTATGATATACTATGCTTGTTTTTAACAATATTTAGGAATATAGGTCTCTTGAAGACCAGACATTGTGAATCTTAAATGATGATGCCTAGATACTATATGGATATTTTTTTCCTCGAAAAAAATCGTAATTTTATTTCTATAAAAGAACAAAATCACATTCATAGAAAAAACATAGTTACCCTTCGCTTCCCATGCATTGTACTATTTACATATCAACAAAACAAAATGACAGTATATCAAGTCTAATACATCATGTGACATAGTATAGCCAATCATATACAAGTAAAATGTAACAAAAACCATGATAAAAAATCTGAGTTGTTGTATAGTGTAAAAGAACCCTTTATAACCAAGGATTTAGTTCTATTCCATCATGGAATGGGCGATGGAAGTATTTGTAGATCGGATTACATGAATGCTCCTCAGCCTTCCAGTAATGCAAAGGAAGTTGTGTTCCTTCCTTGTAAAGTTGGCCTGCCAACCCATTCCTTTCCCTATATACATGAGTGAAAGTAATGTTGTCAAAACGATGGTTTATAAGCAAAGCATAATCAAGTAAAGGAGTGAGTCTCATAATATGACAATGTTGTGATTATAATCCACTTTAGAATGATCATAGAATCCCCAAAAACCTGTAGTCTCGAGTACCCTTTTTCCAAGGAGAAAAGCATAATATGTTTTACAGAGAGAAGCTTCACGTAATTATTTGTACCAGCCCCTAAGACAATAGAGAAAAGGAAGAAATGATATTCTAAGAGATGTAGAATTGAACCCCCTCTGCACTTCACAGATTGACCCTGTGAGGCCCCATCAAAAAATCCCCACGACTAGCCCCTATCAATCTCTTCTAAACGGATCTCTCCGACCCCCCTCACCCTCCCGGTCTGTGGGTAAAAACCCAAAATAGCAGCATTATTTGCAGTAGTGATCTCAGGTAAAGTAACCTTGTCTTGAAAGATAGTGGAGTTTATGGCAATCCAAATCCCCTGGGATACAATACATGGAAGCGTTATAAAGTTTGTATTTTGAATATTGCTATACCATGAGGAAAAAGAATCATCGATGGAGTCCCCCTGCAAGAGACCAATTCCTTGAACGGTTCATGAAACCCAAACCCATACCTGCTGTACAAATCTATATCCCAAGAAAAGATGGAAAACATATTCATAATATTTCATGCACAACACATAGCGGCCTGGCCCCGCCCAACCACGGGACTGTAACACCTCCCAAGTGGGTACCTTATTTTCCAGCATAGCCCATAAAAGTATTTTTTCTTTCATGGGAAATTGTAGTTTCCATAAATGCCCCTACCACCAACAAATATCTCGATTGAAACGGTCCATGTTTAACTGAATATACCCTGCCTTAGGAGTATAGACCTCGAAGGGATGCAAACCCCATATTAATTCATCATCCCCATCATATATTCTAACATGTGCCAGAAGAAGGCCATGAATATATCTATTCCATTTTTCCCAGTGTTCCACCGCTAAGCCGATCCTAGCTCCCTCCAACCAGCCATGATTCCAGATGGATGTAGTAGCTGGGTCCACCACTTGTGAAAGGAAAAGGACCCCTCTTTCAGCTAATTCCATAATAACCTCCTCACGAAAGATATGGGAGCTCCCGCTCCCAACCCACGGGTCCATCCCCAGCCTTACTCATCGACCTGCCCCTACTTTCCATGCCAGTACAGATCCAACAATATAAAATTATTGAACCATTTACTTTCATATGATAGACGCTCCCCCCCACTCTTGTTTTCTAGAAGAACCCACTCAAGAATAGATAGTGGGGCCATATATTTCTGAATCACCACCTCAGTCCAGATACTCAAAGGGGATAAAAATCTCCATGATAATTTGGCAGCAAGCACTTTAGAAAACATATGAATGTTTTTTATCCCCCACCCGCCTAGGGCATTAGGCAGAGAAATTATGTCCCACCGAACCCAAACTAATGAGTGTTGTTCTTTGTTTCCCCTCCATAGATAGGAAAAGCACAATTTTCTGATTTTTTCCAGGTATCCACGAGAGGGACATCTAGTAGACTGGGATGTCCTATAGAACACTTTTAACCAGAATGAGTCTCCCTTCCCTGTACAACCATCTGTGGCTCCAACCCCTAATACATTTCTCAATCTTCACAATGATCCACATCTATTCCCCCTTTAGGTATGCATTAGGATTTAGCTGAAATCCAAAATACTTCAGTCCCATATCCAATTTTCCCACTTGAAAATGGAGTCTGTTCACCAAATACTAAAACTCCTCCCCACTCAGGTTTGAGACAAAGATGGTCTATTTATGCACATTTATACCATTCCTATAGTCACTTGTAATAGACCCATCCCTTCATAGAGCTTATCAATATCTCTATGAGAACCATCACATAAAATAAGGATGTCATCTATAGAAATTAGATCATAAATGGATAAGGAATTTGATATAGGAACCCCTTTGAACCCCCCCTCCTTTTAGCATGATCAATGAAGCGACTCATCCCTTTGACCACCAGTAGGAAGAGTAAAGGAGATAAAGTACATCCTTGTCTCAACCCTCTTCCTGCTTGAAAGAAAGGAATTGTCGATCCATTAATTAACACAACGAATGAGACTGTATTAATGCATTCCATAATCCAATTAATAAAATCAATGCCAAACCCAAAATGTGTTAGCAACATCCTCAGATATAACCAATAGACGGTCATACGCTTTGGAAAGATAAATTTTTATAACAACCCCCTTCATCTTCCTAGTTTTTAAGCTGTGTAAACCCTCCTGGGCCACACCAATAGCTTCATGGGTCTAGCGACCCTCTAGAAACCCAAACTATTCCCCATAAACATCAATTGATAATACCTCCTTGATCCATCTCAAAATAGTTTTCGAGATGATTTTGTAGATACAATTGCACAGTGAAATCAGACGATACTCATCCAAACTGTCCATCTTTTCATATTTCAGAATCAAAGCTATGGAGGTAGCATTAAAAGGTTTTTGAATGCAACCAACCTGTTTAGATTCATTGACCACAAGGAGCAAATCAGGCCCCATAATATCAAAACACCTGAGAAAGAATTCAATCATCCATCCATTAGGACCCGGACCCTTGTCTTTCTAAAAAGAATAAAGAACTTCCATTAGCTCTTTTTCTATTATCTCCATCATAATTTTTTGATTATCCACCAACTCCAAAAATATGTGAAAAAATTGTGCAATTTGAACCACTTCGGTAATTTTTTCCCCAAGCCTCTCCTTGAAGATATTCCCAAAATTTTGAACCCCCACCTCGACCAGCCCTTCAAAATAAGTAACTCATTCCCCTTGGGAATTCGGAAGCCCCTAGAAAGTATTAGTAATCTTTCTCCCTTTAGCATAAGCCTAGAATAATTTTTTATTCTCATCTCCACATTGAAACTAGATATCCTGATTATTTAATCTCCAAGTCGCTTCCATTTCAAAAAGTAGTTTTTGTCTCCTTCATTCCATCACAATGACTTCTTCTTTAATCGCAGCTGAACCAAAACCAAAACCTCCCCCTACCTGTTCCAGAATAGTACTGAGTCTTAGCTCACAATCCCAGAGTTCAGCCACTTCCCTCTCCCGCTTTGCACAAGCCCATATGATAGTGGCTTTCTTTACTCTGCACAAATTTTTCATAAAATGTTTCCCAACAAATCGATCCCGCTCTAGAAGAAAAGGTGCCCATTCAGCTCTCACCAACTCCCCAAATGAATTTTTATCCAACCATCTCGGATTAAACCTAAAAGGGTTGAGAGGATTTCTCTCACACCCCAAAAACTCATATAATCGGATAATGGTCAGAGTCACCACCATATGAAACCCATTTCCTAATTAGCTCCACCGACTCCAGAAACACTTCCGACACCAAAAAATGATCCAAACACTTTGCCACCCTATTCTCCCCAGTGCATCGATTTATCCAAGTGGAGATTACCTTGCCAGGATTTATGTCCATCCACTCCTTCTGGACAAATCCATTCAGAAATTAGTTTGACAAAATGTCATGGATTTCCCTTGGTCCCCAAATAGAAATTTAGATCCCCTCCCAGAATTAACTCATGATCATACAACAAAGGATTGTTAAAGACCTTATCCCAGAATGTCACCTTATCCTGATACGACCCATAGACATTAGGAATAGTTAAAATCCTCCCCAAATTAGGAACAAACACCTCCAGCCCCAAAACAAAAGAAAAACCCCAAATATTTTCACACCTGCACACCCTTAATCGCCATCTAGAGGCTAGACCCCCCGATTTACCATTAGCATCAATAACAATGAAATTCCAATATGGAAGCATAGATTTCAAGGCTCTCGCCATAGCATCAAAATTCCCTATAGTTTCTTGTAGTAGTAATACATCAGGCACCAAAACATCAACCAGGCACTTGAGTGATGATTTTTTGGAAGGGCTAGTCAACTCAAGACAGTTGAAGGAAAGTATCTTCATGTAAATACCCCCTCCAGGGCATTCTTTTCTTTAACTTCCCAGTGAATTGAATACTTCTTGCCGCAAGCCACCTCCCTCCTAGCTCGATCCTAAGCTACTGACAGATGCGACTTTCTTTCACGCCCCCGCGAAGAAACCAAAGTTTTATCTAAAAAGGATGGCATCCTCCCACCCAAGAGATCTACAGAGTAGACCTCTTTATTCCGCAAGTTGTAGTGGATATTACGTCCCTCCGATGTGCTAGAAAATACAGGGGACACCAGTGAAGGGGAAAGAGATGATATGAACTCAAGTAATGAGCACTAAACAATGCTAACAAACCCCCTCCAAAAAATCAACCACTCCTCCCACCCATACCAGCACAAGCAAGAGAACCCACTCCAGGAGACCCAATACACACCCGTCCTACATCATAGCACAAAGAGCCCAAATCACAACAAAATGTTGGCATATAAAAAGTAGTAAACATACCAAAGGGTGAAGAATCTTCTGCATGATGTGAGTGTACCGGAGTCACCCGCTGATCCCGTGCTATATCAACTGCCTTATCCCTTGTCTTTTCTACCGCAACTGCTGAATTTGTCTGCACCCTATCCATCCCCGATTCAGAATCTCCTGTAGCCTAAGCATCAATGGCCCCCGTGACCGGCATAGAGCCTCTAAGCTTTCCCTTAAAATGGACTAGACACTCTAAAACCAAATGCCCATAGAAATGGCATCTATGGCGGCGGAAAGGAACCCCCTCATAATAGAGTGGCTGATAAAAAGGCCCATATGGCGTATCTATTTTCAACTCAGCCATAAGGACCCTCTTTAGGTCCAAGGGAACCATAATACGTTCCATCATCCACCACCCATCTGTAGAAAGGAGAAATCAGTCATCACATATTCCCCCAAAAAATTTCCCACCATTTTGAAGTGCCCCTCCGTACAATATTCCATGGGAAAACTAGGGAGCCTAACACAAATGAGCTCCTTATCCACCACTTCCTTCTTGGAGTCGAACAAGGGTGTCCACAACTTCAAACTAATAGGGATTCCCGCCATACACCACACATCCTTCAGAACCCAGTCCACATCACTCTTAGTCCCAAAACCAAAGGCAAACCAACCCCTCTCCAGGTTATTAATGTTGGGAATAGCCGAGATATGGCTACCCCAAAAATCGGTAGCCCAAGAGATAAGGAAGGGAATACCAAACTGCCTTCCATGAGCACGACCTACCACAGTAAGCTCTGAAAATTCCACCACCCTATCCATCTGAACATCCACGCCAAACACTATCTTATCTTCCTACGATTGCAGCCTAATACACTTCGTGGATGACCGTCCTATCTTTTGCCTACCCACAAAAGGGGGAAACACAGATGAAAATGGTCATGGCTCATGGGTTAGTCTACCTTCACACCCCAACACCAAGCCGATCATCTACAGCATAGTAGGAATCCCACCAAAATCTGACCCATAGGCCTGTTCCAATGGGGTCGCGTCGGGTATAAAGAAAAAACTCAGAGAGAAAGGTTCCAAACCACCAGCTGGGAAGAAAAAACTCATTGAAACCTCAAGGGAGGAAGTAAAAACCCTCATGACCTAACCTGTGGTAGCCAAGGGTAGGTCCAGTAGAGACCCCAAACCATTTTCTAGACCCCTACCTTTTAACTCCTTCCCTCCTGATCCAAAACCCATCCCACCTCCAGCATCCGCGTAATCACCCACAGCAGGGTAAGTCACTCCCTCACCCACCAATGGGCCAGAAACCCCCACCCACCTAGAAAAACCTACATAGAAAAAATATCTAGGAGCAGTTGACATTACAGGAATATCCAACTCACCCTCAATAGCAAGAGATACATCATCTGACAGATCATCTCGTACATATGGGCCCCCTCCTATTTCCTCTGACCCCATTAGGCTAGGTGCAAGACCCATCTCCACATCCAACTAACCAAAGATCTTGTTTCCTATGTAGTTGTATGAGGTGTATTCCACCTCCTACTACTCTGTCACACTCATCGAACACCCACCTACCAGACTACCAGCTACAAGTGTGCTCTGCACCCAAGTCCCTGTCCACCCTCAACCCACCAGTGACCGGATCCTATGTCTCCCGTAGCCACCCTAGGCTACCTCCTCGCCAACGTCATGGCTGCACATAGCAAACCCAAGCACCATCGGTCTCCATCCCTTTCTCTGTCTGAGCTACTATATGGATTTACAATAGGTGATCTTTCTTTCTCGGGGATATGAATTATGCTTTTTCTTCGAGGAGAAAAATGTAAGCTCTCATGGATGAAATTTGCAAAATTGAACTAAATATTTCATGTTGGAAAGGAAGAGAGTTGACAAGGCTTTGACATGAGTTCCTCTGAGAATTAGTAAGAACATGTTATTGAATTTATATTTAGTTGTTAGCGGCAGAAGTTATACAATATAAAAGGATGAATGATATGTTTTAGAAGGATATGGTAAAAGGACATTATATGCTATTGGATTTTTTTTTCTTTAGACGATAGAACTTTACTTTTTATTGGATGACTTTGGTTTTGGTGTAGGTGAGACTTGTTTATGAAACATCAATTCCCTAATTTGAACCAGCAACTGTAGTCATGGAATCCCAGTAAAAGTTAGGCTTCTCAATCTTCTACTACATTTGTGGGAGCAAGAAATTGCAAACAAGATAGCCAATGCAATTAGAATCAAGAGATTATTTTGGAGGAATATGATGATATCTTGAGGGGGGTTACAGAGCATAGTCATGGTGGTAGACTTAATTGAAGGGTTTTACAGAAGAAATGATTTTTCAATAAAAATAATTTCAGTGGAAATAGGTTTTAGATTGTATAAATATTCTACTTCTATTTATTACAATACTATCACAAGCATACTGAAATAGCATATCCTAGTAGGAAAATTGCAGAGGCAGAAACATCCCACATGTCCAGTTGCAACTTGAAACTGAGGCATCAAGTTCATTTAGATTCAGATAGGTAGTTGAGGAAGTGTACAAATAATTTGAGTCAAAAGTAGTTGATAAAAAAGTACAACAAAGGATTGAGATTGACCCTTCAGAGAGAGATGATGCTCAATTAATCCAAAATGAAGTTTTGAGTTTGAAAAAGGATCCAAAGAATAACTCTTCTTCAAATATCAAAAATGGGAAAGTTAATTTTGGAGAAAAAGGAATAAGATGGAGTTTGGAACAAATTTAAAGCACTAGAAGTTCTAGAGATTTTGGTGAAAATACCCATCAGGTTCAACTGAAATTTGATTGATGAAGTCCATTTCTCGATCAGGGTGTCCTACATGACCAAGAAGATCAACTATGTTTACATAGTGTTACGCTTTTGGATTGATGCCATAATAATGACTCATGGAATCAAAATAATGACGACCTTCCTCCACTAATCCCACATGTCTACATAAAGAAATAATTCAAAATTATAAACAAGAAACAACAAGCTATTTAATAATCAAGTACCTACGAAAAAAGTACCATACTAACGAACAATACCATGCATCCAACCCTAGATCAAAATATTAAAAAAAACAAATTTCTACAGTTTCTTTATTGAATGCTTAGAAATGAATTATTCCCTAACTTGCACCCCTAACTTGCACCATAGAGGTAGTTTTTCAAGTTCAAGATTGAAATTCCTTCCCTATAAAATCCAGTTTTTGTAAGATATATTCTTGTGCTATATTAACACCAAGATATTTTTATTCGTTCCTAGATTTTATGTATCTCAAAATACTTTACACCGGAAGATACTACTCAACAACATACTTCAGAACGAAGGTATGGAACATAGATAGCTGAAAACACAAATCCAACTATGATGTAATAATATGGAGGCTTCCCCTTTATATGTGTAGGGACTAGGCGCTTGTGAGTAGAAAGATCAATATCAAATTCATGATACTCAGAATCACGTAGAATTTTGACTCTTTCATGCTCTCCTGTGTACTTATGTGAAACAAGGTAGCTAAAACCTATACGCTCCCCACGCCTAAAAGGGACTAAAATGGAAAAATGAAATATAATTAGAATAATTTAACAAATACCAATACCGTAACCCAGCCAACTCTTTGTTATTTTATTAATTTCTATAGAAAACACATCACAAGGGTGCATGTGTGTAAAAATATGACATACACAAAAATTGAAATACAAAGATGATGGAACTCCTACATGAAATGTATAAATGAAAAATAAACACTAGTAATCAAGCAAGCATAATGATATAGAAAGAGAATTTTCCTTACCGATTCCATCATTAGCAATATCAATTCCATCAAAACTGAGAAGAATATATGATGATCTCAAGAATTTCGTTGTCTAAGATGTTGGTTCTACTCTTCTTACTTGAACACCTTTATGTTTAGACTTCATTCCCATTGCAATATGCAAATCAATATTTTCCATTTTCGGGCACCATTTTATTCCAAGTATGGGAAATCCTGTAGATAAAAACCCTAATAAGAAAAGGAATAAAAGATTATAATAGCATTACTCAAAGTAAGGATTCAATTATGCTAGCCATCATATTGTAAAAAATAATGGAAACACCAAGCAATTTCATAGAAATAAAGAGAAAAAACTAAAAATGGCAGTAATACAAACTTGTGCTTACATGGAAGAAAGCAAAGGATAGGAATCTCATCCCAAAACTATGAAGGAAATGGGCAAGTATGCAACAATGTATCAACTTTATTTGAATGAGTGGTAAGGCTACTGCTTTTTTCTTTGGGATGGGTTTTGTTCACATAAATTACAAAGAGAATATGGGTGTTAGTATGGCCGGCCATAATGGCAGCTTAGAATTCATTGAAAAAAAACGTTGTTGGTCAAGATATTCCTAATTATTTCACCAATTACCATAAGATGGTACTTCATTCCCTATTTGCAATGTTCTACATTCTGTGAATATTACAATATGAATGCACATGGATCTTACATCCAAGGAACAAAATAGAAATGCAACAAGTTGATAATTGTTGTAATCTCACATATCACATAAGGTTACCAATAATACATACTAAACATACACACATCACAGAGACAAGAGATAAGAACAAGTAGATAGAATAACAGATTATATTAACCAAAGAGAGTCCATACAATACCGAGAATTGAACCGAGTTCTCATCTGGCTCAACAGCCTAATATATATGAATTACAAACAGTTACAAATAACTACCTGTCGGTTCACTCAACCGACACGACCTTAGGTGGCCGACCTAATCTCTAGCTAGTCGGTTGACTGACTAAGTCAGCTACCGTTCAAGTCGACTTACCGACTTGCTCCTCCAACATCTCCCCCATGAACAAAACGTTTCTTCGTCCCGAAGAAACAGGGAGGTACCCAAAATTTCTTTGTCCATCCAAGTAGTCATTCTTTGTGCTTGGTCTTCATGGGATGTGAAGTCTGATGGTTGGTATTTTCTGTACACAGACTTCGACCATTGCTTCAGTTGTCACTGCCAGTTGATGTTGGAAATCCTTCCAACTCTGCAAAATTTTGTGTATGTCGATGGGTAGTGGAGTTAGATTAGATAAGATCGACATTTTCTCTGGTATGGAAACTTCCGCTATTTTTTCCATGTCACGACCCATAAGCTGGTCCTTTTCCTCCGCTGTCTCCAGTAGTCTTTTCATCTGCTGGCAGATGATGTCTACTTTTTCCAGGTTTGGAATGGCTTGTTGCACCCATTGATGTGCTTCTCGCTTGAGCTTCTGCACTTTAGCTGTTTCAAGCACTATTTGGTCTTCAATTGTGTGTCTGAGTGCTTCGTCATTGTTTTTCCTCTTCTCTAGTGCTTGGATCTCTTATCGAGTCTTCCTGATTCACTGATAGACTTGCCCGTAGTAAGCAGGCCAGTCTTTCAATACTTCTTCTGTAATGACAGACTCCTCCATGTGATATTGCAACACCTTATATGCTTTTGCAAAGGCTGTGTGTTGCTCCATCAATAGTCGGATGATTTCTTCTTTCTGCTCCTCTTTTGTGTCTTGAATTTGTGCCTGCAGCATCGACACCACTCTCTCAAATAGCTAATAAGCTTTTTCTAGTGGTTTGTCGGTGTCAACCTCTGCTGGTCCTAGTATCACCATTTGTACAAGGCTTCTGCATTTGTTGAGAAACTCGACTTGTTCTTTTTCATTGTTGTCGAGATCCTTACGTCTCTGTTGGCTCCTTGTCTTTGCTTCAATTTCCAGTTTTTCTAGGAGTTGTCCTAGCTTTGCATCTTTCAACTTGGTTGCATCGACCGCAGTGGTCAACCCAAGTTGGCTGATCTAGACCATTGTTGTCTGTTCATGATGGTCCTTCTTTTTCTCCTTCTTCTTCTTGTGCTTCTGTGTTTTTGCTTGTTTCGGCACCTGTGTACCTGCAAGAGTCAGGTCTAGATTTTCTGTTTCTGGGGTAGCAGTGATGGATGGTATTTCTAGTTGGGGTGGTGAGATGACTGCTGCATCTAGTTGTGCCTCTGGTTGGTTGGATGCAGAGGGTCCAGAGGTGGATGTGGTTATCGCTAATGGTTGCGGTGGAGATGGTTCTGATGCAGCTGGTTGAATTAAGGGTTCTGAGTCGAGAGGTGGTGGTGATGGGGTTGGTGAATGGTCAGGTGTGATTGGGTTGGTGGAAGTGTGGTCAAGTGGTGGATTATATATCTGAGGGGGAAAATACAGGTCGAAGAACATTTGGTCGATTTCTCAACTTATGTCCTCCATGTTTTCTCCTTCCTCCTCTCCGGTCGGTTCAGGGTTGGTCGAAGTGATAGACATGATCCGATGTGCGACAACTTTAGCTTCTATGTTGGGGTTTTTCTCAAAGGTTGAATTCATAGTTACAAAAGTATTTATCCTATGGAGTACTTGGCCAGGTTGTCTGGATCCACCAGCTTCAAACAAAGGGGCTTTGGTGGAGAGTTTTTGTACCGTGGTGAATATTTCAGGTAGTTTTTCAATGTATGCCTAGAGGTCTCTGTCATGGTCATATTTTTCCTTTACGGCCTCCGACATAGAATTCTTGCATAAGTCCAATGGGCTTACTGAAAGCTGTTGAAATATTAGCTCCTCTATTATTTTTGTCAAAGACGGAGGTGGGGGTGTAGACACAAGATCCACAACATTTTTGGCCGTCGAAGTGTTTGTGCTCTTCGATTTCTTTGGTTGACCTTGTTGTACCCCTGCCTCGACAAATTTTTGAAATTGGGTCTCCACCGGCACTTTTTTTGCTGCGGCGTCCTCTATTATGTTGAGGACCATAGCTGTCAGTTCCTCCTCATCCTCTGAAGATTCTGCAAGGAGAAGCCTACGCTTACCTTTCCCTTGCTCTTGTTCCTTTGTTTTCTTTATTTTTCTTGATGCTGCAATCTCCTTCAACAATTTGGTTATATTGTCTTTGGTGAGAGCATACTCTGGATTTTCATTTTCTATTTCTCCCCTTGGGTCTTGGGTCAGAATGAGACTTTACTCAGCTGGATTGGTTACCTGTTGTTCTACGTGTGTCTCTTCCCTTTGTGCTGTCGGAGGCTTGATTATGATTTGTAGTAAGCCTGTGCCTTCGATCGTTGTCTCTTCTTACACAAAGGTACTGATGTATAAGTTAAGCTCGTAATCCTCCTCCTTCTCCTGGTCTGTCAATGGCTCCTCTATCGAGAAGTCTGTTTCCTTTTCTCTTGCTGGTATGGGCACTTTTGTTCCAGGCTGTCGAGATAAATCCTGAAATATTTCTTCGACTATCGGATAGTAGTCGAGGCTCTTTGCATTTGGTTTGGTGCCCTACATGTACCACACCATGGTATGGTCAAGCTCTAGCTAGATGTGGGCCTTTTTGGGTAGACTTCGTCAGATGTTCTGAGGCACCCTCCATCTGGTCATGCGGACTTTGAGCTACAGGAGCCAGTTTTCCAACAGCACCTTTCCCTTGGCAAGTTCCTTCATTGTTCCATTCTGGGAGAATGGTTTGAATCTCCACATATGACATCTTGTCGGTTCTTGAAAGTTTTTGTCTCTTTCAGGGAAAATAGAGAACATTACTATCCATACGATAAGGGACAGGAACTTGATAATTCCTCCCATCTCTTGGCATTTCTCATAGATTTTTTTGATCATGTAAGTGACATACTCATCCCATATGTATACCTTTCCATTGGTTGCAATGGTGTCTATTGCCTCTAACATGTCTAGTTTGAGGTCATTTCCATGACCTGCCATTGTGAGTGTAATAGCTATGATTTTGGCCACAATCTGTGGCGTTCGATGTGTTATTTGACTAATCATTAACCCTTTCGAGTTTTTTCCTGATGTCGACCCTGTTAGTTCTTCAACTAATACGCTTTGATACCGACGGGTACTGGGTCTCCTTTGTTTGATAGCCCTGTCAGTTTGTAAATGACTTCCCCAGAGATGTCGACTAGTCGGTCGAAGTAAAATCGGTCATTGTGGTACTAGCTTATGATAAATTTTACTGTTGTTTCTTTGGTGCTTGCAAAACTGGCCACGAGTGGCGCATTGACATAATTTACAATGGTACTGTGTTGTATCTTCTCTGCATCAGGGGTAGGATTCTTGTCAACGTAAGCCCACTCTTTTATCTCGGTCCATAGTTTTTTCCATGAGCCCTCTTGCATCTTAGCGTTCTTGATGTTCTTTAGTCTCCTCACTAATGGTGTCTCCGCGGTCTGTAGTTCCTTGGTCTTAGCTGAGGCTCTGGTCTATTTTGGTGCCATTTTGTCGGTCTACTGGTTGATTTTACTTCAGTGTTCTTGGCTTTTAATTGTCTGGTTGCTCTGTTGCTCTCTCTGTTTGAATTGCGGTGAATGATCCTTTGGCGGTTCAGTATTTATAGTTGAAGCATTGGATGTTTTTGTCGAGGAGTGTATTAATAGGGGACGTGATGGTCCAGCAAGAACACTTGAGTGTGCATTACTGGTAATTTGGTTTTGGTGCTCAAATTTATGAATGCGCGATGGGACTATCGAGGTTGTCAGTCGATGTCGGTTATGAAAGTGGTCGATGGTATCGTGTCGATGGGCATGATGTCAATTGTGAAAATGGTCATTCCCTGTCATAGTTTTGTGCGTGTATCGGTACTATTTTTCTTTTTGGATTTTTTTTTATTTTTATAGCTTTTGTTTAACCATTATGGTCGTTATATGTTTTTTTTTTATAGATTTGTTTAGTTTCTGTAGCGTTTTAGTCAGGCCCCATTGACGAGTTTCTGAAATACTACGTCTTGTAACGTCCTTAGTTGGATTGATCCATTGGCATGTATTTATTCGACAACATAAGGTTCCATCCATTCTGTATGTATCTTTTTAGGTTTTCCTTTTACCCGGCTATTGTATAGTTAAGCAAGATCTCCTACCGACAAGTTTTTGTTTTTGATGTTTCTGTCGTGCCATGCTTTTTTTTGTTGCTTCTGGATTTCTTGATATTGTATCGCCATTAGTCGATGTTATTCAAGTTTACTTAGTTGAAATAGTCGATCCTTTCTTCCTTGTTTGACATCGACATGTAAAATCTCTGCAATAATAGGTGTCTGTTGTCGGAAATGTAATGGAACTACTGCTTCTTGTCCATGCACTAGTTGAAAGGGTGTTTGGTCGGTTCAACGTTTGTATGTTGTGCTGTATTCCCATAGTAATATAGGTATCTTTTCATCCCAATCGTCTTTGTCTGTATTACATATTTTTGTTAATCCTTTTGTTAGTGTTTTGTTAAATTCTTCAATTTCTCAATTCGACTGGGGATGGTATGTTGTACTCCGACGATTATCGATTTGGAACTGGTCTATTAGGGTTTTGATAGTTCTATTGATAAAGTGTGTTCCTTGGTTGTTGATTAGGGTTAGTGGTAGAGATGATTTTAAAGAACCATACTTATTTAAAAGTGTATAAATGTTGGCGAATGTTACTAATTCTTAAAACGCCAACTATAAAACGATTGGCGATATTTTTCAAAAAAAAATTAATTTCCAAGGATTTTATATCATTTATATAATAATTTGGAGATTTTTAGGGTGAAAAAAATTTACCCCATCAAAATTGGGGGAAACAGGGCTTCAAAAAATGCAAAATAGCGAATTTTTTTTGGGAGAAAAACATGGAGAAATAGCCCACTGGGCTAAAATTCGCCCCTTAAATTATCCCTGGTTAGTGGACATCCCAATCGGGTGATAATATTTTCATAGATAAATTTTGCGGCTATTTCACTAGAACATGTGCCGACTGGTTCTGCCTCTGCCCACTTGGTTACATAATCGACTGCAGTTATTATGTACCTTGCACCTGTTCTTTTTGCTGGTATGGGAAATGGTCCTATGAAGTCGATAGCCCAAATTTCAAATGTCAAACTTGGGTTTACTTATATCAAAAGCATTTATGTGCTAGGCAGGGGTCGACCCAGTCATTGACATCAATCACATTGGCTTACAAAATTTTTGCAATCTTTGTGAAGTGTCGGCCACCACAACCCTGATTGTTGGATTTTCTTTGCAGTCGTGTCTGCTTGGAAGTGTCCTCTAGCAAGTCTATAATGTGCTTCATGCATGATATTATTTATTTCGTGTTCCAGTACACACCTCCTAAGGATGTCGTCCAAGCCCATTTTGTACAAGAATCCATTTATGATGCTATATGGTGCAGCTTTCATGGCTAAAATTTGTTTCTTCTTTGTACTCATACCTTCTGGTGCTTGTCCATCTTCTAAAAATTGAGCTATTTCCTCTAACTCTGCCAGGACTGCTTCTATTTGAAATAGATGTGCATTCGGTAGGTCATCTTCGACTCCTGTCAGTTCCTCCCCTGTGTCGATTCGGGATAAGTGGTCAAGACTGACATTTAGCTTATCTGGTCTGACAACAACTTCGAATTCAAATTCTTGGAATAGAAGTAGCCATCAATAGATTCTTCCATGGTGTAGTGGCTTATTGACAAGGTATTTTAGTGCTTGGTGGTCGGTATAGAATACAAATGGGTTAGCTAGTAGGTAGTGTCAATATTTTTGTAGTGCAAAGACCATTCCTAATGCTTCTCTTTCTGTCGTCGAATAGTTTTGTTCAGCTTTGTTTAGTTTTCTACTACTGTAAACTATAGGATAATCCATTCCATCATCTCTTGTCTGGGTTAGGATTGCTCCTATTGCTAGACCTGATGCATCGATGTGGACATGGAATTTAGTCGACCAATTTGGAAACCTTAGGATAGGTGCTTCGACTAGCTTTCTTTTTAGTTTTTTGAATGATATGCCGCACTCTTCTGTCCAATTAAATTCCTGATCATCTCTTAGCAATTATTCCAATGGGTATTATGTCATGTCTGAATAATGTCTTATGAATTTTCTATAGTATCCTATATGACCAAGTAGTAAACTGACTTGTTTCGAATTCATCAAGGGTTTTAAGTCGAGGATGATTTTTATTTTTTGCGAACTCAACTTTAATACCTTCTTTACAGACGATATGCCCTATTATTATTCCTATAGGAGTTAAAAATATGCACTTCTTGATGTTTAGTGATAGTTGGATCTGTCGACATTGTTCCAACATAAGTCTTAGCCATTTACAATGGTCCTTTAGTGTAGAGTATATTGTCCAATCATTGAAATATACTGCCATTGTTTTGTCAATATATTCTTGGAATGTTTTGACCACAATCCTTGAAAAGACTGTAGGTGCATTTTTAAGTCCAAAAGGCATAACCTTGTAAGAAAATGAGCCAAATTCACATACAAATGTTGTATTTTTTTTATATCTTCTTTAGCTATTGGCACTTGGTTATAACCTAAGAATCCATCTGTAAATTAGTAGCATTCATGTCCTGCAACCTCGTTTAATATTTCATCTGCATAAGGGGTTAGAAATGGGTCTGTTAGTGTCACTTTATTTAGCTCCTTGAAATCGACACAGATCCTTAGCTTGGTTGGATCATGTTTCTTTGGTTGAACCACCATTGGAATTGCCCATTCTGATTGGTCAATAGGGTAGATAATGCCTGCTGTAAGCATGTTATCAATCTCCTTTTTGACTATCTCTTTGTATTTATGAGCTAGTTTATATGGCCTTTTCTTGACAGGTCGAACATCAGGTTTTATGTCGATCTTCATTTCACCCATTTCATGTACTAGACCTTTAAGATCCTTATAGTATCTAGCAAATACATCTTGAAATTCTTTCAGTAGGTTTGTGATCTCTGGTGTTTGAGCTTCCGACCAGTAGTCTCCAATTTTTGCTATTTTTGGTCGATCATCATTTGATATGTTGACTTATCTAGTTTTAATTTTTGCATCTATCCATTTCGGTGCTTTAGCTTCATTGATTGGTCGACTTACTTCCTTAAACTGTGAGAATGTGGCGGGGAAGTATGTTGCAGTCATTCGATCATTATCCTCCTTATCGTTTGTTTCAACTTTGAGTACTGTGCGAATAGGTTTGGTCATTTCGACATGATTTGATTTCCATCTAAAAATTTTCCCTTCCGAATTTTCATTTTCCAACTGTAGTCTCATCGATTGTCATATTGTTTCGGTTTGTATGTTGTTATAGTCCATTGTCTGTTGGTCATGTTTTAAGGGTTGGTTTTCTATCGGCTGTATAAATTCTTTAATATGTTTTGTTGTTTCGACCAAATTCTCATCTTGTGGTATAAAGTTGAAATCTTTGATAAAATTTTCTTTGAGTTCATGCCAAAGGAATGTTTCACCCCGAGCTTCTTCCATCTTGTACCAATTGTTCGGTAAGTTCGGCGAGTGTTGATGGAAATAAGTGTGGCCATGTGTGTTCATCCTTATATCCCAGTCTTCTCCATTGTTTTTCACATATATTTATATGGTTTTCTGGATCCTATCCTTGGGTAAATATAGGTATCTGAGCCTGGTTGGTTAACTTCTTTCCTCCAAACCTTTCTACAAAATAAGTCGAAGCTTTTGTCCATGTCTGCAGTCTTTCCTGATGGGTATCCCACCATCTAGCAGCTTGTCCTGTAAAATTTTCTACTAAACTTTGTAGTCGGCCATGTTCACCGATGTTCCTAGATACTTGCTCTACATGCATAACTGGTGATTCTCTTTCTTTATACCTTGGGATTTTTGTGGTATTTATATTTGTTGGTTGTAATGTAGCATATTCCCTAATTTTATTTTCAAATATTTTTGGGATACTAGACACCACAAAACATTGTTTGACTGGTTTCTTCTGTACTTTTTGAATAGTCTAGCATCCTCTTGCTTTTGTTTCATAGTTTTCAACCTCCCAATCATATAGTTCTGCATCTGAATTGTATCCTACTAAGTCTTGGTTTCCTAAATAAAGTTCTCCATAGATATTAGGTTCTGTGTAATCTTCATTATTCTGTATCCGATATAGTTGTCAGATGTCAACTTCTTCATCAATTGGTTCTGTCCAAGGTTCTCCTTGGGATGGATGAACAGGTACTATGACCTTTTGTCCACTCCCTTTTAATTTGATTCTTTCTTTGTCCAAGGATATCAAAGCTTTCATTTTTCTCCCCCAAGGTCAACCTACTAACGCTGGGAAGGAACTGGATCCTTCCTTAGGGTTAATAATTTCGAAGTCGACTTTAGTCGATATACCTTTTATCATTGTGTCAACATTTTTCCAGACTCCAATAGGTTCAGTTAGGCCTTGGTCTGCCAGTTTCAGGTATATGCCTGATTCATATAATCGAGGCCTGCCTAACTGTTCCCATGTGTCTCGAGTCATAATATTTACCTGTGATCCAAAATAAAGTACAACTTGTTGGACATGGTATCCTTCAATTTCCAGGTCGACAAGTGGGTCGGCATCACTTTTATCTTTTTTATTTAGACTGCAGATATTCTTTGTTTGTTTTTCAGTGTTCTTGTTGTGTTTTATTTTATACAGTAAGTCGATGAATTGTGATATTGTTTCATATTTTTGTACCAACTGTATTAGCTATTTTACTGTGTCATGTTGATTATCATCTTCTTCTTCCTGTCGAGCAAATTCTCTAAATATATTTGTTGCATCTTTATATATTTGCTTTTCTTTAACTGGATCAGTGTAGACATTTTTTTTCTTTTATTTTGCTTATTTGAGGGTTATCGCTCCCAGTTTTCATCCCTTGTTGGGTTACAATATGTAAATTATTTGTATTGATAATATCATGTTTTTGCACACACGACAAGACATTAAAATTCTTCTTTTTTATTTATCTTTTCAAGCATAATAGGGAAATCCTCCTACACCACAATTAGTAGAGAATTTTATGTCAGTCCTGTCCTTGTATGGACAGTCTGCATGTCAGTGTCCCTCCTTATAGCATGTGAAACATTGGATGGGCCGATGTGGTTGATTGTCTCGATTCCCAGAGAATCGACCTCAACCTCCATAGCCTCCATGTCGATTGTCATACCGACGCTCATATCTTCGACCTTCATATCTTTGATTGTTCTGATCATTTGGCGCATTGTTTTGCTCATTATTCTGTGCAACTGCATTGGTCTGATAGACTGCATGATAATTCTGTCGATTCTTGAGATTCAGATGGCAGTCGGCAGTGTTATGATTTTTAGTTTCACAAATTGCACACCATGATGCTTTGCCATTCTTCATATTAAATGGGCAATATTTTTTCGAATGGTCTCCATGCTCTTGGCAAATGTCGCAAAAACATTTTATCTGCACAAATTGAATGTCCTTTTGGTTGATGTCCTGTCAACAGTTGTCTTTTGAATGTCCGTCTGTCAAGCACTTCATGCACCAGATTTCCTGACTTTTGAGGTTTAATTCTTTTAATGACTTCTATACGACCTCAAGTTGTTCTTCTAGTCTATGATCGGTGGAGTATGCTGGTATGTCCTCATCCATTTCTACTTGGAGAGTTTTTGTAAGTGCATCTTCGTAAGTCTTGAATGTCTCCAAACTTATATGTCGATGAATTTTCTGTGATAAACCTGCAAGAAACCACTGGATTAATAATTGTTCATCAATAACATAGTCCAATTAGCTAAGAAGGTCTTTCCATCGTTTATCATAATCGCGGACAGTTTATCCTAGCTTCTGCAATGTTGTCTTTAGCTTCTTTGCTGCCAGATGTTTTACATCTGGAGTCTTATAAAATGAGGGGAATTGCGCTTTGACTTCAGCTTTGGTTGCTCAGGGGGTTCTTTCATAAAGGGTCATGTACCAAGTTAATTCCCTTTTCCTCAAGGCACCAGCGAATTGCGCCATCTTCCTGTCTTCATCCGTAACTTGGTTAGCCTCCCAAGTTGACTCACAGACGAACCAGTGTCATCTGGGGTCCTCATCACACTCATATAGAGGGATGTGTGCTGACCCATGACCCATGTCGGAATCACTGTCACTATATTCTTCAGGAGGTGGCGGTGGTGGAGGTAGTGGTGGGGGCAGTGAGGTTATTTGCTTATTGCTCTTTGCGGAACTGTCATCGACAGAACTCTCATTCCCATCGGTTGTTTTAGTTGTCGTTTCTTCTTCAACCAACAGTCGTTTATTGTCGACTTCTTCTATCGATGTCCCACTGCAATTATTCATCCGTGGTTTTGAATGTTCGGTGTTCTCCAAAGCTGTATTTGGTAGGGGGGGTGCTCCTTCATGTGTTGGTAAAAGTAAGTGGATACTTCAGTTGTAGGACACCGCTTGAAGCGTAACACAATTTCCTTCTTTTGGTCGATGGATAATTAGATGTCTACCAATGTATGTCTCACCATCTAGTCGGCTCCATATACCAAAGTCACCAGCTCCTAGTCTGAGGTCTTCTTCGACAATAGCTTGTATCCAGGTACACGGATTCATTGGAGATAGAGGTTTTTATTCCTAGGGAACATCTAATTGGAGAGCTTCTCGCTACTCTATCCACAATTCTTCTTTCGTAGGGGACACCTCTTCTTCCATGCCTTCTTCTTGTCGGTCATGACCCGACTCCGACGGATCTCTTTCCTGGTCGGTCACCCTAGTACTCATTATTCTTTGCAGCGCTAAGGATCTTTCTCTTCTTTCTTCCCTTATTTGTAGCCTCTTCTCCCTCTCTATTTTCTGGAAGTCCGTCGTACCTTTGTGTGACACTGTCCTCTGGATTTCCTTTTTAGAGTGACTTCTCATTACTAGTGATTGGTATCTTCCTTAGTTGACTAGAATCCACTCCACTTTATCCCGACATATGACCAGCTACCCTCCCATCGCCTACCCAACGCTTTAGAAAGCCCGGATAATTTTGTCTACTTGCTTAGGAAGTATTCCCACTCCCTTTTGGCAATGAATTTTTCCCACCTCTTTTGTTTTTTCACCCAGTTAGGGTTTAATGGTGGTATGTGAAGTGATGGATGAGGTTTGACAATGTGACCCACTCCTTTCTCGATCAGGAACTTAAACAGCAAGGTCGGTAAGGAACACAAAAATTGCTTAGTGAGGTCTATGTAGAATTTATTTTTGATGGTTTCCACCGAAGACCTTTCTTCCACTGCTTGCTCCTCGCAGAATTCATCGGCGATCTTTTCAAACCACTTCGACAAGTTTGTTCTTCCCCCTCGAATCATTTTTCTAGTAACTGTTGATCTTTAGTTCCTTCTGGATTTTTCATCCAGGAGTTTCTTCAGCAGCTGGGGCACTGATTCTACAAACTTCTCATGTGTCTCCATAAAGAATCTCTCCTTTGCTTGTGCGGTCGTCAATCTGTTTCTCCATGCGTAATTCTGTAAATAATTTGCTACTTTACGCTCCCACCAATCCTTAATCTCCTATTTTGATATCATCTGCTTGCATACATCTCAGACATGTACTACCAGCAATGGAACCAATGTTGTAATCTCACAGATCACATAAGGTTACCAATAATACATACTAAAACATACATACATCACAGAGACAAGAGATAAGAACAAGTAGATAGAATAATAGATTATATTAACAAGAGAGGGTCCATACAATACCGAGAACTGAACCGAGTTCTCATCTGGCTCAACAGCCTAATATATATGAATTACAAACAGTTACAAATAACTACCTGTTGGTTCACTCAATTGACACGACCTTAGGTGGCTGACCTAATCTCTAACTAGTCAGCTGACCGACTAAGTTGGCTATCGTTCAAGTCAGCTTACCAACTTGCTCCTCCAACAATAACAAATAAGCATCCACCATGAACAACAAAAAATTATGAAACTCATAAATAAAACAAAAAAAGAAAACCTGCATAGTCTCTTGAGCGCTTATAATCAGTGATAAAGTGTGTGATAATAAGAGTCGGTATAACATACCTAATATGTTCTGCATCTACATGTTTAAGTGATTGAAATTCAATTCCAACACACTGGCCCTTGTCATTAAAAGCAAGTCCCCCAGAATTTCTAGCATTTATGGTAGCATCAATCTGAATTGATCAAATCAAACAGGACATCAACACAAATTGAAACATCCAATTAATATTCAATCCCATATGGTACAAACTTTATAGTCATAGAAGTGCAAAAGATTCAGTCATACTAATGACAAAAAGACTAATTTCATATAAAACCATCAAAAGAAATCAAAAGTACTTAGCAAGTCACCTGGACTCCTAGAAGCTCGATGGCTTCATGCACATATGAAAGAAATTTAATGCGTGATACAACTCCACTAGTCACAGTATTGTGTCGCCGCCAATTGGATAACCCATAACAATGACAACATCCTTCAAAGCAGGCATGGCTCCAAATTGCACAGGAGATACTCCTTCCCAAAACTCATCACTGCTCACAGTTAACATGGCTATTAAAATTAAATTAAAAAAACATTTATTAGTTGTGATAACTTGTGCTTAAACATTCATTCAACAAATTTCCCAGAGAAGCATTACAATTTACTAACAACTTACTTCTTACCAATATCACATTCAATACCAATTGCAAGCACAGTAGCCAAATACTTTGTGTATGATCCTCGCTTCTTGAGCTTCACTTGTGTATGACGCTCTACAAAATGGGCATTGGTCAAAAATCTACATCCATCAATAATAAACCCAATGTTGTTCGAGCTAAATTGACACTTGCGCTGCCATGGAAGGGACAAATTTGGTTCTGTATGCACACAAAAAACTTTGACTACTACATTCGTAAATGGAGAACCCTTGACATCATCAGCCACTGCATCTGCTGTCACATTCTTCCTGATCACGTCACTCAAAGTATGAGGGGATGATAAAGTATACCGCAAACTTCTCCGCGGAGGAGATATTTCCAAAGACCATTTTCTTTTCAATTTTTTCACGTTCCTGGGATCGACTCCAGAGACATTATCTTGACTGATAGGATTATCAAAACCTGAAGCTGAGTCATTCACTAATGGATGATTTCTTGGCATTCCCCTTCCTCTACCACTCCTAACCGACAAAATACTATCTAACATCTCAATGTGTCCATAGGGAGAGGCCCCAGGCTAAATTATTGTTGTTAGCATTTGGCTTCTGGAATTAAGGGGCGCTAGGGGTAGAGCTGACCCCAGTCGTTGGTTTCTGATGCTACGTTGGGGGCCTTCCATGCCCCCACTTTGCAGTAATATGCTCCATCGTTTATAGCCACTCAAAACAAGCAAACTCCAACACTCTTATTCACTAATCTACACTGTCATTGTTTCTTCTCAAAGGATTCGAAGGAAAAAAATGGCCAGCTACCGTAACCCTCAGCCTCCAATAAATATGTTGAGTTTTTAAAACTCTTGAACCCTAAAAATGAGCACGCACCTATAATAGAAACTGAAAATACTAACATTTCAAATCATTCAATCAACATACTAGGGTTTTGAAACTCCTAAACCCTAAAACTAACGAAAGGTCCAGACATTCACCTACAAAAGACTATCAAAATACCAAATTTTCAAAGCTTCAATCAAAACAGCATAGATTCCAACAAAAAATGCACATACTGGGACTTCACCCTCTTGAAACCCTAAATTTGAAAATACCAAGTTCAATCTCTACAAACCCTAAACTTAAAAATACTAGTTTTCCAACCTCTTCAAACACTAAATTTGAAATTCAAGAGGTTTTCAAACTCTTCAAACCCTATATTTGAAAATTACTAATCTTTCAACCTCCTCAAACCCTAATTACTATATTTTTTGCTCAAGACAAAACCCTACCATTATTTCACTTAAATTGTAAAGTAAACACACGATGTAAACAAAAATCAACCTCCTCCTACACTCCAATCCCCCACGATAAGCGAGACTCTCGCCGTCACCATGACAAATTTCACACTTCAACCTTATGTCGCTTTCATAAAAAACATCAATCCCATATCCCTATCTAAATGAACACCCAATTGAAATTCTTCGCATAACCTTGTAGTGTTGTCATTGTTTTTCCTCTAAACAGGAAAACCAACAACCAAACAAGAATTTTTGGGTTAAGAATTACATCATAGGGAATTAAATGGCTGGATTCAAAATTGTTTCACTGATTTATTCTTGAAATCAACCAACCTTCACCCGATTGCACATCCATATTTTTCATGTAAACTACAAAATAGAGTGACCTCGATGGACTTCCTTGGAGGCGAATAACTTTTTACTGAGTTTTGCGATGACCATGCCCGATATGGGAAAGCAACAAATTACTTGTTTTCATGTAATTTCTGAAGGGAGCAAAGGGCCAGGTAGTGGATTCAAAGTTGAAGAATCTGAACCTTCGAGAATGTCGTTAAATTTGGTCAGAACCCCTAAGTCCATCATACATGCCAAAGAAATGAATGACCTTACTGGGTATGCAGTCAAGGGATCCTCCTTGGATGCAACATATGACCTAGAAGCTTCTTGTGGCTGACCTTGCTACCACTTAACCTATTCTTTTTGGTCAATTTCAAAAAGAGATTGAGAATACCCTTAAAATTTATGGAGGGTTTATCACTTATACACCCAGTAATTGATAAATAATGTGGAGGTGTTGTCATTGGTAGTCTTGAGACACCTATCATCCTTTCCCTGCCATTCCTTTCACGTAAATTGCAAACATGTATGAATGTGTGCGAATCAATGAAAACCCCAACCACATAGGTTGGTAATGTGTAGGTAGACAAACCCTAAACTGTCGAATCCACAAACAAGCGGGTGTAAGGGAGAAAACCCTGTCGAATCCATGAGCAGGTAAGTGAAAGAATGAAACCCTCAAGCGCCAATGCTCTTATGGAAAACAGTTCTCTTATGGAATACTGGAGGCATGCCAGAGGAGGATAGATATTGAGAAACCTCGTGACAGTAAAAATGTACAGGCATATGTAGGAAACTTCAACAACACGAATGTGAGGATGCATGTGATGCAACACACCAGAAAGGACATCAACGAGGATGAACTTTGGGTGTCTTTACAAGTCTTACATGAGGATATACATGTTGGATTTCTATTGGACAGATGAACGATGAAAATGGTATAGTTTTTTTTCAAAACCAACTTGGGAGAAAAATGCCTATTGACGTAAATATATTTTTATAATACTATAAATAACAATAATAATAAAATTCAATTCTCTGAAATGTCAATTTTCATAATTTTTATCCATAAATATATTAAATTCTCAAAAGAAAAATATTAATTTAGCAGAAGGAATTGATCTTGCATTGTATAACACTCTTGCAAAACCATTTTATCAATTGTAATATAGTATCTATATATTGTAATATAGTATCTATATATTGTAATATAATATCTATATTTTAAAAATAAGATTACATTTTACTAGTTGAATATAAAGTAATAAAATATTTTATATTTCCATATTTTATTAAAAATTAAATAAAACACTTTATATATTTTGTAAATATTAGTTTCTAATAAAAACTTTTGGTTTAAAAAGTGATTACACTATGTTTAAATTATATTATATAGGATTATATTATTTTAAATTTAGACAAAATATTAAGTTTAGAGATTTTAAATGTATATGCAATCTATATATCTTAAATAATCTAATGAAATTTAATTTTAAAATTTTTGTGAACTTTTCATACATAAACTAACTTTCAAGATTAAGGATGAGGCAATATTTTATTTCAAGAGTATGATCTTCTATTTCTATATACATAATGATATTCTATTTCTATATACATAATGATAGGTTCAAAATTATTAAGAAGTTTTCAAAGGATTTTAAAATATTCTAACTATTTCCAAAATAGGTATTAAATATATGTTTGTAAACATAACAACCAAGAACTAATTGATAGTTAGCCCATCATTCATTATATTTAGTTGTATTTGGAACTAAAAAATTGCTCCACTTAATCTTATGTGGACACATATAGTATTCCAAAAGAAGATTTCATCAGCATTCATAAATAAAAACAATGGATTTTAAAACTTGAACCTAGAACATGACTAACACCATATTAGAAAATAAGAGATAAATTTTAACTAACTATTCACATCATCAAAGGAGATAAGATGTTGTGAAGTGCCTCTAACTAGGTTAGATATTAGTAACCATGAACTAAAAAGTGCTACAATAAGACTTATTTCTTTTTACAACTTGTATTTTAATACCCTTACTATTATTTTCACAATTTTTTTTCCAGAAATATATATTTACATTTTTGTAAATTATTTTTTCTTATATTCAATCTATATCTCTATAATGTTAGTTTCCATTTTTTACATATTTTTGAAAGCAAATGTAAAGTGTTTTAAATATTTCTTAAATCAAAATTTCATATTTTAAGATATTTTTACAGTTTCTTCATATTTTAATATATTTTTACCTTTTATTAATATTTTTCTAAGCAAAATGAAAATTATTTTACATATTTGTTAAACACTATTTTCTTATTTTAGGATATTTTTATGTTATTCTTCTTGTTAGATTGATGGAAACATAACATAGTAGTATTTAGAAATTCTGGTCGAATTTGATGGTTTAGAAATGTTATCTATGTCAGGAGTAAGGGTTGCGTGGACTTACGAAGCCCCCCTTACACATCCTAAGTTGGGTGGTGGACCAACAATGGACATTTCAATGACCCCATCTAATGAGGGCCCCACCATCTTAGTTTTTAGCTCTAATGAACCAACCCACCGCTTATCTCAAAATGGCCTTAAAGCTCATGTTGACAAGACTACCAAAAAGAATAAAAATGATGTAATGCCCCAGTTTTGACCCCGTTACATTAAATGTACATGATGTATATATTGTAATGATCATGGTGCGGAGCTAAAGGCCAAGGCCCCACCATTGATCGGTAATGCTATGTTTTAGATTTAAATCTGTCACCGATGGTATATCGGGGCATGCGGCACATATTAAGTTTCAACATCATGTAAATATGCATCTATAATAAAAATAAACACAACCAGCTACGGTCGCGGCAACTAAATCGAATGGGGCATGATTTTATAAGGATAAGGGGGGTGCAATATTTAGCCTATGGGCCAATGGGGAAAAGCCAAATGTCTATGAGAAAACCCATCAAGCTGTCAACTACCTTTCTTGTCTTTTTCCCCAATCATTTATTTCTGCCAGAATGTGGTTGAGTTAGTTATTGCATGGAAGGGGAAGAGTATGGGCAACCAAATTCGAATTGGGCAGAGACCCATTTTTGAAAAACGTGTTCTGACTTCCTTGGCAGGAAAAATACCCAAAAACGCAGGCCATTTTGCTAGGCATTCACGTTTTTCAGTTTTCTCATGTTTTTGGGAGCAGCTAGAGTTTTTCCTATGCCTTTCATTCACGATTTTGGCTGTTGGCTTCATTCTTTCCATGGATGGGAGGTTGTTTTTGTAGTGCTGGGGACTGGGTTGTTTTCCCCACGTTTTTGGAGCTGCTAGTGCATTTTCCATTCACATT
>LPNX011093332.1:15977-53483 GCA_001517045.1 Pseudotsuga menziesii | reverse complement strand
TCCTTGTGTTGGGTGTGGATGGGTGTCTTAGAGGTCAGGCTAGTTTTGGTGTGGGTGTTCTTGGCTCTGTAAGGAGCTCACCAGCTTAGCAATTTCCTTCATCAACTCCTTAATGGCCTGATAAACCCAACTTGGTTGGCTTGGCTGTGTGTCTTTGTGTATCCTGGCTATGTGTAAGTCTGCTAGTTCCCTTATTCCTTGGAGAATCATGCCCAGCTCGGGGGTGGCAGCGCTGCTGAGAGATTAAGGAGCATGCTGGCCTATGGTTGGGAGGAACGTTGCAGCGACGTAGCTGGTCGTGGAGTAAAGCTTTCATAAGATAAGTGATCTTGTGTATTTTACCTCTGCAATTCCATAATTACTGTTAATTAAAATGAAATGAACATGTTGAATGAATGCTTGCTCAAATGCATGATGTTTCCGCTGTGTATGTTAACTGAATGCTTGTAGGGATGCAATTGTTTCCATTGTGTATGATGATTAAAACGCACTGTGCTTGACAAATATTCCTGTGTGCACATTTTAGATAAGTGTTCAATTTGTATGGTTAAGCATTCTGTTTTAGGAAAATTTTTTAAGCCTGTACATGTTCATGGGCGGTTAACCCGGTCGAATTAAGCTCTTAGTCGCATCCTCTTTGCCGGTCGGAGGCATGGGGACGTGACAAATGAGCAAAAAACAATTGTGGGATTAAAACCAAAAAAAAAAATAGAAGCTTTAAATAACTAGATGTTAACCACCACCACCATCACCATCATCATCATCATGAAAGTTTTGCAACATGCTTCAATCCCCTATATTTAACTCAACCATATCCTATTAGTTATTTAGCTTGTACACATCTTTACACTTGTACTTGTAATCAAATATATACATCACTTATATATATTATTTGAAGAATTGTATATTTAATGTTTATAAAAAAAATGAATGTTTTATCCACCTTTTTAGTTAACACTTTTATTTTTAAAATTACTTTATCACATTTTGTAATTCAAATTTATACTAATTCAACAATGTGATATTTACATTAAAATGCAAACTTTACTATTGAATCATTCAATTTTTAGTTCAAGTCCATATTTTAATATCTATTAAATAAATACATAATGTATATAAATTGAAATTTTACAATTCTCCTTTGTTATCATAATTGCATATTTTTACAATGGTATTATTTGTGACATGGTTTATTTATTTATTTAGTAAAATATATTTCATTTTTTCACCTTTCCTTTTCTACTAAGTTAATCCTTAAATTCTTCTCTAATATAAATATTATTATTGTTCCAATAGTTATATAAATATTTCAAAAAATATATATATTATTTTTAAATTACATTCATATTTTTTCTAATACCTTGATGCAAAAATGTTTTTCTTATTCAATTCTTCTCAACTTTATACAAATTATTCTTATTCAAATAGTTATATATATACTTCAAAAAAAATTACTTTGATAGTATTTCTAAATTACATTCATATACATTATATAGATTTCACCTAATACATTGATGCAACAATGTTTTTCCTTAGGTGTCTTTTTTCTACCCTTGTTGTGAACTTTCGTGAAACAACATACTTACAGTTATGACGTCAATTTTAACAATGGATTCTATTAGGAGGATTGGAAATGAAGAGATTCTTTGCAATCCTATTCTACAAATTTTGGACTTCAATCCAGCTTCAAAAGACTACTATTATGTACACCTATCCGATGGAAGTAGTGCATTACATAGCTTATTTGACTCACTCTTAGCTTGTTTTTCACATCATCACAGCTAGAAGTTGGATCCTTGGTTCAAATAGATAGCTTCACCTGTAAATCTATCCAGAATAACAAGTATGTATTCAACCTATCTACTTTTTCATTTTTTTTCTCTTACACATCCCCATTCCAAATTACATACATCCTACACATTAAACATATTTTACACTACCCACAATTTGTACAATAATTTAAATGCTAGTTGTACTTTTTTTAACATTTTTTTGCAGGATTCTTATAGTTCACGAAATACAAGTCCATACTTTGACTTCAGAGATTATTGGTGAACCATTTTTTAGCAAATATGTAAGTTATCGTATAAAAAAACAATAGAAACAACTAAAACACCCCCAAACATAACCCCTGTTAAATATTTGCATCCATACCTTCAAGAATAGACATTGAAAATTACAGTCCTTACAAAAACCAACCTTTACACCTTCACCAATGTCAAGGTGCCTAGCCATGTCTTTAGATTTGATGTTATTGACATTGACGGAAGTGAGATACGTATTACATGCTTCAACATCCAGGAAACACACTTCCATCCTTCCATAGATATTGGTAAAGTTTACATAATCTCAAAATGGATCATCAAACCTGCAAAAAAATAATTCAATCATTTAAAAAATGACTTAGAAATAAATCTTAGCAATACCTCCACCATAGAAGTTGCTTACATGATGAACATTCAATAGAAAACCATAACTTTGTTTTGTATTTTTGTGTACTATGTACAGTTACATATTAAATAAAGCATGGATTTTATAAAGTTAGCATGTTTATTTCACAACATATGCATCCATATCCAACATATCATAAAATTAAGTTTTCATCTTCTTAAAATAATACTCATATATATATCAAATTAGATGTTATCAAACAACTTATATGCAATATAGAATTTAATAATATATATTTACAAATCGTTCATTACTTTTTTTATAGGAACCTTCACATATTGCAATAAAAAGCATGGATGTTGATTTTCATCCTAAAGAGCATGCCCTTCTGCTCCAAACAAAACCGACATTCACAAAATCACTGCAAACACCTACTATATTCCAACAGGTATAGCAAGTATATTCTCTCAAGAATATGAGGTTCATAGTAAGAATGAATACAACAATCATCGACATAAATTCCAAGGTACAGAAATAAACAAGAGAAGAAGAGATAAATGGAACAAAGAAAGGACCACAATCAACGATGTTAACCCAAATAATACAAAACCATATGCATCTAAGGTCTAACAAAAGAACAACGTAAGAGAAGATATGCCGAAAAGAAAACTGCAACAAATAGAATTCAAGGGACTATAATGCGTACTAATAAAGAACCTATTTTGAATTTTCCAATAGCAACTCTTCAACATCATGGGCATCCAAATGCTACCCAGGATTTCCGCAAACAAATTGATGCCCTGTCTAACATGCACACATGTACTACTTGTATGGAACCATATCTTGGCATTATTACTCATATGTACCTCAATGGACACTTTTGCAATCGATTCCATTGAGAAATATATGGTCATTGATTCTCAAAATGGAACAATATGGACCCCAGTGACCAACCCATTGTACTATCCATACTTACTCAAATTGAAGAAATGTCCATTGCTCATGTTAGACAAATTTTACAAGTCAGGCATGCTCGTGGTGGACATACAAGTATAGTGGTCACATTATAAGTTCCCCCCAACAAATTGTGCATATTGAAAGCTTCCTTCCACACCCCCTTTCAAGTTTTGATATATTGGTTGTGAGGAGGCATGTAACCGAAGGTAAATGCTATGACTTTTATGTGACTAAATCACATGTTGTCAATGCATTGTTCTATAAAATACATAATGAAAAATAATATAGTGATTTCCAACTCGACCATAATACAATATAATCACTTCCATAATCGTACATTGATGTCTCCTCTCAACTACAAGAAATATCTTCTTTTTCCTTCAAATTTCCCAACGCAGAACAAGAAATGGAAAAGATCAAAGAATTTTTTCAGTTTACATCCAATGCTCCACCTACTATAATTGATTGGCAAACTATTGGATCATCACCAATCAATGAGTACAACAGAGAGGGTCTATTTGACATGGAATTCCCAACTCTTTTCCCAAACGAAGATGCCTGGCCAACCATGTATAAAGAGAATTCCACTTGATATCTATGCAGTACATTTAATGAGATACCATGACAACATATTTGGTAGTAATCCCCGCTTAAGATACTACTTGTACAATTTGATTATGCACCACATGAGTCAATCAACAACCAACTTCTTTGTGAAGCAGATCCAAGAACATAACACACCAACCACAATTGAGGAGTTGCATGCACATCTACAAGAAATTCCTACAGACAACCTCCGAGAACATGTCATGTGCTTCAAATCACACCTTCGTGAGACTAGAGCATATTGGGCACTACGCATGAGTGAGATAGAAAATATGACCACACAATTGCAATGCCCTACCTTATTCTTCACTCTTGGTATAACAAACACAAAATGGCCAGACCTACATTTACTTATGCAAGAAGACCGCCTTTCTGACCCGGCAATGCGACAACGTTGGCGTAATAGTAACATCATCGTCAAGCCCCAGACTGTGGTTGTGTACATGCATAAAATATTTTCAATCTTCCATGAGGAGATGCTTAAAAAGAACATGCATGCAACATATCATTGGTACAGGTACACATTATATCCTACCTGCATGTCTTTGCAACACCTTTACATATTTGTCAATTGTTTTAATCATCTAACATTCCTTGTATAGGTATGAATGGAAACATCGTGGATATGAACATATACATGGTTTTATTTGGATTGATGGAGATCCTAACATGGAAACATTATATTGGCAAGACCCGTATCAAATCAATCATGCAAAAAAATTCTTCGATAGTTATGTTACAACATGGAATCCAAGAGAAAATCAAGACACACAGATTCATATGCACCAATACTTTGAGGATGACCCTTGCTTTCTAGATACAAAGGATATAATTTCATCCAACCCACTTCATGACTATGAACAACTCTTAAACATAGTACAAATACATACAAGGTGCACTGAGGATTCATGTCTATGCAAAAAAAGGACGACACGTGAATGCAGATATAAATTCCCTTGGAATGTACAACATGATTCATCACTCTACATCCATGAAAAGGGTCAAAAAAAATATCACCCTGCATGCAATGATTCTCATATGAACATCCATAATCCTATCATACTTCAAACATGTCGAGCAAATGTGGATTTCCAACCAGTGCTCTCACACTATGCTGTCTTGAAATACATAACCAAATATGCTTCTAAAGCAGAAGGAAAATCAGAGACCTACCATCATATGATGACTATAATCACAACTACATCATCTCCACAAGACCCAACCTCATATTTCTACCGTCACTTACAATTAGAAGCAATTGTTGACCAAGACATTAGATCTCAAGAAACTTTCCATATGTTGCAATAAATAACCCCTTGTCACATGTAGTCAAGCCTTCACCAAACTAAATATCAGTCGCCAAATATTCCGTCATGTATCTCTTGACTCAGACGATTACTTATCTGGATCCAGTTTCATAAATGCATACTTGCAACTTCATCCAACATTGGATCATTTTTTCCTTGCACAACAATGGTCATATAACTAGGGATTGTTAGGATATTTAGACACTTAGGAGTTAGTTAAGATCAACTTGTGTAATATATCCGTTAGGTAAAAGTGTGTTTATTTAGTACGCATTTGTAAATATTCTAATCCAATGGTCACGATATGTTCTAGACATAGAGTGATCCAACGATTCAACTTCTCTTAGATCATACCTACCATTGATCTGTGGCTTAACACCATATTGGTCTATGATCTCTATTTAAAGAGCATAGAGGGTCCTTGGCTAGTTGATCGGTTATGAGAATCTCATGTAACTTTCTTTCTTTTGCATAATAAATTGCTCCAAGTAGCTATTTGGCTGGGGCCATGGACTGTTTCTCTCTCGAGGGTTTTAACCATGTGACAAACATCAGTGTGTTGATCTGTGGTCTATTTGTGTGAAGCGGTTGCTCAAGGTGTTCGGTATTTTGGGAGTACCCTGTGTACCCGAACATGTTATCAAAGCTTTTATGAATAGCCGCTTTCGGTTTTGATCTAGATCTGGAACCAGTGTTGCCGAAACTTTGAAAGGGTTTATGTTTTTAGATTTTACGTGCATTTTTGGCTTATGGGAGCTGTTCCATTGCATCCGGAGCACCGTTTCCATTGGGAAATAGTTTTTATTTCATCGAAAACTGTTTCTGATTGTTCTAGAAACACCCATTTCGAAAAATCTGAAGGTATAATGTTACAGTGACGGATATATTTTTTTTAAAATCTCTCATATCTTATCAGTTTTATTATTAGATCTTTTTTGTTTTAGTCTCAGACTGTTGCATTCCCTGACTGTGTATGCTCTTTGCCGTGCACCTTACGCGATCACGGTGAATCAAAAACAGTACGGGAAATTTTTTTCTTGTCTTCTCGGCTATGTATGCTCTTTGTCGTGCACCTTGTGCGATCACAACAAATCAAAAACAACGAGAAAACTTGAAAACGTAAAATTTCTGGGTAAGCTAACCAAGATCTAACCCCATTGTGTGGAAAATATTTCTTTTTGTTTTTTTTGTGATTTGTAGGAAAAAAAGGCAAGCACGGAGAACGAGAGAGAAGAGTAAAACAAAAAGGCCCCTTCCTCTTTCCATTCTTTTACATACCTTTTAAACTTAGCTCACTTGGTCCAAAGTTGCTTTATTCCTTAATAGGTCTTGAGTTCAAGTCTTATTAAGCTATTTTTTAGTGCATGCAGTTTCTATTTCCAAATTAATTTATTGTAAAAGTGCATCTCACATACATAAAATAAAATAAAAAGTGAGTCACTTAAGTCTTTTAATTTATTGCCGCACTATTTAAAAGTAACATTATTGTAAAGTGAACCTCACTTATTCTACAAAAGTGATTCACTTCAAAGCAACTTTATTGTAAAGTGATTGTCAAAGGTTGATCTTGGGAAGAGGGGGGTTCTTTTTTTTAGTTGGTTAAGTTAATATCTGCCACGTCACTATTGGGGACATCTTCAACATTTTCTTTGATCAAGCATAACTTCATCATCCAGAATTAGTTTTCAGTGCCGTTTTTTTTTAAACCGCATATTTTTTCGAACTCTTTGCAACCAGATAGTTAGTTTCTATTTTTTTCAGCCATTATTTTATAGTATGGCCGCCCCTTGTGATATTATACTTACAAGTTCTAACTATTTCTCATGGAAATCTCGTATGGAGGATGTTCTACGAAGTAAGGGAATTTTCAGGATAACCTCAGGGAAAGAAACAAAACCCACTGATGATGATAAGAAAATTGAATGGGCAAATATATGTGATGAAGCTCGTGGATTGATTGGGATTCCACATAACTGGAATTGATAAACCTGATAAAGCTTGGAAAAAGTTGGAATCTGTGTTTGGTAAACACAATGAAATTCAGGGTTATCAACATGAGAATGAGTTTCTTTCCTTGAATCCAAATGATTTTTCATGCATCCAAGACTATTTATTTAAGTATAAAACTCTTAGACTCTTATGTGCAGAATGCAAGATTAAGAAATAAGACAAACAATGTATTTATCGTATTCTTTCCAAACTTGGACCTGCATATTCTATTTTTGTATCTACATTCTACTCCATGAAAGAATCCTTGACTGTAGATAGCTATCAAGAGCCTAGTCTTGAATCCTTTTGTGATTCCTTAATTAGAGAGCAAGATAAGCTCATTCATCTTGGAATAATTAACAATGCATATACATCTGGGAAAGTCCTATTGTCCCAACATAAAGAAAAGTCCAAGCCTCCCAAGAAACATAATTTTCGCAATAATAATCCAAACAACAAGTGTCCCAAACCCTCTCAGTTAGCTCCTTCTTTAAAAAATGACAAAGGATCCAAGCGAAAAGGAAAGAAGACTGAGCGTCATTGCAATTTTTGTGGGAAAGATAATCATGATGAATCTAAGTGTTTCAAGAAGATGGCAGCCTTGGAAGCAGCAATGAAGAAGCACCACATCAGCATAGATTCGTCTTTAGAATCTAACTCTCATGGACATGCACTTTGTGCTTCTGGTTACTCTTATACTGCATCTTCTTCTTCTACTTCAAATGAATGGCTTATTGATTCTGGAGCATCTTATCATATGGCTAAGGATCAAGCCATATTTTCTACTATGCATGAATGTAACACCAAACAAATATTTGTTGGTGATGATAGATCTCTAAGTGTTGTAGGATCTGGAACAGTTCCAGTAGAAAATGGTCATTTCGGTGATGTACTATGTGTTCCAAAAATTTCCTGCAATTTGTTATCAGTCTGTCAAATTACTCATTCAGGTGAAGGTAAAACTGTGACGTTTACACCTCACCAAGTTGTAATTAAGGATTTTAAAAATCCTCAAAATGTCCTTGCTACTGGAACTGTTGATGATATTACTAGGTTGTACAAATTTAACAACTTTGGGTCATCACCTTTTCCTTCAGGTTTTTGTTTCTCATAGTGATAACTTGAGCAAACTTTGGCATGAGATATTTGGTCACTTAAATTATCGCTCATTGGAACAACTATGTAAAGACAATATGGTGACTGGTATTCCAATGGTATTTTGCAAGGATGGTGTTTGTTCCGATTGTGTACTCGGAAAACATCATTGGGATAGTTTTGACAAACGTGCCTCTTGGCATGCCTCGATTCCTTTGGAGCTTGTGCATAGTGACTTGTGTGGCCCTCTTCCATATGCTTCCTTTTCTGGTTTCAAATATTTCTTAACTTTGATTGATGACTACTCCATATGCACTTGGGTTTACTTCCTAAAACTTAAGAGCGAAGTATTTAACATGTTCTTGGCCTACAAGGCCCTTGTTGAAAAATAATCTGGTCATCAAATTATTAAGTTAAGATCTGACAATGGAGGAGAATATGTTAACAAGAAGTTCACTACTTTCTGCACTGAACAAGGAATCCAACAACAGTACACTTTTCCATATACACCACAACAAAATGGTGTAGTTGAACGGAAGAACCGCACTTTAAAAGAAATGGCTAATTGTATGATCCAATCTAAGGGACTAAGTCTTCAATATTGGGCTGAGGCCATAAATTGTGCAAATTACATAGTTAATCGCACACCCACTAAATTTTTATAAGGCATAACACTGGAAGAAGCATGGAGTAAAATTAAACCAGATGTAAGTCACTTTCGTGTGTTTGGTCGTGAAGCATGGGCTCACATTCCGGATGAAAATGGAAAGCATTGCAGCCTAAAAGTGAAAAGTGCATATTTGTTGGATCTTCTAAAGATGTAAAAGGTTATAGACTTCTTCAACCCCATTCACATGATATAATCATTAGAAGATATGTTAAATTTGATGAAAATCTCTTAGCCTACGAGCCTAACTTGGCGGGTGTGCCATCTTTGGCCTACGAGCCTGATTCAGCGATTGTACCTTCTTCTTCTTCTTCTTCCAACTTCCTTGACAAGTTTCCAACTCCAATTTCTGATGATGACAGTGAGGATGAAAATCCACCTCTGCCTGCTCATGTTCCTCCAATTGCACCAGCACCAATAGTTCCTCGATGGGTCCGTTCAACACGTGAAGCAGCTGGTGATCTTGCCGGTGATCCTAGAGATCAACGTCGAACATGTTCTCAGTTTCAGCGAGCCTCTTCTCTTTTGGCTCAAGTTTATGAGGATCATGATCCAAAAAATTTTGCAGAAGCTTCAGGAAATCCAGATTGGGATGTAGCTATGGATGAAGAATATCATTCCTTAATGGCGAACGGTACTTGGGATCTTGTTCCTCTTCCAAAAAGAAGAAAACTTGTTAGATGTAAATGGGTCTACAAAACTAAGTATGCATCAGATGGAAGTGTTGAAAGACTTAAGGCAAGGTTAGTTTCCAAAGGTTTTTCTCAAGTTGAAGGGATTGACTACAATGAAACCTTTGCCCCTGTAGCAAAAATGAACTCCATTCACCTTGTTCTTTCCCTTGCAGCCTTACATAACTGGGAATTCCATCAAATGGATGTCAAGTCTGCCTTCTTACATGGTGATTTACATGAGGAAATTTACATGGAACAACCTCCTGGATATGTTTAAAATAACTCTAGCCTTGTTTGTCTCCTTAATAAATCCTTATATGGTCTTAAGCAAGCTCCTAGAACTTGGTATGACAAAATGGATAGCTTTCTCCTTGACACTGGTTTTTCTAGATGTCATTCTGACCCCAATGTCTATACCAAGAAAGTAGGAAACCATCTCATCATACTTGTTCTTTATGTTGATGATCTTATCCTTACTGGTAGTGACCCTAAACTTATAACCCATGTGAAATCCAGTCTTAAGCAAAATTTTGAAATGTTAGACTTAGGACATTTGCATTATTTTCTTGGTCTCCAAGTCTTGCAAAGCAAAGAAGGAATCTTTCTTTCCCAGTTTAAGTATGCTCGTGACCTTCTTTGTCGCTTCCACATGGAAGATTGTAAACCAGCCCCTTCTCCCTTCCAGTTTGGAGTCAAACTTTCTATCACTTGTACGTCCCCTGAAGTAGATGCCACCTTGTATCGTCAGCTTGTTGGTAGTCTTTTATACTTGACTCATTCACGTCCTGACCTTTCCTTTGCTGTTGGTCGTGTTGCTCATTATATGCAAACTCCTCATGAAAGTCACTAGAAAGCAGCCAAAAGAATACTTCGATATATTCGAGGTACAGTTCAGTTTGGGATTCATTACAGTATAGGGGGGAACCTTTGTTGGTTGGTTTCACTGATTCAGATTGGGCCGGCGATCCTGCTGATCGAAAGTCTACTCTAGGTTATGTTTTCAGTCTGGGATCTGGACCTGTCACTTGGGCTTGTAAGAAACAACAAGCTCTTGCTCTTTCTTCAGCAGAAGCAGAATATCGAGCCATAGTTAATGCCATTCAGGAAGCTTTATGGCTTCGACGGATCCTTTCAGAGTTTGGATTCGAGCAGTAGCAGCCTACTCCACTTTGGTCCGACAATAAAAGTGCCATCAAGCTTGCCAAAGATCCAGTTCTACATCAGCGCAGCAAACACATTGAGCTACACATGCACTTCATCAGAAATCTTGTTCATGATAGTGTTATTGAAGTTCTCTATTGCCCTACAGATGATCAAGTTGCAGACATCTTCACCAAGTCTCTTACGGAAGCGAAGTTTTCTAAACTTCGGTCTATGTTAGGAGTTCAAGAATGTGTCCTTAAGGGGGGATAGGCTCTAATGTCTCCTTCCTTCTCCTAATAGTGTCACTTTTGTAAATCCTTCAATCCTATCCCAAATTGTTCTTAAGGGGGGGTGTTAGGATATTTAGACACTTATGAGTTAGTTAAGATCAACTTGTGTAATATATCTGTTAGGTAAAAGTGTGTTTCTTTAGTATGCATTTGTAAATATTCTAATCTGATGGTCACGATATGTTCTAGACATAGAGTGATTCGACGGTTCAACTTCTCTTAGATCATACCTACCATTGATCCGTGGCTTAACACCATATTGGTCTATGATCTCTATTTAAAGAGCATAGAGGGTCCTTGGCTAGTTAATCGATTATGAGAAGCTCATGTAACTTTCTTTCTTTTGCATAATAAATTGCTCTAATTAGCTATTTGGCTGGGGCCATGGGCTGTTTCCCTCTCGAGGGTTTTAACCACGTGACAAACATCGGTGTGTTGATCTGTGATCTATTTGTGTGAAGCGGTTGCTCAAGGTGTTCGGTATTTTGGGAGTACCCTGTGTACCCGAACAGGAATGTCAAATTGAACAGTGGAAAAAGAGAATTGTCCCTACAATCGACTAGTATGGCCTCGCTTTATGTCAATTCAAGCCAAAGATTTCAATTCCTTTCTTGATTTTTGTTGGATTGAGCTGCTTTCATATAATCCCTTTTGTTCCTTCAACAAAGACATCGACCTTATAGAACATGACATTGTTCCTTCAACAAAGACATCGACCTTATAGAACATGACATTGTTTCAAACTGCAAATGCATATGAAATACCTATTGTGCATGGAATGTTGATCATATCCTTTCACCAAATATTGAGGAGCTAACATATGGAGATGATGCTACCAATAAGAACATGCATCTATACATGGACATGAGTGAATAAAAAGTTTTTTGAAGGTTAGTACCTATAGGAAATATCCACATTAATGAGCTTAACATGCTTGGCCTCCGAGATTTTGGCACCAACCATTCATGGAATCATCCAGAAGTGTCAACATATACATTGGAGACTACACCAAACTACATTGACTACAACAGAAGGAGCGGGGAGGTAACACATGATAAAACTCCCCTGCCTACTTCCACAAATACATTATCTCCTAGTCAACAACTTGCATTTGACATAGGCCTACAAGATTCACAAGTACAAGGAAGTAAAAAGCCATTAAGAATGCAAGGAACTGCAAGAACAGGTAAATCCTACCTTATAAGCACCATTAAAAAATAGTATCTTCTCAAGAAACATCTATCCATATCATACTACTTCTCCCTGCCCCTACCGAAGTTACAACTTTTAACATACATGCAGGGCTACGTTTTCCAATAAAGGACGTGAATCCTTTACAAGGTCAACCCCTATTATTGTTCCAAGAAGAGATAAAAAATATTCAATACATTCTCATTGATGAGATGAGCTTCATTTGACCTAAAATGTTTGTTCAAATTGAGAGTCGCTTGCGTGATTGTTTTCTAGATAAAACTAATTGCTCATTCGAAACCATTCAACAATTATTGCCAGTGATTTGGGCCAACTCCCACCTATGATGGAAAAACCTCTATATGCAGGTGTAGTACTAGGGAAGTTCTTGTGGACAGACTTTGCCACTGTCATAATTTTGGAAATAGTATTCCGTCAAAGGAGCACTAATGCTACACCAACCTTGGAAGAATGGAGCATCCTCCAATCTAGGAATAATAGATTCTTGTCAACAAAGGAGCATTCAAAATTTGATGCAACAATCCATCTCTTTGTAACGAACATTCTTGCAAACACTCACAACAAGTACATGCTCAAAGAATTGGCTATGCATGTTGCACGCTCAATCACATATTTCACCAATGGTTTAGATACACAACAAGATGATGACCATCAACTAGAAAAATAAATATTGTTTAGTGTGGGGCAACAAGTAATGCTATCTTGCAATTTATGGGTCCAGTTAGGGTTAGTCAATGGTGCACTTGGAGTGGTCATTGAAATTGTATACACACCTAGATCTAGCCCTCCTAACTTGCCAACCTATGTTGTCATGGAATTTGATAAATACATTGGCCCTCCATGGGACCAATCTCAACCAAAGCACATACCAATTCCACCCATAAATCGAACTAATAGGAAACAAATCCCCCTCAAGATGGCTTGGGAATTGACTATCCATAAATCCTAGGGATTGACATTAACAAGTCAACCATTTACATTGGTAACACAGAACGTCAAGGCTTGACCTTCACGACAATGTCACATGCTACAACATTAGAAGGAATGTGAATTGCACCATCATTCTCCTTTGACCGCTATGCAAAGATGAAAGACACTTCATATGTCACACTTCACAAGAAGGAAGAGACATGCCTTCATTCTCTGTCACTTTCACACTTAAAATTGCATCCCTCAATTCCTGCACTCCCTGTACCAAATGAAAATACCAATGTTGCTTTCCAATATAATTAGAGTCAAACTTGATAACTTTAATTATATTGGAAACTAGTATTTATTACCTTCCTTTCCCCCTTAAAAACTTCCAAAGCTTCGTACGTCTCCTGATAATGATCCCAGAGAAGGGGTCGAAACGTCGAATCTCAAATTCGTGCAACACAGCTTTCTTCGACTTACAACTTTAATTATATTACATATGTATATTTCGCTTATGACAAATTAATGGACATTTCATTTTACTTTTCATCGATTACATTGGTTTCAATTTATTGCATGCGTTCCTATTTATTGTTTCTTATTAGTATCTGCATTATAATTTCCACATATTTAGTGTACTTTCTTTTGACATATAACTTTACATTATCTACATACAGACAACTTTCTCTCATTCTAAACATACCAAAGTTTTTCTCGACGTTTCATTTCCCCTGCTTCATGGGATGTATGCTAGTTTTTATTTATTTATTTATGTATTTTGGAAATGGGACTTCATTAATGGTTAGGATTTATAGATGACATCCCCAATAAATTTTACTAGGACTGGCTAAAGGCATAGTCATATGTAGAGCACTTTTAATTTTGCTTGATAGAGCAATGAAACACATGGAAACATTGAAACATTGGTTAGAAGGTGGTGAAATAGTTGTAAAATAGTGAAAATGACAATAGTGAAAGAAAAGAGAAATGACATATTATGATTAGCTTTATAGAAGATTGTCGGTTAAGATTTTTCAATGAAAAAACATGACGTAATTATAACATAAACCAACCCTCTTAGGGGAATGACAATGCTCATTTATAATGGGATTATAAAAATAAAAATTACATAATGATACAATGTGTTCCAATAAATTCAACAATATCTAACAAATCAAGATTACATGATTCTTGAATTAGTTTTAGAATTTTTGTTTGATCTTATGTTTAAGAAAACAAAATGCTAATTGATATTAAAATGTAGGTGAAATAAAACCCATTTTCAACTATACCTAAGAAGAAACAAAACTATGTCACTACATTACCATTCTCATCATCTCAACCATACCCAAAAAGAAACAAAACTATGTCACTACATTACCATTCTCATCATCTCAACCATACCCGAAAATAAACAAAACTATATCACTGCATTACCATTCTCGTCATCTCAACCATTGTCTTACAATATTATTAATTAGAATTTTCCCATGGTTATGCTTCATGGCTGATTTTGTAGTTCCTTGTTTTTGAGTTTCTATACCATACTCATAAAACTAAACTAAAATATTTATAAGCAATCCATCATCTCATCTTACATCTTAGGTTAATAGAAATAACATAAAAACACAATGAGGGATACGTCATTGCCTTTTAATTCGAGTCCAAGCAATGAAATGAATGATGATAGCGTAATATATATAGGGTAAATGAGAAGGTAAAATATCCCAAAATGTACTTCAAAATTAAGGCCCACCAAAAGGTTACCATATTTTTTTTAATTTTATATTCAGTATTCTTCCATGAGAGCGTGAAATACATCTCTTATTGGACCAACCCGCCGGGATCAAGCTTTGGTCTTGATTTCTTCATCGGAAGACATGGAGATTGAGGTACTCTTCATAAAGTTATCTCCATAGTGGGTGAGTGTAGGTATAACAAATTTGAGCTTTTGTTTGTAGGATAACATATATCTTAGAAATCGAGGAGGGGAAGGAGGTCGCGTAGTGCCGAGGAGTTGAGTTTTGATGGTTTTTTGAGTACAGAACGTACTTTATAGATTAACGCAGATTGAGCTGGACGACGCTTGGAGATCTAATGTAAGTACGGGTCTTTTCTGCAGGTCTTTAATCTTGTCATTATTGTGGTGACGCTTGGCAGGTTTTGGTGTGACGTCTGATCAGGAGTTTTTGGAGACAGATTTATCATTTATTGTTGGATTGGTTTTTCCAACGTTTCTGATTCCCTCTTAATTATTGGGGTGTATTTTGACGTCATTTGTCATCCTTATCATTGATTGATCCTTTATCTTGGTATCGACACAGAGCCCATGCAATTATGTCTCTCTGATCAATGAAATCTCTTGATCGTACTCCATCGGGGTTGACGAAGAGTTTTAATGGTGGTATAGTCGATGGTGCAAGGGTTTCGACATTACAATCTGCTGTTTTGTTTTCCCCGGAGGTCATGAGTGCTCCTCCGCGGTGTGAGGATGAGGTTGGTAATAATCTTGATTATTCTTGTTTGAATATTGGCGTGGAGGCTAGTGGGAGGTCTTGTTCAGAAATCCATCCTTCGGCTTTAGCAACTTTATTTGCTGCGGATGTTTTGGAAGGAGGTCAGGTTTCTCTTGTGCATTGTGGGCTTAATAAGGATTTTTCTCAGGATTATGTTCCGCCTTCGCCGGGGGGTTTGAAGCTTTTTAATGTTGGTAAAGAAGATGTGGGGGTTTCTGTGTTTCATTCTTGTCTCCTGGGGATTATGGTTGATCCAAAGATGATAGCGGAACCTGTGGTTAATTGTTTGGATGGGGGAGAAGTGCATGGAGTGAGATCTTGTTGTGATTCAGGGCCTTTGACATTGGGTTGCATACCTGAGTCTGGAGGTTATGGTCACCCTATGTTTTGTGGGGTTTCTGAGGGTAATTCTATGGATCGTGTTAAATTTGCTTTGGTCCCGGTTTTTGGTATTGAGGATAAAAGGTATGTAATTGGTTTACACTCGTTGCTTCCAGTTTCTCCTGGTGATTTGAGTATTGGCCAGAGGGCTAGTGTCTTGGGGGATCATCTTGGTGATGATAGGGGCTTTGAACCTATTACATGCCTTGGGGGTGATGTATTGGTTGATTCAATGATATCTTGTAAGAGGGATATTATTGAGGAATCTGTTAAGTCTATGGATTTTATATGGGGGCCAATAGGTGATTTGGGTTGTCCAGTTTCCAATGAAATGGTTTTTCCTGCTATTACTTCTGGGAAATCTGCTCGGGGTTTGGATACCCTATCAGTTGACAATGAGGAATCATTGGGGACTTCTGCAAGGGTTCCCGATTCTCTGTCAAATGCTGATGATTTGGGTTTGAAGGAGGCTGGAGGTTTTATGAAGAAATCCCACAAGCCTATTAAGAAGTTGTTAAAACCGGTTTTGTTGACGGTGGGTGAGGATGTGGGCTTAAACGATATTGTTCTCACTAATGCTTTGACTCTGGTTGGGAGGTTTGGAGGTCACAAGTTTAACTCTGACAGCTTAAATGGCTAGGATGCAAAGGCTTGGAAAGAAGTTTTCAATATGCCTCCTGCGATTTATCTCCTCCCGAGGGGTTGGATTGCATTCCAATTCGTCAAAGTGGAAGATGCTAATCTGGTTCTTGATGGTGTTTGGCGGTGGGACAATGATCCCCGCGTCGAAAGGTATGATCATATCCCGATTTGGGTTAAACTCCCCAATTTACCTTTCGAATATTGGTCTGGTGATTTCTTTAAATTGGTGGGAAATACTCTTAGCACCCATTTAGAAACTGATTTTTCTTATCTTCAAACTGGGGTTTTCTATATGGGTCGGGTTTTAGTTTTGCTAGATTTCAGAAATGGGTTGCCTGCTGATTTGGTTGTATAAAAAGGAAATACTAAATTCAAACAACCATTGGACTATATGGGGATACCCTTTAGGTGTTACAGATGCCATGTTTATGGACATTTAGCAAATGATTGTTCACTTCCCTTCATTTAGAAACCTGTTTCTGTTAAGAAAATTTGGAGGGTAAAAAAAAGTGAGACTAATCTGATGGCTAAGAAGGGTAAGTTGCATGAAGAATGCTCGAAGGATTTAAACTTATCTCCTTATTTAGATGATAAGTATTTGGGTTCACATTCCTCCTTAACTAATCTTAAACCTCTGTGTATTAACAATTTGGTTGAGGACCTTGGGGGTTTTAAGATTGATAAGGTTTCTGATTTGGTTTCTTCTCTTGAACCTATTCAAAAGGAAGCATTAAGAGACCTTGGTTTTGTTTCTCCACGTAAGGCTTTACCTGGTGTACGCAAGGGATATTTTCTTCGTTCTATTTCAAAATCTATTATTGATGGTTTAGGATCAGATTGTGTTCCAATTGAGAATAAACAGTTAGTTAAGGGTTGGTTTGGGGTTTTGGTTAATTCTAACCTTTCTGTGAAGGATGGATCTGAGGCACTTAGAGCTTTGTATGCCTCTTCGAAGTTCCCCTTATGATTCTTATGACTTTGAATTGCAGGGGTTTGGCTAGTCATCCTAAAAAACTAGCTGTGAAAACGTTGATTGAAAAATAGTCTTTAGATGTTATTTATATTCAAGAAACTATGTGTGAAGGTGATATTTTGATTAAGGAAATGGAAATTTTAGTTAAAGGTTGGCAGTTTGTATCTATTGATGCTAAGGGCAGATCTGGTGGTTTACTTTTGGGGTGGAGGTCTCGTAATTTCATTCTGATGAATGCATGGGTTATGACTTCAGCTCTTTGTGTTGTTATGCACTCCATAGAGTTGTAGTTGGATATAACCTTTTTAAATCTTTATGGGCCTTACCTGGATAGGGAAAATTTCTGGAATCATCTCTCGGGTATGGATTGCTTCAAAAGCACTTATTTGGTTTTTGGGGGAGATCTAAATTTCTCTTTGGGTTTGTCTGAGATTTGGGGGGTTAATGCTTGTGTTGATGCATTAACTGATTACTTTACCAATCTTTTGGATGGGTTAGGTCTTGTTGGCATTGCTCCTTTGGATTCCATCCCAACATGGTCTAATATGAGAATTGGAACTGAGTGTATATGTAAAAGACTGGACAGACTTCTTTTATCTGTTGATTTCCTAGATAAGGATTTTATTTTTAAGCAATGGATTGGGAGTGGGGGAGACTCAGATCATCAACATGTGTTTTTACAATTATCTTCCAATACTTCTAAGAAACACTGTCCTTTCAAGTTTAATGCTTGTTGGTTAGAGCATGCTAAATTAGTTGAGATTCTAAAAGATTCCTAGGTGGTTTTTGATGTTTTGTCTGAGGTATCTGTTGCATCCCAGTTTGTAGTGAATCTTAAAAGAATCAAATATTTATCCATTGAATGGTCTGAAGAAAAAAGCTCAAGATATTAAGGATCTTGTGGACATTGAAAATGATATGAAGAGGTACTTTGATAGGTCTATCATCGGTTTTACTTAGGAGGAGGATAAATTGTCTTTGGTTGAGCTTGAATCTTGTAAGAGAACTATCTTATGCTTTCAGGAAAAGGAGGCTAGACAAAAAAGTAGGGCTTTGTGGCTACTTTGTGGTGATGATAATACCCCTTTTTTCCATAAATTTGCTGCTCATAGGAAAAATCTTAATACTATTTGGAAAATTCTTGATGATTCTAGAAATCTAGTTGAAGGTGTTGAGTTTATTGATGAGGTTGGGATACAACATTTTGAAGCTTTGCTCAAGGAAGAAGCTGATCTTCATCTACCAGAATTGTGCATAGTGCAGGTTATTTTCCCTTATCTGTTTCAGAGGAGGACAATAGTGAGCTTATGATGCCTGTTAATATGCAAGAACTTAAGTATATCCTCTCCATTAGCAAAAATGACAAAATCCTGGGACCGGATGGAATCCCTGTTGAGGTTTATAGATGTCTTTTTGATGTTTTGGGAGAGGATTTATTGAGAGTTATCGAGCTTTCTCGGATCAGTGGTAAGATTCCTACGGTCTTCAATTCAACTTTTCTTGCATTCATTCCTAAGATCGATCAACCGTTATCTTTTGAGGATTTTTGACCGATTTCTTTGTGTAATTTTGTTTACAAAATTATTGGTAAGATTATTTCCATCTGGATCAGAAATGTTCTGGGTAGATGCATTTCTGATGAACAGTTTGGGTTTTTACTGGGTAGGCAGATTCATGATGCTATGGGGGTCATCCAGGAAGGTATGCACACTATGCATTGTAAATCCTTAAAGGCTGTTATGATTAAGATTGATTTATCAAAAGCTTATGACCGTGTAAGTTGGACATATCTTCGGGTTATACTTTCCAAATTAGGTTTTGCTGGGAATTTTATAGCTTGGGTTATGAGTAGTCTATCATCTGTTTCTTTCTCTTTGCTGATTAATGGAGTAGCAACCACTCTTTTTAAAGTTGGCAGGGGACTTAGACAAGGATGCCCTCTAGCACCATTATTGTTCCTTGTGGTGGTGGAAGGTTTAAGCAGGGCTATATTGTTTACCTTAGCAAATGAGACCTATCATGGTTTATCCTTTGGAAATGATATTGTTTTATCTCATGTTCTTTTTGTGGATGATATAGTAATGATCAATGATGGTTCCGAACAATCTCTTTCAACTTTATATGAGAATTTACTGATATTCTGCAAGGCATCTGGGATGAAGATAAACAATGATAAATCTACTTTATATTTTTCATGTATGGAAGAATCTAAGATTGTCACTTTACAAAATATTTTCACTTTTCTTGTTGACAGAATTGTTAATGGTATGAAATATCTTGGGTTTCACCTCAAACCATGCAGATACCTTTTAAAAGATTGGGATTGGTTGATTATTAAGGTTAAGAACAGAATTAACAACTGGAGTTTACGTTGGTTATCTAAAGGAGGTAAGTTGATATTGATTAAAGTAGTTTTAGAGGCCATCCCTGTCTATTGGATGCATTTTTGGATACCTTTGGGGATTATTGAAAAAATCAGAAAGCTTTGTTTCAAATTTCTCTGGTCTGGTAAATTGAATGCTCTTGGCTTACCCTGGACATCTTGGAAGATTTTGTCTTATCCAAAGTCTATGGGTGGATGGGGACTTAAAGTTCCTGTTGTATTTGCTAAGGCTCTTGCAGCAAAAAATGTTTGGAACATCATACAAGGCACAGGTTTGTGGGTAAAGATTGCTTTTCAGAAATATATTCAGCGAATGAATATTTTGGAATGGATTAGATCTTCTGNTGCAGCAAAAAATGTTTGGAACATCATACAAGGCACAGGTTTGTGGGTAAAGATTGCTTTTCAGAAATATATTCAGCGAATGAATATTTTGGAATGGATTAGATCTTTTGACAAGAAAAAAAATAATATGCTCAATATGTTGGAAAGCTATCCTTTGGGATTTTGATATTATTGGGAATTTTTTGGTATGGAAGATAGGTAATGATTCTGTTGTTCGTATCGGATTAGATCCTTGGTTAGGATGTAAATGGAGACATGCTTTACCTATTTCTATGTTGGAGAAATTGCATTTGGCTGGTTTTTTCTGTTTATTTGATATTGGCATTCATGGTTTATCTGTTCTGATGCCTCAACAATGGTTTTCTGCTGAGTATATTGGTTTTGTTGATCCTTTTGAGATTGATGTCTGGAATGGTTATTTAGCCATTCTCAAATCCAGTCATGTTAGGATTACAAATCATGATGATGCTCTTGTCTGGAATTTATCCAAATCTGGTAGGTATTCACCTAAAGAAGGCTATGCTCAACTTATGAATAGTGACATGGATCTTCTCTAGTGGTGGAAAGTTTTATGGAAGCTGATATGTCCTCTTAAAGCTAAACTTTTTTCCTGGTTTCTCTTGTCTGGTAAAGCTTTGACCTGGGATGTTCTTTTATTGAAAGGTCGTGAAGGACCTGGCTGATGCTATTTGTGCAAATCGGAACGTGAAACCAATTATCATATTGGTGTGGAGTGTCCTTTCACTCAGACTGTTTGGTTAATGATTGAGGATAATTTGAAACTCAATAATCTCTGGTATGGAGATTCTGTGACTACATGTTTCAAAAATTGGTGTTTGAATTTGGAATTGGCAAATTATAAACCATTAGCTATCACTATTATATGGTTTATCTAGAAGGCCAAAAATTTGTCTTGTTTCGAAGATTTAACTATATCTCCAGCTCAGGTATCTAGTTTCAGCTTGGGTATGATGAAGAATATCCCTCAGAATCAGTCCGTTCTTTCAATTCGTAACATTCTGGTGGAATTCATTGATAAAACTTATGCTTGGGGTTTTTTTTATGGTTTTGCAGTAGGAGATCCAGTTGTCTGTGGAGCTGGAGGTATGCTTTTTTTTATCAGATGTTCATTATTTTTCCTTCAAAGTCGGATTAGGTTTGGGTAGTAATAATTTTGTAGAATTATGTGCCCTCAAGCTACTTCTTATTTTGGCTCGAAGGCATTCACTGGATAAAATTCAGATCTTTGGTGATTCTCAGTTAGTCATTAACTAGGCATCTGGTAAGTATCGATTATTTAATATTGAACTTGCCATGATTCTACTGGATGTAAATAGCATTGTTGATTGTTTTGATTCTGTTTCGTTTAGACATATCTATCGGGAATGAAATACTGCTGCAGATGCTTTGGCTAAAGCGGGAGGAAGGATCTTAGAAGGTTCCTGGTCGATTTTGGAACATCGTCCAAATACTAAAGTGGAAACTTTTCAAGTATTTTAATACAGTTTATCTCAGTGGGTCCTGGGTGAACAACATTAGTTTTCTTTAGTGGTTGGAATTGGAGGTTTAAGACATACTTTGCTATTTCGAGAACTTTTCAGAAGCTTTTATATGATTTATATCATATGATATTTGTTTTCATGAAGCATTTTTGAGGTGATATCTTTTCTTAGTGACTTTCTATCTGGAATGTGCAGTGAATGCACATATGTTTTGAACTCAGATTTTGAGTTTTATTCAGTTGATGGTGTGGACTTACAACTGGTCCTTTTGTTGTAATAGCTGGTTATTATTAGATGAGGCGGTATGTTTTTGGATATATTTCTGATTTGGCTGTATGCCTTTGGTGATATGGTGTTTTGTCTCTGTTTTTGGAGTATCATCATGATTGTAATTATCAGCCTGTTGGTTGGGACTTTTATGTGTTAATGGTTTTTTATGGCCATCTGTCGAATGTAAATAAAGACATTTACGACTTTTTTCTTTGGAAAAAAAATAACAAATTTGATAATTAAAAAAAAATCTTACCATGAGAAGAGAAGAGTTACTTCCACTTCAAAGTACAAGGCAAGTAATTATTTATGGTGAGTCAATAGCTACGATTAGGTTATGATTTTTCTTTTAAATATAGAAGAGTACTCGAAAAGATGAAGAAAAATACACATTATATATGTTATTGATGGAGAGAGTTGGCAATTGTGTTTGTTAGGCAAAATCAAAAGAAACTAGAACATTTTATGAGATAACAATAGTGTTTATATTGTATGTTTTTTAATGGAGAATGTTTGGAGAGTTAGTGTCTAGTCGGATATTGGTTATAGAAAGAGAGTTGTTTATTTCACAGAGAGTAGCTAAGTGCTTACAACCCAATACATGAGTTGTTGATAGCACAGAAAGTAGCTAGATGCTTACAACCTAGTACATGAGAGATGTGTAACTAAGTTATGTAACAAAAATAAAAAGTACATATATATATAGTTAATGTAGGCTATATCTACTTATAAAATAAAAATGTAAAACCAATAAAATGTCATTAAAAAAATAACACCTCAAGAAATTGGATGCCTCTCTCAGTGCTTGAGCTTGATAGATCAATGTTTAGGATGGATCTATGGTGGGTTATGTACCAAAAATAAAAACAATTTTTTTTAAGTCCGCTCATAAGATTAAAAAAAAAAGAAAACCTAATAAAAAATAATTAAAAAAATCCATATTAGGTCATAAAATAAAAATGTAAAACCAAATAAATTGTCATTAAAAGATAACACGTAAAGAAATTGGAGGCCTTTTGATGCTTGATAAATGAAAATTTAAGATGAATCTACGCTATGATTATAATAAAAACTCAACTTTAAATATGGATCAAAGATAGTTTTTCAATAAATTTAATACAATCAGTATAAGTATATTTAAATTGATATTAGTGTAAGTATATTTGAGTTCATTAATTATTATTAGCTTTATAGAAATTTAAATGTATGTATAGTGTTTTATATTAACAAAATGCACAATTAATATTATTTTCAATTTTTGTTTTCATTAAACACACATTTTTTGCGTAGGATAAAAGACAACTAAAACGCCCCGTTTTTCAAGCGAAATTTGGATAGAAACTGGGTAAAATGATTCATGAAATCTGTTATTTTTCCAATTTTTTAATTTCTGCAATCAAATTAAGGTGCTTAAGATTAAGTGACCCGTTTTAAAATGACCCAGATAATCGAAATCGTGATTTGAAACCTCTAAATGATGATTTCAGAACAAATTACCCATATTTTTTTAGGTTAGCGCTTATACTGCTCCCATATTTTTTTAGTTTTAATGAAAAAACAATACACTATTATTTCATGTGTCAATGCTAAAAATCAATAATAATGTCAATTTTCTAGCTAGGAGGAATAACGTTCCATTTTACTTTAACTTTAACTTCTTTTTGACGTTGACTTGAGCACTCCTTTTTCACGCTAGCTTCGTAAAACCGTATCCCAAGTAAAATGTCATTGTGATAATAAGTGACCATGGAGTTGGGGTATGAGTGTTAACGTTGACGCTGACTTTAGCTTTAGCTCTCCTTTCAAGCTAAGTTTAGCTTCCTAAAACCGCATCCCATCCCAAGTGATATTATGAACATCAAATTGAGGTATGAGTTTGGAAAGCTAAACTATTGGCTTTTCACAAGAATTCTCCAGTCCATATATTCTTTTGGCAAATCTGGTAGAAGATATTGCTAGAGCTTGGAACATTCTATTATATAATAATTACAATGGCCGACCAACTTCATGCTCCTATAAATATTCTCAGCATGTTTTAAATTTTTATTTGGTGGCGCTCATACTAGGAACATGGTTACATATTATGATTATAATTTTATTAAAATAGCAAGTTCTTTTTAATAATGGTGTTAGGTGCTTACCAGAGTATGGGTGAGATGTGTTAGGTTTATAACATTAATATGGTATATGTTGGTTTTAAAAGTTAAATATAATTTTTTACTATAAAATTAAATAAATATAAAATATAAAAATAAATAGTAAAAAATTAAAACTAGAAATTATTAAAATTAATAAAATAAACTTAGATTGATTTTCAAAAGGGTTGAAAAATCTATAATGTTTTAAAATAGTAAATAATAAAAAGAAATGTTGCAAAGGCTTCCCATTCGGGACATCTTTTTCCAAGATTCTTAATTTTTTTATTTTTATTTTTTTACTAATGACTCATATATATTGAGAGAGAATCATATTGCTATTGGTTGTAATTTGTATTAATAACTTTTAACATAAGTTTTGATGGTATGCAGGTTTTTTAAATTGAAATTTTAAATTCTTTTAAAACATGTGTTTTCTTGTTTATAAAAAAATTAATTGTAATTTGTTTTTTAAATATATTCATTTATTTTTATGTTTAGTATTAAAAATGATATCATTCTTCATTATTAAGATGATGTGTAATATTGTTAATTTTATCGTATAAAATTAACAAAATTGAAGATAAATTTTTATACACCCACTAACATAGATTTATCTAAACTTTGGCTCTTTCAAGGTGTTAGCACAGTTTTTGTTCCACATGGTTGGAAGAAGCTTAAGGTAAAGCAATGACGTCTATTTCAAATTTTGTTTTGATATCATTGAACAACTAATGTATAGGATGCTAAAAGGAAGACCAAATATCCAATAGAACCACATATTGGGTTAAAAGTGACTAAGGAGAGCAGACGAAGCGCCTTGTAGCACCTTGTAAAGGAATTGACGGCTTGGATCCGATATGAGATGAGATTAAAGACATGTAGGAAATTCGCTGAGTGAAAGTGCTCGATTTATAACATTGAGGGATGCTGGGGAAATGAACGTTGGAGCCTGTTAAAGGTCGGAAGTGATCGACGACACATGATTAGAGGGGAAGAAGATCGATAGTTAGAGTGCGTTTCCGTGCTCTCAACTTACATGGAAGATGGAAAAGGAAAGCGACAACGAAAATTTTACCACTTTCCACGTGGTCAGCAGAGAATCATTCCACTGGATGAAAAGTGGTAATGAGAAACCACCCCTCGCGATCCTAAAACCGCTTTTGGAATATTATATAAGGGAAAGCCAAGTGAAAATACAACATTTGTCATTTTGTGCCCGAGGAAAAATATGCCTGCACATTTGAAAGCTAACTCAGCCCCGCTCTTTCCAGTCATCATTTGCTAGGTATGCAACGTATATCAACCTACAAAAAAATTTTAAAAATGGAAGGAGAAGGTGAAGTCGAAGCACATGTTAGGGAGTTTAATAAGTTGGAAGAAATATTTGAGGATAGGGATGGCTCTATTCATTGAAGCCAAATTCCAATTAGGGTGTTGATGTGATCAGGTACTAGCTACAATACTCGCAGTACCAAAATATGTTGGGGGTACTGCTATCTAATGTTGAGAATTATTTTTATCCTCTTCATCATCTTCTGCATTCCATAGGAAATAGGCATATGATCGAAGAACATTGCTGCAAAATAGAGCCAATTAGTCAAATAACACTACTCTAAATTGTTTCCTATATTAAAAGCTATAAATCTAGCACGTTTATATAGCCATTTTAGGTTCAAGATTCCTCCCTTTGTACATGAGATGAGATAAAATTCTCCCTTTGTACATGAGATGAGATAAAATTCATAATTTTTAAAAACACCATATTGACAACCCACCACATCCTTAGCTATGAATCTCTGGAGTTAATACCATACAATTCAAACAAAGAAATTCATATGAAAACAGGAGGATATTTAAAAATATAACAATACACGATAATGGAGATAATTAGATAAATCAATAGAGATAAAGTAAAAATACTAACCAACCATTTGGAGCAGCTTCAACATCTTGATCAAAGTAGGATTCGACATGAGGTGCATCTTTGTAAATATCTGTTATAGCGGATTTCACCACTCTAGGTGAATCACACTTTGTATGGCCTTCCCCTGTCCCGTTGCAAACTCCTTAGACCCTATTGACCATTTTTTGTCCTTTGATGTTTCCTTGATCATCCCTAAAAACACATGAAAAATGATATACGCGACTTTTAAACCTATAAGCGCGTACATACGCGGGTTTGACCACTAAAACTGCGTACATCAGGATGTGTGCATAATCCAAATCCTTTTGGAGTTTTCCTTGACATGGATCTGACTCATTTGACTCCTGGCCTTCCCTATGCCTTGAGATCGCTTGGATTCGACCTTTCATTATCCCTTTGAAAAGCTATATAAGGAACCCCTTGGTACATTGAAGGCATAAGAGAGAATTGAGAGCAAATAAACTATAGTCCATTGTTGCCGGAACTTATGCTTGAGTCTGCATCCCTTTGTCCCTTGGAGCACTTTTGTGCTCTTCCCAAGCTTGCCTTTTGCTTGTGAGCTTGCTATCGAGAGATGGAGGATTGAAGTGGTGGAGGCCCAAGTGGAGGATTCAGTTTCTCCTGTTCGCAGACATGCCGTCAGAGGTTGTATCTTGTAATCTCTGATTTATATTAATAGAAATATCTTTTCCTGTCCAATAATGTGTGTTTGAATGAATATTTTATCCATTGGATTATGTCAAATGCTTATACATTATTGATTATATATGCTATAATAGAGCTAACACCATGATATATAGAATGCTTGTATTGTTTACTTGTTGTTGAGGAAGTAACAGATCAATTCAAGTTGAATATTGGAAAGCTCAATGGGGATCTACTTCAACCGTCTGGAATAAGGTACGAGGTCTGATCCTTTAGTGTTAGACATTTAATTTCTATTGCATATTGGAAAGGATTGATTTCTGGAGTCAAGCTGTCTGTTGTGGTACCCCAAGCCATAGGAATTTCTCTCCGTAACAATATCCCATATGATATTGGCATAAACAAAGAGGGTATCTCCATCACCTAGACTTGATAGTATGGCCCTCCCATAATATTCCTTATCTTTTTTGAGATCATGTTGGACCTAAAGAGACACAAAACCACCAATATTGATACTTTTTATGTAAGAATATATATTCTATCAATAGTTGCAATAGAGGATATGTAGTCAAGGATGTAATATATGGGCCTACAAGACCTAGTACTGAAATATAGAAGACTTGATTTATTATGATTCATGGTGTTAGTAATGAAACACGACCTTAACTACTACTCGACAATTATTATGATTAATAACATGAATAGTTATGTAACAACAACCCAAGTTTATTAAATGGAAACAAAATTCATATTTATCAATACTCACATCCTGCGAGAACCTCGCATAATTATTCAATAAAATTGGGTTACCAGGAGCTTCTTGCAACATTTTCTTGTAGCATGCATCTTTGTTATTGGAATATGATCCAAACCCACCTCCATACCCACCTCCATGTTCACCTCTAAATCCTCTACTAATAGAACTCATCTCTTTTTTATATCCAACAATAGACTTATCACACATCAAAGCTGCGCCAGGGCCTTCATTTACACAAGCACCCATAAAATCCTCAATCATCCTTCCAGAGGCATGATGTTCCTCAACTCCATGTGTTCCGATGGCTGCCATGATTTTTACTAGATATTCTTGATGTGGGTTTCCAACTCTATGAAACCCAATTGAAATAGGGTATCGAAATCCTCAAATTCATCTCCTAGAGCCTCCTCCAATAAGAAATTGTTCAAAAACATTTATGTACAAATATTTATACAGAGGCCCATAGAACTAGACCCTCTCTTTAGCCCCAACTTGCTAGGACTACCATTAAATGATAAGGGGTTATGTAAATCAACTTCAAATAGGGTCCCATCGATTATGGTCTATACATCATTATGAACCCACTTGCCATCGCCATTACCAACAATTTGTAATTAGGTCAATTGAACAAACCTATGCAAATTCAATTATGATTCTACTTAAATTCCAATGAGATATTTTAGTGCAAGCATGGATGAACAATGGAGTAACATTTTGATATGAATGACTGATAGAATTACCAAGAGTAGATTTTAGCTGAGAGATCACTAACCATTCATGGGATTGTCACATCCATGGGAAAGTATCTGTTGTACCTGTGTTGTATATTAGGTCGGGTTAAAAGCATCCTAATCGTGGTTGATATTGATCCCTCCACTAATACCAGGGTTAAAGGACAGAGAGAATTCATCACATTGAGGAAGAATGTATGAAGGGGCTCACCGATACATGTCATATCATGAAGAATCAAAAGGGGTTGTTCATGGGAGATTCAAATCCAATCTACATGTCAAAGACGGTTTCAACCAATTTCTAAGACGTTTTCGACATTTTATTGGAGCTGATTTAAGACGTTTAAATTTAAATTCATACAATAAATTCCATCCCTCTCTACTTGACTCCAACATGCACTCTCTATGTCATCGATTTTCCAAATTCTTATCATCAGCCACAACCCACCGAATTTTACGTTATGTATGGGTGCGAATGAAAATTTCATAGAAATGTCATAACACATAGTTTGTGTAGGGTGTTGGTTAAAATTAATGTTGTTTAATTCACCTTGATTTAATTATCGACCAGAGGACGTAAACTTCGAGCTGCTACACTATATGTGTAGGTAGGGTAGTTTTAATGCTCATGCTGATAGAAATTCTAGTCTATTTTTAAACGAAAATGAAATAGATGAAGCAACTACTGTATTTGAAAGATCAAATGCTAAGGATTACTAGATCTGTTCCTAGAGAAAAGGAAATCAATTTACTGACCACTATCTTGCTGTCAAACTCAATTTAACCTACAGTAGCCTACAGTAATCTTCCAAAAACAATACTAATCTTCCAAAGAAATTCTAAACTATAGCAATCTGTCAAAGCAGTGTTAAACTACAACAATTTTCAAAACAATATCGAATCGCAATACTATGATTTATTTCTAAGATAAAACAACCTGCTAGGAAAGTAAATAAACCCTTAAACTACAACAATCGTTTAAAGCACTCAACAGTTTACACTCAGCTACAGTAATGATATATTCTACAAATGAAAGAGCTTAATAAATAAAAGCCTAGTTTTAGAATGAATATGTTCAGTGAACCTAAAAAATCCACCATTAACCCTAATGTCTACGTTCATATAAACAACTGTCACTATTAAACAACTATAGAAACAAAGTCTGACTCTTCTTTAATCCTATGTCACTCATAAATAGTTGACAAACTGAAATCTAACTTGCTGTTGGTGTCAAGTATACGCTACCTGCACCCTATGCACATTAAAGTATCCTGAAATTATTCAACACTACACACTCAAGTTCATTTACCTGTCTTGCAAAACCTGTTTTCATACCATAAAGACAACACTGTCAAATACTTAGTGGACTACAGTACTTTGTTTGAAGTTTGTTACAGCTCATAAAATGAACAAAAACATGCTTCAATCCTTACACAAGCAATCCAAAAGGCTGCTTGAAAAACCCTAGATACTCTGTAGACTAAAGTCTTCAAATCCTCTAAAAAATATTACAAATGTTGTTCAAATCCAAAAAATATCCTACAGTCCTGTGAACAAGAGGAATCTAAACCAATCCTGTAGCCATTCATTTATCACTATACGCTAGCAGTGAAGACAATGCGAAATCTAGTCTACTTATAATCCTTCATGAAGTAAAACTTAAATCAAATCCATCACACGGTTTGTGAATACCATAACCCTAAACAATAATCATAACCATTAATACACAATCCACGCTGAAAACCAGAAAGGGTTTTAAATACAAACTGTTCCTAAATCTATTCAACAAGCTAAATCAATTGCAAATGACTAAGAATCTGCAGACATGCATTCTATTCCAATTCACAGATGAGTAAAACCATCAACATTCTATAAAACAGTATCAAAGGAAGAAAAACGTTACTCTACTACTGCAAAATACACAATACTGAAGTACCCGAGTTTGGTGTTGAAGGTGGGCCCTGCCCTAAACGCCTAACAATATTAAATCACAGCTTTAATGAAGATAATCACTGAATCTATTAATAAAATGAAGTTTTACAATCTTCTCTGAGTATCCATCCTTACTTAGGGTTTCAAGAGTCATTTTATACTGAAAATACAAAGTAAAATCGACCTTGAAACAAGGATCGATCCAGCTAATAATCCTACAACTATCTCGGCATATATGAACCAAAGATGGAAGTTCAAATCCCCTGAAATCCACATGCTGCTAAAGATGGAAAACAACAGCTCCTCAAATGAAGGACATCCACGAAACAACACCTGAGTAATCTTCACAAGCATCTGGAAGGTGAGGTGACTCCAAGAGAAACACCCCCATTGTGGATCGAATCCCCAAAATTGCGCTGGTTAAGCTAGCATAAATCTTCCTTGGAGCGCCGAGACTACTGCACGAAAGAAACAAAGACCCTATTAGTTGACCAAGTATTTAAATGGAGGCTTAAAGGCCCAATTATATGCATAAAACAAATCAAAGTAATGAATAAGTAATGTAAAGAGTCACTTAGCAAAACCTAACAATGTTGATCTCCAAAAGACATCACCATGTACAAAACAACACTAATAAAACTGATTATTATTTGGTTTCATAAGTCTTAGGCTAGAAAATATTGTACTGGATAGTCAAAATAGGAGACCAACATCTCCCCCAGACGGAAGATCTTGCATGTCCCTATGCAAGCAAGTTTCGGACAGACAAAATTTGAAATTCAAAGTAGATGATCAATCCTTGGATCCAACTCTAGAAACTGAGGCTGAGGTATTAAATAGAACTTGAACCTGAGGAGGAGACGGGGCAGTTTTTTGCTGTACACTAACCAATTGTTCAAAATGTTTATCTTTCTTCTTTAACTGTTTCCGAAGACTGCGATTTGTCCCTATAACCTCATCAACCAAAGTTTGTAAAGAAGCTACCTTAGCCTTTAAAATGGCATTTTCCTGTTTGATGAACCTATCCAATCTCACATACTCTTGCAACTTCTTTGTTTGTTTAAAATTCTTCTGCCTAAAATAATCAATTCCCTGTGCTGAAGCCTCCGACTTATGAGATTTAGCAGATTTTGAACCTGATTTGGAAAGTGATGCCTTGGCAGATTTTAGACTTGATTTTGAAGGGGATGCTGGCAGCAAAGGTTCACTGACAGGACTTGACATTGTAGAATGATGAGGAGAACCAGGAGAACCAGAGTTATCATGGGCAAAGGAAGCATTGGATGATGACAAGGCAACATGGACAGGCTCTTTACCCTTGGATTCCCTTCTTCCCTCTTTAGCAGCCATGCTGCAAGTAAATCTTCTATTGGGCTAAACAAACAAGGTTTCATGACCCTTATCTCCCCCAGACCGAGAGCTAACACACTGTCCTTTAGGGATTGGAGACCTCTTAGTATGAAATGGGACAGGTTTCTTACAACTGTTAACAGCTGGTTCATGAAGATAATCATTTTGGTGAACAGAATTGTTTGCAGAGGAATCTTTCTCCACTAAATCAGGGATACAAGGCTCACCCAATTCATTCCCCAAGGATGATTGAAGATGAGGGTTAGATAGCTCATATACGAACTGTTCCCATACCCGGTCTTACTTCTTTAATTCAGCTAAAACGAGCATTTTAATAAGTCCATGATGGTAAAGAATGTGAGTTGGATGTTCTCGGTTCTTCCTAACTTGTGAAGCCATTTTACTCAGACTCTTCCAAAAATAAAATGGAAAATTCAGAAGCTTACCGAACTCGAAGTGAGCTAATAGGAGAAAATGACAGGCTTTATAAGTGGACAATCAGCCTTCACAGGTAATCAGTTTGGTGATGATCATCAGAGAATTGTGAAATTCATCTCTAACCCAGATTTTGGAGAAGCCCTACTCACCCTTCACTGCCAAAAACTCGGGTTTGAAAACACAGTCATATTCCTTCCGTGGAAACCGAAAATTCTTAAACCACCTATCCCCTGTGCGTGGGAGCCCCATAGCCAATGAAATGGACTCCTCTGTCACTGAAAACTCCAAGGACCCGACTGTGTCTGTATGCCCATCAAAACTCAAAGCAAACTGTAAAGAAATAGCATCATTGTGGCCCTGTAAATTGGTTAAAAATGAATGCCACCCAGCCCGAATGAACATCTCCTTGCATGCTATAAACTCGGGTATGGCTAACAACTGCTCGTATGCTGAGGGTTCATGCCGGTCAAGCATGGTGGAAGACAGGAAAAACAACGAAACAACAGAGAAATTGGACAGTCAATTTGCAGGCAGTGACAAAATTTCATCAACGTTTCTCCTGTGGTAAAGATAGAGACAGTAAACAGCCCGAGAGAATACTGGTAAAGAGTGGTAATGATAGGAAGTAAAGGTAATGAGGACAATAAACGTGGTAAAAGAAAATCATTACAAGCGGTGGCGCATACTGCCCACGTCATAGGAAATGGTGACCACAATATAACACGTTTTGACTAATCCTAACCTCATAACATGTAAAAACCCCAATGGTAATAGAACAAGTTTATGATTTTTATTAAAGGTTGCCAATCAATAATAAAGGATGAAATATTGTCAAAGGTTAACACCATAAAACGAAAACTGTGGTGTATCAATTAAATGCATGCCAAAGTTATTATGGTAGTTCATAGCTCATCGACTTTTGTATTAATGGCAAAAGCATTTAATTATAATCATAATCCTTAATAACAATTAAGACTTAGCCAATCATACAACCTTCCATTACCTTTACCATGCCAATTTTTAAATTTTTGATCCGGTACCCCATCTGGCACTCCATCCAGCACTTCAGCAAATTTAAAATACAGAGATACTTCCAGGCTGATAAGGATAAACAATAATTACCAGCACATGTTGAAGGATTGATAATTACCAGCATTTTAACAGCTACTGTGCTATTCAAGCAAATGCACTCAAACAGTGATGTTAAAACCATTAGCTTTCCCAATATACACCACTCAGATGAGTTAATAAACAGGTAAAATAGATTGAAGATTTGCTTGACCTTCAATAGTTTTGTGACATAATTGCCTCATTGCAAAGTTGATGCTTCACCTGATTACACAGGAAACTAAACTGTGTTATGAAATCAATTTTTATTAACAAAACAAAATAAACAATCAGGAATGCAAACTTCAATCAATCACCCTTACTCCTATGTAACTATAATTCTCAAACAATCATAAATGCAGACTTCATTCTTGTCATTCATACAGAACTTTTTCCACCAGGACATGTGCCACAAGACAAGAGGAATACTAACAGAAGCTAATGGGGTACTGGTCCACTTTGACTCATCTTCACACATGACAGTTTGAGTAGTGCAACAAACAGTACTGAAATCTCAGCTATGTTCAGGACTCAGAAAGTATCAGGCATAAACCTCCTTTTTTTCACAAGAATCAGGTAACTCAAAATGTAGAGCAGCTGGAGATGATTATCAACTGGCTATCAATTGAATTTTTCAAAGAGTTTATTTAAATTTTATTTAACCACCCTTATGACCTCTCTTTTACCTTTACATAGGTACATTGTTCATACAGACAAGTATAGATGAGGCTTTTAAAGGAGATATTAGAGTCAGAACCCACTGTCAGCGAGCCCGTTCAGTACTCCGGTTGGGTAACTGTAACATCTAAGAAGCTTCTTCGCCGGGAAGATGCCCCATTACCAATAGGCCTATTCAGTACCCTGATGGGTTTGCCTGTTTATACCACATGTTGGTACCCGCTGCCAGCGGACCTGTTCAGTATCCCGGCGAGTTAACGTCTTGCACCCGTTTTCTATCAGAGGCCCTTGTCCCAATTTCATCTTAAATATAAAGTTTATGATTTTCTCAAGCTTAGATGAGTGGGGGAGCTGCTTTGAAAACCATCTAGGAGTGGGATGGTACCAGAATTGGAAGAGTATTCTTTGTACATGCCTGTAAGAATTTGCCCAGATGAACAACTAACCTTTGAAACTGTATAAAGTGAAAGTCATAAAGTGGCTCCACAAAAATGTATATATATGTATTTGATATTGTAGAAGCCAATAGATAATAACCACCAGACTGCCCAGTCCTGGATACCTTTTTCCAAAATGGTGCCTGACTTAAAAATAACTTAATGCCCATAGCTGTTACTAAAAACAATTCCCTCTCTCCATCAAGTGTGAAACCAAGTCAAATGGTCCTAGCTACCCATAAGTTCAGAAGTAAAACCACTTTGGATGCTTAAAGCACTGATATAGGCAATGCCCAGTGGATAAGTACTCATATGAATAACAAGGACAGTTCTGGAAAAAAAAAAAAAAACCTGACAGCACACATACATTTACCTGATACAGACATTCTAATTACCAATGCAACTCAGAAATTTACCAAATTAACACAGTCCTTTGCAAAAACAATCAATGGCTGAAAAATAAAAATAATAACAAAAGACTTCCCTGTTGTTTTCAAAACATCCTGAGCCTGAAAAGAATATCTGCATCCTTCAAAAAGAAACCTAATAAAACAAATTCCTGCACATATATAGAAAACAATTTCATCGAATGTTACTGTGAGGAAGTGGGAGATGAAGAAGTCATTCCTTCACCTACCAGCTCTAGCCCAGATTGCTGACTCATGATATGAATGAACTCTTGCTTAGACAGAGGTTTGTGATATACCTTTAACCGATGTCCATTCACCACAAAGGCAGTTTGTTATTCATCAATTGTCTTTATTTTGACAGAACCATTATAAAAAACAGTCACGATTTCATATGGTCCCATCCATCTGGTGGTAAGCTTACCTTTGAAATGTTTGAACCGTGAGTCAAACAACAGTGCCCAATCACCTTCCTCAAAAGTATTCTTCTTCAAAAATTTATCATGCCACTTGGTCCGCCGATTCTGTATTAAAACAGTTCGTTGGACAACATCTTGTCTGACTTCATCAAGCTCATTTAATTGCATCAGCCTCTGCTCCTGAGCTTCATCTAAATTCAAGCTCAATTGTGCAGCAGTACGAAAAGTCTTCACCTGAAATTCTATAGGAAGAAGAACCTGTTTCCCATAAACAAGCTAATATGGGGTATACCCTGTGGTATTTCTCCATGTAGTTTTGTAAGCCCATAGTGCCTCTGGTAACCTATCTGCCCAGTCTTTGTGATGCAACTGTACAGTCTTAGTTAAAATGGATTCTAACACCTTATTTGTTGACTCCACCTGCCCATTTGCTTGGGGGTGGTAAGGAGAATATTTATAGTGCTTAATCCCATATTGTTCTGTAAGTGCTTTCATTGATTTAGAGACAAACTGTGCTCCATTGTCAGTCACAATTTCACGAGGAATCCCAAAGCGAGTAAAAATTTCTTCATAGATAAACTCTATGACTGATTTCTCAGTGGCCCTCAATAGAGCTTTTGCCTCAACCCACTTAGTCACATAGTCAGTGCAGACTAAAATGTATCTCTTTTTCCTTGACATTGGTGAGATTGGCCCAACAAAGTCCAATCCCCATTTCTCAAAAGGTTCAATTTGTACCTGGGCTTGTAAAGGCATTTGATCAGCAGCAGCGGGTCTCCCCATTCTTTGATAGCTGTCACAGCCCTGTACATATTTTTCAGCATCTTTAAAAAGTGCAGGCCAATAATACCCTTGATGCAACACCTTATATGCTGTCCTCTTGTCTGAAAAATTCCCTCCACAGGGTCCATCATGACAGGCTTGAAGGATATCATACATCTCATCCTCCCTCACACACCTCCTGATAATCATATCTGGACCGGTTACCTACCCATGAGTAATTAGCACTTTGCTGTATGATTCTTCGTTTTTCATAGGATGACAGATGAGCAGGTATTTTCCCTATGACCAAGTAGTTGGCTATATATGCAAACCATGGCGTTTTAATAGAAACAACAAATAAATGTTCATCAGGAAAGGTATCATCTACAGGAACATTATCATCAGTATGAATCAATCTAGAGAGGAAATTTGCAACCAGATTTTCCTTCCCTGGTTTATCAACTATGGTAATGTTAAATTCCTGTAGCAAAAGCAGCCATCTAGTAATTCTTCCTCTAGTGATAGGTTTATTCATTAAAAATTTAATAGCAGAATGATCAGTATGAACAAATACCTCATAACCAGTAATATAATGCCGGAATTTATTGATGGCATGAACCACTGCTAGAAACTCTTTTTCAGTTACTGTATAGTTCAGTTCTGCAGGTGTTAAATTTTTACTGATGAAATAAATGGCATAGTAAGACTGGTTTTCTTTCTTTCCAAGCACTCCCCCTAAGGCAGTGTCTGAAGCATCGGTTTTTATGTGGAAAGGCAAAGACCAATTTGGCCCCCGCAGAACTGGTGTTGAAGACTGTTATCACCCAAAAGCTAGCGGAGTCGCCAAAACTGTTGCTAGGGTTTTCGGTCATCGTAAACCGCCGTTTTTTCTCTATTTGCCACGGTCTGACCGCGCCTTCTGTCCAGAAATCTGCGACCCGACCGCACCTATTTTCTTCAAACCCGCGGTCCACCCGTGACTTTTCAGCCCCTACACGCGACTCAACCGCGACTATTGCCTTCAAACCCGCGGTCCGACCGCAGCTGTTAGCCAAAAACCTGCGATCTGCGCACGACTGTTGCCTTCAAACCCGCGATCCGACCGCTGCTGTTAGCCAAAAACCTGCGTCCCGACCGCGACTGTTGCCTTCAAACCCGCGATCCGACCGCCACTGTTAGCCAAAAACCTGCGACCTGCGTGCGACTTTTTCCTTCCAACTCGCGGTCCGACCGCGCGATTTCGCCCCATACCCGCGATCCGCGATTTGATTTTTTCACTCGTTGCTGCGCCAAAACCCAGTCACTTTGCTACCATATTTCCTGCACTAGCAAAGCCATCTGTCCCACCTGCAGCCCTACAACCTTTCTGTCCCATGTTTACAGAATTGTTTACAAAAATTTTAGCATTGTTTATGCAGAATTATTTCAGCATTGTTTATTCAGATAAATTTTTCCATGGTATAAATTTTTTCATTCAATTATATTGTCATTTCGGAAGTTGCCTCGACGCTTCTCTTCTGGTT
>LPNX011093332.1:0-15781 GCA_001517045.1 Pseudotsuga menziesii | reverse complement strand
GATTTCATCACCTTGCAGAGGATATGTCTAGTTGAGTCATAATACTACTAGTTAGGTGTTTGCATGCTCCTTTACCTCCTTTTGGTCTAGTGAGTCCACCGTTTTCTATTTTTAGCAAACCTATTGCTTGTTGGTATTCTGACCATTTTTTGGTGACGCTCTGCCTATTGTAGCACGCTGTTACAGTGGGTGTTTTGGGTTAGTTTTTTGGCCTGAGCGCCGTATTTTTTGAGCTCTCCTTCTGCACGCTCGGTTGCATTAAGGTTTTTTGAGCTGATTTGTAGTCCCCTCAACCCACAGAGGTTTGACATCATTTATCACCATTGCTTCCCCGAGACATTCTCGGCGCCTCAGAGGCGAGCCCCCACAGCACGGATCACTTGATACCACTCATCGTAGATCTCGAGCCTTGTCACTTGACTCCACTCGTCAGCGGCATAGGACTTCGTCACCAGATTCTGACGCCCCTTATTTTACCTCAGACTCGGAGCCTGAATCCAAGAACACCCTTTACACTGCCCCTACTAGCCCCATGGCTGGCATGAATCCCACTCCCTTCATGGGAGGGACCATTGGTGGCACATCCACCACTACACCAGTTATCACACCTATCATGGGTATGCCCTCCACGGGAGGCCCCTCTACTGTTCCCCTCACAATACCGATTCCCGCAGCAGGAATACCTATCCCCACTCCATTAGTGACTCATACCACAGTTGGTGGGGTAGGTCCGACCTCCACCACCTTAGTTCCCCCATTTGGGGGAAACATCCCTCACATCACCCCTCCACTTGGGGGCATGGGCCCCAACTTGATCCAACCCACCTCCGTGTCACACCCTCCGTCTAGTTTGCCATACATGGCTAGCCTCAACCTACCTGACCTAGCCAGATTAACCAACGACCCCATCAGACACGACCCTGCGTGGCCCCCCATGCCTACCAAGCTCCCCTCTGACATCCCTAAGTTCGAGGTTAAGGCAGGTGAGGACCCACAGAACCATATCATGTCCTTCCATCTATGGTGTTCCTCAAATTCCATAGTAGACGACTCCATTCACCTCCATTTATTACAGTACACTTTCACTGGCTCTGCTGCCAAATGGTATATCGAGCTGCCCCATGGAACCCATGCCACCTTTACGTCCCTGGCCTCGACCTTCCTACAGTTCTTCCAGTTACCTATCCGCTATGACGCGGGCGTGGAGATCCTCCTATCTTGCCGGCAGAACACGGCTACCCATATCACAGACCACATTCACGAATGGCGGCGACGTCGTAGCCTATGCAAAATCAAGTTAGATGACCGGATCTTCCTCGATTGGTTCCTCAAATCCCTCCTTCCACTCATTGCTAAGGATGTGGCAGCTGAAAGACCCCAGTCGGAGGAAGAGGCTATCCTTAAAGCCCAGCAGTTTGATCTCATTTACGCCCAGTCGAGTTATCTTTATACCATCATACCTGACGCCCCTCGCGGCGATCCCTCCCAGCACGATGCGCCGGGGGCATCCCATGCTGCCGACGGCATCATTGGCCGTCTCTCTTCGCAGCCTCAGCCATTTTCCATAACCCGTCCTCCCCCTGGTCCTGAACCTTCGCGGGCTACATCACAGTCCGGAGCAACCAACTCGTATGCTCAAATGCCACATCAACACCATTCCCATGGACTCTCATGTCCACCTCAGTGTTTCGGTAATATGACTCCCGCTTACACCCCCCCGGTCGCACCTCAGCCCTACTATCACCAGCAGGCTGCACCAGCTTCTGCGCCGTCACTAGCTCAACCTCATTATTACCAACCACAGCCAGCCCCTGCGGCAAACCCACAACCCGCTCCACAGCACTATCAACAACCCCCTCACGTAGCTACACCAGTGCAGCCTCCACCTCCATATTATCCACCGCAGCCCGCTCCCGCACCTGCGCAAACTCAAAATCCACCTACTACCCAAGGGCAGGTTTACGCCCAAGAAAACCCGCCGCTACACCAGAACAACCAACGCAACCAGGGCCAACAAAACCGCAGCAGAGGCCGCAATCGTGGGAACAACCAACAGACCGAGCAAGCTGGTCAACACCCTAATCCCCCCACTAACCATAACGCGGCCCCTACCAACCAAAACCCTGATCGCCCGCCCAAACAGGCTAAAAACCCTAATTTGCGAACCAACTATCCTTGTTCTGTTTGCGGGGTCTATGGCCACTACACACATTTTTGTCCACTTATGGAGCGAGTTCAACAACTTTTGGCTGCTGATAGACTACGCCAAGGACAGGCGGCTCCTCAAGCACCACCCAATCCCCCACAACCTCAGCAGCCACCTTTGGTGCTACAAAACCCCTTACCAAACCAAGGCTTAGTGCACACTGAACCATTGGCTCCACCTCCAGCTAATGCGCCCATCCAACAAATCACTTACGCGGCCCCTGATCCACCCATATTTGACTCAGGTACCCACCATCTGTTGATGATGTCCTCCAATGAGGTCAACCTCCAGACTCGGCGGAACCAATATGGCTCCACCCCGGAAGCCCCTCCTGCCAATAACCCCACTAATGCTCATCCCACTGATCAAGCGTTACGTATACCTCCACCTCCACTAGATGGAGCTCGCAAAAAATCCCGTTTCCCACTTCGCCGTATCAAAAACAACCCCAATGTGCGGGCTGTGTCTAACTACAACATTGTCAATGATTTAGCCCAATCCCCCACAGCCATGTCTGCGTTAGAAGTCTTGAAAAACTGCCCTTCGCAGCGTAAGACTTTACTCTCAGCCATTGGAGCTATCGATCCAAATGATTCATAGTTAATGGCATTTGATTTGGACCAGTCCGAACCCCGCCTGCCTTCCAATTTATCATTCCAAGTTTCTGTCTCCATTCGGAATTTTGTCGTCCATCGATGCATTATTGATGAAGGTGCCTCTACATGTGTCATGCCCATCTCCATCTGGCAGAAAATGGGATCCCCCCCTCTCCAGCAGCCCTCTACTGCGTTGTGAGCCTATGACAGCCGTTCAGCTCAACCACAAGGCCTATTGACCAATGTCCTCGTCCAGCTGGCTGGAAAAACCGTCCTAATCAACATCGAGGTTATCAATGCCCAGCTCGATTATAACCTGTTACTCGGTCGCAGCTACATGTATGCCATGCGGGCAGTCGCTTCTACCGTTTTTCGTATCATGATGTTCCCCCATGAGGGACGCGTGGTCACGGTTGACCAACTTACTTACCACGATCCCAATGCCCCTGCGGCGCCCGAAAACGTCCTCCCCATGGTAGAACAACCTATCTCAGGTGCCACCAACACAGTCGTTTCTTCTATAGGGCCCATGCTCCCCATAGTTGAACTACCTATTTCGGATGCCACCACCTCATTCGTGTCTTCAATGGGTCCCGGCGTTTACTCAGATGCACCAATGATCTCAACCTTCCCATCTATTCCACCCCCGTCTCCTACCACTGAAGTGTCCGACCTATGCACCCTGTCCCACATCACGCGGACACCTACTAATCAAACACCTTTGTTGCCTAACCCCCCTTTGGTACCTAGTCACCTTGGTGCTACACCCATTCATACCATTCCTTTCCTCTTCCCTCCCTCAGGAGTGGCTAGCGCCCCGGTCATGGCTACCCTCAACCTCCCTGGTTTAACCTTGGGATTACCCGTTTGGTATCTTTCGCCTCCCGTTCGTCCCCCGACACCAGATGTCGTCCTGCAACCAGTGCAACCCATTGTTACTACTAATCAACCACCTCCCGGTGTCGCTACCCCGTCGCCCTCCACAAAACCTCCCCCTCCTCTTACCAAAACCACCGGGGGCCAAGGCCCCCAACCTTACACTGCTGTCCCACCCGCTAAGACAGTAAAAAACCCCCCTGTGTTTCGTGCTCCTCCCAAATGCGCGCTATGCGATGAGTTGGGCCATCCGACTCACCTATGTCCTCAGTTACCAGCATTAAAGGAGTACATGTGAATGCTCGACGACGACCCCACCATCCCGGTTGTCCATCTAGATCCAACCCCTACGCCTCGCGACAAATCCCTGTGCACTAACCACTCTTGTGCCTTATGTGAGGTTTACGGGCATTACTCCTATCACTGTCCCGATCTCCCCGAGTACAGGCTAGCTCTCTTTGATATGAACAATCCGGAACTTGAGACGGCACCACTCATTATTGAGGAAATCCATTCCCCGGTCTCTTCCCCTTCCGAAGAGGTTAATACCACTCTCTTTGAGATAAACAATCTGGATCTCGAGATGGCCCGCCTCACCATGAAGGAAATCCACTTCCCGGTCTCTCCCCCTTCCGGAAAGGTCAATCCCGTTATTTTTGAGATGAACCATTTAGATCTTGCAAAGCCATCACCCACCATTGTGGAGATCCACCCCTCGAACTCTCCCTCTTCCGAAGAGATTAATACCATATATATGATCTCTTCCGTCACTGCACCCCCGTCAATCGATTTGACGACCCAAACATTCCGTACGGATGAGGAAATTCTCGAAGCTCTCACTGCCCCGAACTATCCTTGGGATGACATGCACCATCGTTCCTACTTTCTCCCAGATGAATCTTCCTCTAACACTGCTACCCAATTTACAGTCGAGTCCAAAGACTTCCTTCCCCCCAAGGTTGACTGGTTCAAGGACCCGATTCCTGCTCCTGACGCGTTCGAAGAGGGTAACATGGCCAACATCTCACCTGTCATCCAAATTGACATCACTGCCCCAGGAGGCACCCCCGAACTCATCACTTTAGGAGCCTCTTGCAGTAAGCAAGAAATTGAGGAATACAACAAACTCTTCAGAGGATTCCACGATGTCTTTGCCTGGTCTTATACCGAAATGCCTGGTCTTGACCCTGCCATTAAAGAGCACCACATTCACACATGGCCTGATGTACCCCCCGTTCGTCAGAAACAGCGTCCCATTCATCTCTAGCTACAGTTTTGGAATCAGCACGACGAGACCGTCACGATGGTCACCTCGTAGCATTATTTTGTGCTCCATCATTTTTTGCCCATTTTTTAGACACCAATAGTTGCCTCGGTTTGCGTGCCACTTGGGCCGCTCTCCGTTTTTAACACTTTTTATATCGCCGGATTCTTTTTTCCGGGCTCGTGATGATGCTTGAGATCATTTCTCGCTCTCACTTGGCACCGTTTCAACATTGTGTCCCGACACCTTGCTGCCTCGATTTGCTCGCCACATCGGCCACCATCAGATTGTTCCACACTTTTTACATGAGCCATCCACTCCTGTCATACTACAAATGTTTCGTTATTTTGCCACCATTCATTCACCCCGCAAGGAGGCCCACTAGTGTTCCCCCCCACCCTCAGTCCTAGTCATCATAAATATTCCTTGATTGAACACTTCCTCCTTGCCTGGCCATTAACTCAGAGTCTTCTTATTTTCTTTCAGACTCCTTAAAATTGAAAGCAACCACAAGCATGAACTGTCGTGGGCTCGTAAAATCCACATGACAGTACCATTCCATCATTTCAGAGTCTTCTTATTTGCTTTCAGACTCCTTAAAATTGAAAGCAACCACAAGCATGAACTGTCGTGGGCTCGTAAAATCCACATGACAGTACCATTCCATCATTTCAGAGTCTTCTTATTTGCTTTCAGACTCCTTAAAATTGAAAGCAACCATGAGCATGGACTGTCATGGGCTCGTAAAATCCACATGACAGTACCATTCTATTACTTCAGAGTCTTCTTATTTGCTTTCAGACTCCTTAAAATTGAAAGCAACCACGAGCATGTACTGTCCTGGGCTCGTAAAATCCACACGACAGTACCATTCAATAACTTCAGAGTCTTCTTATTTTCTTTCAGACTCCTTAAAATTGAAAGCAACCACGAGCATGAACTGTCATGGGCTCGTGAAATCCACATGATAGTACCACTTTATATCCACACTTCTGCTAGTTCCCTACCCCATGAAGAAGTCCCCCTGTGCCTCTTGGCACTATGATCGATCCTCTCGGCAGCATCCCCAATCAGGTCGCCTTTGTTCAGAGTATTCTGCAGTTTCCTACCATTTTACCACAGCTTGAGTCTCCCTCAGCCCATTCACCCTCAAATCCCATACAGCTATGATCTCTTTATCACCAATCAGTTTCATGTGCTTCCCGATCATCCCTGCCCTCATACTCTGAACAAAGGAAGTTTGAGTCCACCCACTCTACTTGCCCAGTTATTCCGCCCAGTTTTTCACTCCTGCCATCAATACTATTACATTTTTGGTTTTGCACCTTGCGCTCCTGTCAAGGAAACATTATTTCCTTGATAGTTGCAGGTCTCCCTCTGTCGACGACAACCCCTCTATTCCAGAGGATAGACCTAGAGGCCCCTGCGCCTTGGACCCATCACCATCTGTGGTGAGTGCCTATGGACCATTTTGAGAGAAGTCATCATTGCCTCTCCAAATCGTTGTTTCTCACATGCTCGACTTCAGCACCTTAATCGCATCGTTGAGAATCGCGTAGGATGTATATCCATTCCATTATTTGTCAAAGACCCCGGATTTCCCCTCGACTCTAGCACATTGGTGAGTCACTTCGGAATGACCAGTTATATGTTCCCGTGGATGTCCGGGCTGCGTTGGAGATTGTATTCGGAAGCCATCCAGTTCCGTGCTTCCTTGAGTACCCAGTTCAGTTCCAGATCAGTGTACCATTGCAAATATGACCGCTGTCACTTTGATACAGCAGCTCCTCAGCTCCTTTGGAACCACATTCAGTAGCACTGCTGTCATTCCAGTGCATCAGTTGTTCAGTTCAGACATGGTCAGCCCAGCAGTACGTTCCAGATTTGTGTCCCCTTTGGACACTTATGATATACACAGTGGTTTTCTATGTATCCTACAGGTCCCCCTTTTCGGGCCTCACAGTTATTTTTATGTATCTTGATACGAGCATGGGAATGCCCGCCTCGTCCATCTATTGAGATTCTTCCTCATTCAGTATTTGAGGACATGTATATGTTAAGGTCCCCATATTTTGGACCTCATTGTTATTAATATGCTATATCCTGATACGAGCATGGGAATGCCCGCCTCATTCAGATGATCAGATGATTCCTCATCCATTATTGAGGTTATGTACTTTTCAATCCTTGCAGGTGGTTCGAGATCGGTGTTCCGGACTTCAGCTGGTTCTTTCTCTTCTCCACACCCCAGGAAAACCAATTATGACTTATGATGTCCATCGGCCATACGATGAGCTCCTGCCCTCGCACATCAGGGGGCAATCTGTTATCACCCAAAAAGGGTTCACTACCTCATCTACCCCATTACATGGCTCATTTGTCCATTTTCCCACCATATTTCCATCAAAAACCCATAAAAACCATGCAAAAAGCCTCCAAAAGGCCACAAAACCCTCTTTTCTTCTAAAAATATCCAAAATTCCTCCAAAAAAGAAAAAATCTCCAAAAAGGAATAAAAAATATAAAATAATGAGGAAAAAGAGGAAAAAACCCTAAAAAGCTGAAACCCTAATCAGCAAACCCTAACCCTAAAACCGCATGGTTTCCAACTATAAATAAGTGATGGAGACCCCTCATTTCATATCCACAATCAAAGTATCCTACCTCTGCCAAAATTGCTCTTGAAACCCTAGCTCACCATCGAGCTACTTTCACCGTAAGAGCCCCTTTTGGCCCATTTCCACCATTGGAGAAAGAGAAGAAGCAGCTTGAAGCTCGGAGCCACCGACATCGGACCAGCGCGACGGACTTCACCAACCTCCACATTGGAGGTAACATCAATAAAGGTCATTATTTACTATTTACTGTTTTTGTTTCATGTTATTTACTTTCTACCATTTTGCTTAATTAACTTGTTTAAATTTAGTTTTTATTTCAGTTATAGCTTTTAATTCAAATATCATTGAACTCCTACTAAGGGATCCATTGTCCTTAGTAGGTACTCATTCGTACAAGCTAGGGAGAAAACCCTAGCAACAAAGACAATTCTGATTTTAAGGTGTCAAAGGCTGTCTAACAGTGTTGATCCCAATAAAGACCACCGTCTTTGGCTAATAATTTGAATAGTGGGGCTGCTATCTTTGTAAAATTAGCAATAAACCTACGATAATATCCTGCATGTCCCAGAAAACTTCTGACTTCTTTTTGTGTAGCTGGCGGAGATAAACCAGTAATGATTTCAATTTTTGCAGGGTCTACCTTAATACCTTCTGATGAAATGTGGTGCCCTAAAACAATACCCTCAATTAACATCATCTTACACTTTTCATGACTTAAAGCAAGATTGGTTTCTTGGCACCTAATTAAAACTTTCTCCAGGTTATCTAAGGCTTCCTTGAAATCATTACCATAGACTGTAAATTCATCCATATATATTTCCACACAATCATGGACTAAATCAGCCAAAATACCTAACACTGCCCTCTGGAAAGTGGCAGGAGCATTACACAGTCCAAATGGTAGTAACTTGTAAGCATAATTTCCCCATGGGCAGGTAAAAGTGGTTTTTTCTTAATCCTCTGGGGCTATTCTTATCTGGTTATACCCACTGTACCCATCCAGAAAAGAAAAATATTGTTTTCCTGACAAGGTATCCAAAACCTGATCTATGAAAGGAAGAGGGAAGTAATCTCTGAGAGTTGCTTTGTTTAATTCACGGAAATCAACACATATTCTCCACTTACCTCCCTTCTTCGGGACAATCACCAACGGAGATACCCATTTTCTATCAGAAATGGGATAGATGAAATCTACATCCAGCAATTTTTGTAATTCATCCTTCACAATGTCTTTAAGCCCAGGATTCATTCTTCTCTGTGGCTGCCTTACTGGTCTAATATTTTCCTGCGTATAGATGTGATGAATGCATGTATCAGGGAGAATGCCTTTCATGTCTGTATAAATCCAAGCAAATGCCCCAGACTGTGCTTTGAGTAAATTAACTAACTGATTTTGCTGGTCTTGAGGCAGATTTGCATTGATAAACAAAGACCTTCCTGGACCAATATCTATTGGTATAGTTGAGGCTCCAACCTTCTCATCTATGAATAAAACTACTGATGATGAGGTGGCTGAAGGGTAGTACTGTTCTTGAAAATCTTCTGTGAAAACATTGTCTAAGTTAGAGAAGGACTGGGGGAACTCAATACTAGTAGTGGCTGAGACAAATTGTTCTAGGATATCGTCCTCAGTCTGGTCTTCCAGCCCCCTAGTTTGACTAATGGACAATAAGGGTTGTTCCACGTCCTCATCCCCGTAAGGACTCTCTAGCCATAGCATGTTTTCTAATACAGGCTATGCTGGGGGATAAATAATAAGATTATGTAGAGAGGTGCCATTAGATATAGTTAAAATGCCTTCTCTACAACCTATAAAGGCATTGGCTGTGGCTAACCAGGGCCTGCTTAGTATAACAGGATGTTCCCCCATTGGGTGTTTAGTTTTGAGTACCAGAAAATCCACTGGATACTCCCACGAAGCTACTGTGACAGTAATGTCATCTAAGGCCCCCACAGGTTTGACTGTGCTCCTATCAGCCAACTCCAAAATAGTAGGAGTAGGTCTGAGGAGATTATGCAACTGAAGTCTCTGCATGGTGGTCATAGACATGACATTAATGGCATCCCCCAGGTCAACTAGAGTGTTTCCTATTGGAATCTCATTAATGCAAATGGTCACCACTAGGTTCCCAGGATTTGCAAATTTTGGAGGTAAGGAACAGTCTGAAATGTAGTTGGACAGCTGGCCTAAAACATGTATTGTGGGTGGGTTTTTCTGTTTTCAACCAGGTTTCTTAAAGCACAGTTCCCTTACCAGTTTTGAATAGATAGGGACATCTCTAATATCTTGAAGTAATGGAATCTTGATACAAACATTTTTCAACTCATTTTCCAAATCAAACTATGGACAAACCACAGGCCTCTCTATTAATAACCTCTCCGGGTAAGGGGGGTTGTTATTCACTTGTGGATGAGCAGATGATTGGGAATGAGTTCCAAGGACTTGAGTGTTCTATGAGAGAATCTGCACTTCTTCTTCCTCTGTAATCTCTTTTTTAGTGTTTTTTTCTCCAGTCTCTTCATGAATAATCACTGCTGGAGGGGTTTTATTTAATGTCTTCCCAGACCTTAATTGTATTTCCTGTAAAGGAGTTGAATGGATTACGTAAGTTGGGGCCATTTGAATTTCAGCATTATGAAGAGGCTGGGGAGGTCTGTTATTAGGGTTCGGGATAGGTTGGGCTGGAAACAACGTGGGTCTAGGTGGGTTAGGATTTTGATATTGTTGTGGAACTGGGGGTATAGGAGGAAGTGCAGGTGGTGTAAATCCTGGTAATAGCTGCTGCATATTTGGGGGCATTGGACAATATCTAGGGGGGGCTGTTGATTATGTTCCTCCATAAGGCTGTCCTTGTGGTCCCCCATATGACTGTCCTCGCCATCCTTGCTGCCATGGTTGGGTCTAGGTAGGCTGAGAAGGCCAATTCTGCCACATTTGTGGGCTCCATGGCTGCTGAGATTGCTGCATGGGATAGTAATATGCAGGGTTTGGAAAAACAGGTTCTGGGTACATGCTTTGGGGTCTAGGCTGCCAAGGCCTTCTTGATGCATATGGTGGATCCATAGGTTTGGCATTAAGCTTATAGAAATCTTGCAGCTCTGGTAAAGAAGGGAAATTGTCAGTTGGGTGTTTATTAGAGCAAAGAGCACAGATTGAAATGGTATTAAGAGGGCACTCTTTCAAAGGGTGTCTTTTTCTGCATTTAGGGCAGAATATGTGTAGTGCTGCTATGTCCTCTTCCTCTTGCCGTTTCTTTATTTTTAATGCATCAAATTGGGAACTCAAGGTGCCTAAAATGTCAGTTTTGAAATTTTCTAACAGGTTCCCCAATTCAACTCTTGTAATCCCACTAGTTCCTGCTATCCTAGAAATGCGGGAAGGATCTTCCCTTGTGCTTTTTCCTGCTTTGGCTCTACTCCTAGAATATTTTCTGCATAGTTCAGTAATCTCCTCAAAAGATTTATGAGATACATCACCTGAGGCCATCAGGTTGAGGATTTCCACATATTCATCCATAATCCCTTTCAGAAAAAGGGTTCTGACTGCATCCTCCTGTAAGGTATTATACTTGGACTTCTGCAATACAAAGCAGAATCGTTCTAGGAAGTCCTCAAGACTCTCTTCTTCATGCTGTTGCATTTTAAAAATATCATTCTGGGAGTCTCTAGGTCCACACTAGTCTCGGTATTTTCTGAGGAAATCACTCTTCATCTCTTCCCAAGTTCGGATGGTGGATTCCCCCAGGCTCATAAACCATCTGAGTGCAGAATCCTTAAGGGTGGCTGGAAATAGTTTTAACTTTTGTGCATCCTGTAGATAATTATAACTCCTGCATAAGATGTCAAACTCAAATAGAAATGTATCCGGATCTTCAGTACTTTTCCCATAGAAGGTAGGTAATGAAGATGCTGGGATATTTTTCATGCTGACATCTCGTGCAAGATCTAGAATAGGGAAGCCAAAAGTCATTTTAGTTCGTCCCTCATGTTCTCCCTCTCCTTCCATCTGGTGTCTGGTTTCCTGATCACTCATAACAAGAGGGTTCCTAAACCAATTGACACCTAACCTGTCTCTTCTTGGGGATGGAATGAAATCCCAATGGTTTGGTCTAGGCCAAGATTGAAGATTGAAAGGTAGATATGTGGCAGATTCTACTTGAGAAACTACCAAATTCTGAGCATGTCTGAAAAGAGAATTCACTCCTTCTATGTTCACTGTGTCAACAAAGTTGGAATCTTCCTTTGGAGGTGAAGGTTGTTGGGTCTGTGGGATCTTTATTGAATGTAACTGTTCACTGAGTATAACCTCAATTCGTGCTAGTCTAGTCCCTAATTCCACTGAATTTTGAGTGTTATTGTTTTCAGTTTCGTTGTTGGTGTTCCTATCCCTAGGGTTAATGAGGGGGGGGTTTTGTTTCCAACAAGATCGGAATGAAATTTAATGAATCTTCCCTTACTATCTCTGGGTCTCATCAAAACAATTGTTGAATATAATAAGAAAATAAATCGGAATACCTGTGCTACAAATGGGTTTGAAGGAACCTGTTATACAAATGCGCAAGTTTGTCTTACCGCCCCTTCTCCTCCAATCTGCAACAACTAGTCACACCTACAAATGCTGTGAAATTAAATTGCTGAGAGTAAACACACCAAAACTCGTGAAAAGAAAACACACTTGAATGAAATTAAATTGCAAGAAAGTAAACACACCCTACAGGAAAGGTAGACACACTTTTGCAGCAAAATAAATTAAGCATGTAAAAAAAAGCAAGCACACTTACGAGAAAGAAACAACAGGGATTTGGGGCAACCCACTAAAGTGGATGCGTCAGGCTGTTACACCACAGGAATCCCGTAGTGAATTCGTCTTTGGGTCTTAATGTTTCCCCTCCACCTTGTTGTGTAATGTAAAGAAAACCTATCTATCCCTATAGCCAACAAATTCGTAGAAAATGAGCAAAATACCAACTTACCTTGGAGCAACTCCCTGGCAATGGCGCCAAAATGTTGGTTAAAATTAATGTTGTTTAATTCACCTTGATTTAATTATCGACCGGAGGACGTAAACTTCGAGCTGCTACACTATATGTGCAGGCAGGGTAGTTTTAATGCTCATGCTGATAGAAATTCTAGTCTATTTTTAAACAAAAATGAAATAGATGAAGCAACTACTGTATTTGAAAGATCAAATGCTAAGGATTACTAGATCTGCTCCTAGAGAAAAGGAAATCAATTTACTGACCACTATCTTGCTGTCAAACTCAATTTAACCTACAGTAGCCTACAGTAATCTTCCAAAAACAATACTAATATTCCAAAGAAATTCTAAACTACAGCAATCTGTCAAAGCAGTATTAAACTACAACAATTTTCAAAACAATATCGAATTGCAATACTATGATTTATTTCTAAGATAAAACAACCTGCTAGGAAAGTAAATAAACCCTTAAACTACAGCAATCGTTTAAAGCACTCAACAGTTTACACTCAGCTACAGTAATGATCTTTTCTACAAATGAAAGAGCTTGATAAATAAAAGCCTAGTTTCAGAATGAATATGTTCAGTTAACCTAAAAACTCCACCATTAACCCTAATGTCTACGTTCATGCAAAAAATTGTCACTATTAAACAACTATAGAAACAAAGTCTGACTCTTCTTTAATCCTATGTCACTCATAAACAGTTGACAAACTGAAATCTAACTTGCTGTTGGTGTCAAGTATACGCTACCTGCACCCTATGCACATTAAAGTATCCTGAAATTATTCAACACTACACACTCAAGTTCATTTACCTGTCTTGCAAAACCTGTTTTCATACCATAAAGACAACACTGTCAAATACTTAGTGGACTGCAATACTTTGTTTGAAGTTTGTTACAGCTCATAAAATGAACAAAAACATGCTTCAATCCTTACACAAGCAATCCAAAAGGCTGCTTGACAAACCCTAGATACTCTGTATACTAAAGTCTTCAAATCCTCTAAAAAATATTACAAATGCTGTTCAAATCCAAAAAATATCCTACAGTCCTGCGAACAAGAGGAATCTAAACCAATCCTGTAGCCATTCATTTATCACTATACGCTGACAGTAAAGACATTGTGAAATCTAGTCTACTTGTAATCCTTCATGAAGTAAAACTTAAATCAAATCCATCACACGGTTTGTGAATACCATAACCATAAACAATAATCATAACCATTAATACACAATCCACACTGAAAACCGGAAAGGGTTTTAAATACAAACTGTTCCTAAATCTATTCAACAAGCTAAATCAATTGCAAATGACTAAGAATCTCCAGACATGCATTCTATTCCAATTCACAGATGAGTAAAACCATCAGCATTCTATAAAACAGTATCAAAGGAAGAAAAACGTTACTCTACTACTGCAAAATACACAATACTGAAGTACCAGAGTTTGGTGTTGAAGGTGGGCCCTACCCTCAATGCCTAACAATCTTAAATCACAGCTTTAATGAAGATAATCACTGAATCTATTAATAAAATGAAGTTTTGCAATCTTCTCTGAGTATCCATCCTTACTTAGGGTTTCAAGAGTCATTTTATACTGAAAATACAAAGTAAAATCGACCTTGAAACAAGGATCGATCCAGCTAATAATCCTACAGCTATCTCGGCATATCTGAACCAAAGATGGAAGTTCAAATCCCCTGAAATCCACATGCTGCTAAAGATGGAAAACAACAGCGCCTCAAACAAAGGACATCCATGAAACAACACCCGAGTAATCTTCACAAGCATCTGGAAGGTGAGGTGAATCCAAGAGAAACACCCCCATTGTGGATCGAATCCCCCAAATCGCGCTGGTTCAGCTAGCATAAATCTTCCTTGGAGCGCTGAGACTACCGCACGAAAGAAACAAAGACCCTATTAGTTGACCAAGTATTTAAATGGAGGCTTAAAGGCCCAATTATATGCATAAAACAAATCAAAGTAATGAATAAGCAATGTAAAGAGTCACTTACAAAAACCTAACAACGTTGATCTCCAAAAGACATGACCATGTACAAAACAACACTAATAAAACTGATTATTATTTGGTTTCATAAGACTTAGGCTAGAAAATATTGTACTGGATAGTCAAAATAGGAGACCAACATAGGGTGTCTTTTTCAAAGCCACTAAAATTATTGATTCCTTTGACTAGAAGAGAGGCTTTGAAACATCGAAAACACCTCAGTCAAGGGATTAAAAGAACCTCGATTGAGGTTTCAACCTAGACTTTGATTGAGCTTTTAAACCTCGATAGACGACTTGGTTAAACCCTCGATCAAGATGTTGAAAGAACAACAAAAAATGAGTCTACGAGCCGACTTGGGCTCATTTTAAATGTGACAACAAATTGTAAGAGCTCAACTGAAGATCCCAAGCTCGATCGAGGTGCCAACAACCACTCTCCTTCACCAAACAGTTTCGTACTACCATATCTTCAAGTCCACTAGGTAGGTGTGCCAACAACCTTCCTTTATTTCTTGTTATTGTTATTTAAAACAATTTTATTTATTATTTGTTTTTGTAAGTTTATATCAACCAACGTCGCTTTTATTTCTAAATGTGTATTAGAAAGCAAAAATGTTGTTGAATTACACATTTGGAAATAAAATCGACAACATAAATGTTGTCGTTTTTTTGTCAATAGATTTAACAAAACTGTGAAAAAAAACCATTGAAACCTAAATTTTAAATATGTTTTTTAATTTTAAATTTAAGTTTTATTTATTTATTTAAGTTTTAAATACATATGTTTATATCAACCGACAACGTTTATGTTGCCGATTTTATTTTAAAATGTATATTGGCAAGTAGAATGTTGCTTGTTTTTGTTCAATCATCTGAGAATGCCAAGAGGATTGGAAAAATAAAACAAAAAGCCAAAAACAACACTAAAAAATAATAAAATTACCAAGAAGCATGTGAAAATTGTTTGACTTACCAAAAACGATGTAAAAAATAGTAACATATAACTATTATTAAATAGTTTATTGTTAAAATTAATTTTGAATAAAACAACAAAAAATTAATTAATCTAAAATAAAAGCAATTTATTAAATATGTATTTATATTCCTAAAATTTTAAAACTAACTTTTATTTTTTCCTAACATTCAATTTAATATATAATCTTTAGATAATTTTAGTAAAGCTTATAAAAAATATTAAACATACTACTTAGATATTCATATAAAAAACTT
>LPNX011093261.1:481498-491692 GCA_001517045.1 Pseudotsuga menziesii | reverse complement strand
CACCTATCCCTAATTCCCACATCTTTCTATCCCCCCTAACACCTTTAGCATATTCCCTATCTCCCCCCCTTTGTCTACCCATAACCCAACCCTCTCTCTCTCTCTTACTCCTATAACTAAGTAACCAATCATACTATCTCTGTATTTTTGACACTATCCATAAGCCCCCCCTCTTTCTATGTTCTTGTTGATTCCCCTCTCCTTGCCACAAACTATTCCCACATAATTAGTATATATATATAACCCCATCTCTATGTTAATGTCTCCCTCTCCCTCTATACACCCCACCTTCTCTTTAATTACAATCCTACAAAAACCCATAACCCCATATCTCTCTCTCTCTAACCTTATACACCCTCCCTTTTCTTTAATTGTTCTCCTCCTCCCCAAATCCATAACCCCCCACTCTCTCTCTCTACTCCTAACACCAGCATCCCTCATTCCCCTATCCCTACAATCCCTCTATCTCTCTCCCTACCCCCAATTCCCCTCTCCCCACCCCCTACCCTGATCCCCAATCTCTCTTTATACATGTAAGACCCCCTCCTCTATCTCCATAACGCTTCTCCTTTTTCCTTACCCCTAAACCTTTTCTCCATCTCCATGCCATCTCTTTATCTCTTTCTACTCAAAACCCCCCAACTCCTAAACTATACTCCCCTTCTCTCTAAATATCTTACTGCAAACTCTCAACCCTCTCGATATCTATCTCTTTCTCTACCCCCACCTTGCTTTGCCCCTACCCCTAACCACCCTCCATTATCTCTCTCTTTATCTCTCAACACCGTAATCCCTCACCTACCCATAACACCCACCATTTTCTCTCTCCCTCCTCGCTAACACCCCTACCAAATCTCTCTCAGTCTCTACTCCCACCCCTATCACTAAAACCTCCACCCCCCCTCTCTCTCTTCCAAACCCCTACATGTAAACCTACCCATAACCCACATCCCTCTTCCTCTCTCTCCCCCTTTACTCAATAACACTCACCACTTACTCCCACCCCTAAAACTAACCCTCCTCCTCCCTCCCTCTCTCTCTCTCTCACCTCCTACCCCTATTAATTACTAACACCTTATTTCATTCTCTCTCTCCCCTACTCCTCCACCTACCTGTAACACCTATTACTTTCTCTCCCCCCTAACCCATTAACACCCACCCCCTTTACCCCTAACCGCCCTACTCCTACCTTTATCTACTTCTCTTTCTCTATCATATACCCCCATGCTCTCTAATTTCCCTCCTCCTAAAACCCATGACCCATAATCTCTTTCTCTCTCTCTATTTTTCTCCCAAAAACCCACTCCTCCCCACTAGCCCTAATAACCACTTCTCTCTCTCTCTCTCCATATACCCCCATTCTCTATAATTTCCCTCATCTTCCATAAACCCCTAACCCCCTATATCTTTCTTTCTTTCTCTCCCCAAACCCCCTTCCTCCCCATGACCCATAATCACCACTTCTCTCTCTCTCTTTCTCTCTCCACCCCATATATTTCTACCCCACACCGATCAACTCCTCATGTGTATCCCCTTCTTTCTAACTACCCCAATACTCATGAAAATCTTAACACTCATGATTTTTGTATCTTTCTCTCTCTATCTCTCTCTCTCTCTCTCTCCCACTATCCATAAGCCCCCCTCTCTATTTTTATATGAATCTCTATCCCCACTACTATTAAGCATCCCCTCATCATCTCTCTTCCTTAAAAACCCCTAAATATCTCTCTTATCTCTCTCCCTTGCTCCAATACCCCAGTCTTCACCCCCTAACCATACTCCCCATCTCTCTCTCTCTCTCTCCCACTATCGATAAGCCCCCCTCTCTATTTTTAAAAGAATCTCTCTCCCCACTACTATTAACCATCCCCTGACCATATATCTCCCTTACAACCCCCTAAATATCTCTTTTTATCTCTCTCCCTCACTCCATTACCCCACTCTTCACCCCCTAACCCTACTCCCCATATCTCTCTTTGTCTGTCTCTCTATACTCATAACCCTCCCTCTCTCCGCTTAATCCCATTTTTCATCCTACCCATAACAATTTTTCTCTTTCTCCTAACCCTCTTCTTCATACCACTTCACTCTCCTAACCCTATTCATACTACTTCTCTCTCTCTACTCCTAACCCCTCCACTCCTCAAATATACCACCTTCTCTCTAATAATGCTACTCCCATTGAATCCCTAACCATCCTGATGTCTATCTCTTTATCTACTGCAACCTTCCTCATCCACCTACGTCTCCACCTACTCATAACCTCGACCCTCTCTCTCTCCCTCTCCCTACTCCCTAATAACCACCCTATGTCTCTCTCACACCCTACTTCTACCCCTACAACTAACCTACCTCCTTGCTCTATTTCTCTTTCTCTCTCTCTCTCTCTCTCTCTCTCTCTCCCTCTCCCCATAACCCTTAATAATGCCCTATTTAATTCTCTATATCCCTTATTCTTTCACCTTATCCTCATTCCCACTAGTGTTTCTCTCCCATAACCCACTAGCACCCACCCTCTCCCTCTCCCTCTCTCTCTCACTCTCCCTCCTTCCCTCCCTCTCTTTCTTTACCCTTTTACCCCCTCTCTCCCCATAAACCCCCTATATCTCTCCCTATCTCTCACTATATATATCTCTCTCTCTCCTACTATCCCTAATCCTTACCCCACCCTCTCTTCCTCTTATAATTCAGAGCCAACACTAACCACACTCCCATGTCTCTCTCACAGACACTCTCTCTCCCCCCTATACTGTCACTTCTCTTTAATTTCCCAAAACCTCCAACCCATTGATTTCTATATAATTTTCTCCCCCAACCACCCTCCTCTCCACTACCACTAATCATCACTTGTCTCTCTATCTTTCTCTTTCACCTCTCTCTCTCTCTACCCCCTTTTCTCTCTAAATTCCCTCCTCTCCAAACCTTAATTCTCCCTAATCTCTATTTCTTTCTCTACCCCAACTGCACTCTTACCCATACCCATAATCACCCCCTGATCTCTCTCTCTTTCTCTATCCAACCCCTAACACTCCTAATTTATCTCTTTCATTCCCCAAAACCCCATCCTCCACCCTACCCCTGATAGCCCACACTTTGTATTTCTATCTCCCTCTCTCTCTCTCTCTCTCTATATATATATATATATATATTAGCCTCCAACTCCTCCACCTAATTTAACCCCCACCCTTTTCTATCTCTCTCTCCCTACTTCCTAACATGCCATGTATCTCTTTCTCTCTCTCTCTCTCATACCCACACCCACACACACATACACACACACACTCACTCACATCCATACTCTCGCCACTACCACTAATCTCCACCCCCCCTCTCTCTCTCTTCACTCCTACTCTTAAACCTTACTAATTGAATCTCTCTCTCTCTCTCTCCTTTACTCTTCTACTAATTATTAAATAACACCAATTTCTATCTCTCCCAACCCCCTAATACACACCCTCCATCCCTTTCTCTCTCTACTCCTAACCCCAAGATATCTCTCTCCCCCATTCCAAATACTAGCCACCCCCACTCTCTCTCTCTCCTAGTATCAATAATCCCCCCTCTATATGTTTATGCTAATATCCCTCACTTCTATCACTAACCAACACCCCACCATCTCTCTCCCTATATAACCCAAAATCCCTTCCCTAATCTCTCTCTCTCTCTTTATACTCCCCCCTTCTATTGAACTATTATTGTCCTTATGATAACCCTTTAATATTTGTCCCCTGCCTCTCTCTCTCTCTCTCTCTCTCTCTCTCTTAGAACCCCCTACTCTTCCACCTAACCATAACACCCACCCCCCCCTCTCTCTCTCTCTCCCTACTCCCTATCCCTCCTCTCTCTCTCTCTCATGCCCCTACTTCAACACCTGCAACTAACTCCCTCCTCCCTTTCTCTATTTATTTCCCCTCCTCTCCCTAACCCTTACTAAAACCCTCTCTCATTCACTCTCTCCCCTACCCGTCCACCTACCCATGTCTACTATCCATTTTTCTCTCCCCCAAATCATTGAAACTCGCCCACTCTTCATCCCTCTATACTCCTAACCTCCATCTCTCTACCCTACTCATATCACTAACTACCTCTCTCTCTCTCTCTCTCTCTATATATATATATATATATATATATATATATATATATATATATGATACTCCTATAACTAACCACCCCCATCTCTCATACTCCTACCACTAAATCTCTCTCTCTCTAACCCTAATCATTACACTCACTCTCTTTTCTCTCTTACAACCCCCTTGAACACTAAACACCCTCCCGTATCTCTCCCTCTTTCTCTCATCATACCCCCAAGTCTCTCTAATTTTCCTCTTCCTCCACAAAACCATAACCTTGTCAATGCCTATCTCATTCTCTTACCAACCCTATTCCTCCCAATACCCATAATATCCACTTCTCTCTCTCTCTCTCTCTCTCTTTATCTGTCCCATTACACCAGACCTCCCTCTTACATCTAACCCCTTCCCCCCTTTATCTCTCTATCCCTACTCCCTACACAAAAATTGACTTGCCTACTCCCTTCCCAAAAATGAACAACATTTATCCCTCTTTATTTATCTCTCCTCCCCCCTTAACCCCTACTAACCCCCCTCCCTCTCACCCCTTCTCCACCTCAATCTCTCTACCTAACTTTCCTATCGCTTGTCCTCTCTCCCTCCCTCCCTCTCTCTCTCTCTCTTTAGCCCTAATCCCCCTCTTTATGTTACTCCTAATCACCCCCTTATAGCTAACCACACCCTAACAATCTCTCTCTCACTCCCTCTCTCTCTCTATCTCTCTATTTATGTATATACCCCCAACTACCCTCTCTCTCCCTATATTCTCCCATTTTCTTTAACTACCCTTCTCCTCCTTAAACCCATAATTCCCATAATATCTCTACCTCTATCTCTACACCAAACCTACCCACTCCTCATCCACCTATCCCCATCCCCCCCCTCTCTCTGTAATCCCTATCCTACTACCTCTACCCATAACCCTCCCATTCTCTTTCTTACACCCCCTACTCCCGCCATTAACCACCTCTCTCAATCTCTCTCTCTCTCTACTCCCAACCCCACCTCTCAATTATAACTCCCTTCTCTATAATTTACCAACTAATTACAACACCCCTAAATCTATTAATCTTTATATCTTTCTCTCACCCAACCTCCCTATCCTCCCTACTTTTAATCACTCCCCCCCTCTCTCTATCAAGCCCCTACTCTTTTACCTACCCATAATCATCAACACACTCTCTCTCTCTCTCCCTACTCCCTAACTCTCTCTCTCTCTCTCTCTCTCACACACACACACACACACACACACACACACACACACACACACACACCATACTCCCACACCTATAAATAAACCCCCTCTTACCCTAACCCTTACTAATGCTCTCTCTCATTTTCTCTCCCCCATACCCCTCCACCTACCTTTTCCCCCCACCCCCTTTTCTTTCCCTAACTCATTGAAACACACCCTCTCTCCCTCTCTCTACCCATAACCTCCTTCTCTCTCCCTAACCGCCCTCTTTCCCTCCTATTTTCCTATCACTAAATACCCCCCTCTCTCTCTTTATGTTCCTCACCGCTCTCAATCTCCCTCTCACTACTCCACACCCCAATAGTACTCAAATATACCTCCTTTCTCTCTAACTATACTACTCATTCCCAAACCCCTAACCATCATAATCTCGATATATTTATCTCCCTGACCCACCTCCGCTCCCATACCCCTAATCACCCCCCTTCATCTCTCTCTATCTCTCTCTCAAACTCCTACTAATCCATCTACCCCTAACCCCCACTCATTTATCTCTCCCATTACTCCCTAACACATCCCTTCTATCTCACTCTCTAACACACACACTCACACCATACTCCCACTCTTGTAACTAAATCTCCTCCTCCCTCTCTCTCTGCCCCTTCTCTTTTTAACACTTACTAAACCCTCTCCAGTCTCTCTCCCCTACTGATTCCACTTAACCCAAACACACAACACCTACCCTCTCTCCCTCTCTCTCTCTCTACCCCTAAACACACACACACACTCTCTCCCATATACCCCAACATCCATTCCCACACCTCTCTCTCTCAACCCCCTACTCTTTTACCTAGCCATAAATTCCAACCCTCTCTCTCTCTCTCCCTAATCCCTAGCTCTCTCTCTCTCTCTCTCTCTCACACACACACACACACACACACACACACACATAGACCATACTCCTAGACCTACAACTAACCCCCATCCTACAAACTCTCTCTCATTTTCTCTACCCCATACCCCTCCACCTACCTTTGTCCCCCACCCCCTTTTCTCTCCCCAGATCATTGAAACACACCCTCTCTTCATCTCTCTCCCTCTCTTTACCCATCACCTCCCTCTATCTCTCTAAGCCCCCTCTTCCCCTTGTATGCTTCTATCACTAACTACCTCTCTCTCTCTCGTTCTCTCTCTACTTCCCCTCTTTCAATTTCTTTCTCACTACTCCACACCCCAACACTCCTCAAATATACCCTCATTCTATTTAGCTACAATACTCATTCTTAACCATCCTAATCTCTATATATTTCTCTCCCCAAGCAACCTCCTCTCCCATACCCCTCATCTCTCTCTCTTTCTCTCTCTCTTAACCCCTACTAATCCATGTACCCCTAACCCCCACTACTCCCTAACACCTCCCTTTTATCTCAGTCTCTAACACACACACTCACACCATACTCCCAATCTTATAACTAAATCCCCTCCTCTCTGTCTCTCCCCCTTCTCTTCCAAACCCTTACTAAACCTCCTTTCTCTCTCTATCCCACTTATTCCACTTAACCCAGCCACACAACACCTACCCTCTCTCTCCCTTATAACCCAACATTCTTCCCCACTTCTCTCTCTTTCTCTCTCTCCACAAATCCCCTAACACCCACCCTCTCTCCCTCTCTTTCTCTCTCTAACCCTAATCCCCCATCCCTATGTTTCTCCTAATCCCCCCTACAACTAACCACACCCTCACAATCTCTCTCTCTCTAGACCCAACTACCCTCTCTCCACCTATACTCACCTATTTTCTTTAACTACCCTTATCCTCCTTAAACCCATAATCCCCATAATATCTCTCCCATTCTCTCTCTCTCTCTACGCCAACCCTATAACTCCTCAATTATAACCCCATTTTCTCTAATTTCCCAACTACCCACAAAACTTGTAAATATATTTATATTTATCTCTTTCACTCCCCCAAAACTCCTACCCTTAATCATCCTCTCTCTCTCCCTCTCAAACCCCTACTCTTCCACCTACCAATAATCCTCACTCATCTCTCTCTCTCTCTCTCTCTCTCTCTCTCTCTCTCTCACCCCATACTCACACACCTACAACTAACCACCCTCCTTTCCTAACCCTCACTAACACTTTATCTCATTTGATCTCTTGCATACCTCTCCACCTACCCATGGATTTAATCCCCTTTTCTCTCCCAAACTCATTGAAGCGCACCCTATACCCCCCCTCTCTCTCTACCCATAACCTCCCTCTCTCTCCTTAACCCCCTTCTCTTCTTCCTTTATGCCTATAACTAACTACCTCTCTTTCACTCTACCTACCCCCCTCTCTAAATCTCCCTCTCACTGCTCCACATCTCCATACACCTCAAATATACTACCCTTCTCTCTAAATACACTAATCCTTCCCAAACCCCTAACCTTCCTACTATCTATCTCCTTCTCTCCCCAAACCACCTCCTCTCCCATACCGTTAACAAACCCCCTCGGCTCTCTCTCTCTCAACCCTCTACTAGTCCATGTACCCCTAACCCCCACCCATTTATCTCTCCCACTAATCCCTAAAACCTCCCTTATCCCTCACTTTTTAACACACACACTCACCCCATACTCCCACCATTATAACTAGATCCCCTCTTCCCTCTCTCTTGCCCCCCTTCTCTTCCTAACCCTTAGTAAACCCCCCCTTCTCTCTCCTTGTTACTCCACTTACCCTATCCCCACAACACCCACCCTATATCCCTCTCTCTACCCTAAACACATCATCTCTCTCTCTCTCTCTCCCCTAACCCAACCCTCTCTATCTCTCTTACAAGTAACAACACCTCTCTCTCTCTCTCTCTCTCTCTCTCTCTCCTTCTAGATATATATATAATCCTCCCATGTCTCTACCCATCTCTCTCTCTCTCTCTCTCTCTCTCTCTTTACTACCCCTTCCTCTTTAACTACTCTCCTCCTCCCCAAACCCAGAACACCCTAAATCTCTCCCTCTATCTCTCTCTCTACTCCTAAGCCCTCACTCCTCATCCCCATATCTATACCATATTTCAATATCTCTCTCTCCACCACTTTTCACCTAACCCCAACCCCTACTAGTTTATCTCTCTCCTAACCCACTAACACCCCACCCTCTCTCCCTATACCCTTCACTCCCCTCCAATACCTTAAATATCCCCACCTCTCTCTACCATACCCCTATCACTAACCCCCCCTCTCTCTCGCTCTTAGTAGCCTGAATCCTTACACCTACTCTCTCTCTGTCTCTTACAACCCCCCACCACTAACCACCCTCCCATCTCCCTCTCCCTCTCTCTCTCTCTCTTGTCTCTCTCTCTCTTCCCTTTCTTCTCTCCAATTTCCCTCTTCCTCCCCAAACACCTAACCCTCTTCAATCCCTACCTCTTTCTCTTCCCCAACTCACCTCCTCCTCACTACCCTTAATCACCACTTCTCTCTCTCCCTATCTCTCTCTCCTTATCTTGAACCTACCCACTCTTCAAGTATACCCCCACCCCTCTCTCTCTCTCCCCATAATCCCTAACACCCCCAATCTCTCTCTCTCTCTCTCACACACATGATCATCGCCATACTCCCACCCTTAATAATAACCTTCCTATTCCCTCTCTTTCTCTCCCCCATCCCCCCTAACCCTTACCAACCCCCTATATAACTCTCTCTCCCCCATAGTCCACCTATCCATAATGCCCACATGTTTTTATCTCCCCCCCTCTCTCTACTCATAATTTGACCCTCTCTCTCTCTCTCTTACTCCTACAACTAACCAACCAATCACACTATATATACATTTTTCACACTATCAATAATCCACCCCTCTTTCTTTGTTTTTGTTGATCACCCTCCCCCTGCCACTAACTATCCACGAACAATTAGTCTATATATATAAAGCCACCTACATGTCTATGTGTCTCTCTCTCTATATATACACCCCACCTTCTCTTTAATTAAAATCCTACCTAAACCCATAACCCCATATCTTTGTCTCACCCTATACACCCTCTCTTCTCTTTAATTATGCTCCTCCTCTTCAAAGCCATAACCCCCTAGTCTCTCTTTCTACTCCTAACACCAATACCCTTCATTCCCCTATCCCTACCCCCAATTCCTCCCTCCTCACTCCATACTAATATCCTCCATCTCTCTCTCTAGAGTTAGCCCCCCTGCTCTCTCTCCCTAAACCCCCTCCTTTTTCCTTACCATGAACCTTTTTCTTCCTCCCCATACCATCTCTCTCTCTTTAGAAAAAACCCTCCCACTCCTAAACTATACTCCCCTTCTCTCTAAATATCCTACTGCTTTGCAAACGGTTAGCCCTCCTAATATCTATCTCTTTCTCAAACCACCTTGCTTATCACCCATGCCCCTAACCACCCCCCATTCTCTCTCTCTCTCTCTCTCTCTCAACCCCTGAGTTCTCCACCTACCCATAACTCCCACCATTTTCTCTTCCCATGCTCACTAACACCCCTACCAAATGTATCTCACTCCCTACTCCAACCCCTACCACTAAAATCTCCATCCCCATCTATCTTTCTCACTCCCAAAACCCTATATGTAAACCTACCCATAACCCACACCCCTCTTTCTTTCTCACTCCCTCTACTCCCTAATACCCACCCCCCTCTCTCTACAACACTCACCCCCTACTGTGAATCCTACAACAAACCCTCCTCATGCCTCTCTCTCTCTCTCCCATCTAACCCCTAATACTTACTAACACCTTATTTCATTCTCTCTCTCCCCTACTCCTCTACCTACCCATAACACCCATTACTTTACTCACTAACACCCACCCACTACTCCTACCTATAACCATCTCTCTCTCTCTCTATCATATACGCCCATAATATCTAATGTCCCTCCTCCCAAAACCCCTAACCCCCTCAATCTCTCTCTA
>LPNX011093261.1:427709-481107 GCA_001517045.1 Pseudotsuga menziesii | reverse complement strand
TCTCTCTCTCTCTCTCTCTCTCTCTCTCTCTCTCTCTCTCCATATACCCCCATTCTCTATAATTCCCCCCATGACCCATAATCACCACTTCTCTCTCTCTCTCCATCCCATCTCTTTCTACCCCACAATGACCAACTCCTCATGTATACCCCCCTTCTTTCTAACTTCCCTAATACTCACCAAACTGTTAACACTCATTATTTATGTATCTTTTTCTCTTCCCCCCACTATCCATAAGCCCCCCTCTCTTTATGTTTATACTAATCTCTCTTTCGGCTACTATTAACCATAGCCTCATCATCTCTCTCCCTTATAACCCTTTGAATATCTCTCTTTATCTCTCTCCCTCCCTCTATTACCCCACTCTTCACCCCCTAACCCTACTCCCCATCTCTCTCTCTCTCTCTCTCTCTCTCTCTCTATACTCATAACCCTCCCTCTCTACTCCTAACCCCATTTTCCCCCCTACCCATAAATTTTTTTCTCTCTCTTAACTCTCTCCTTCATTTTACTTTTCTCTCCTAACCCTCTACATACAACCTCTCTATCTCTCTCTCTCTCTCTCTCTCTACTCCCAACCCCACCACTCCTCAAATATACATCCTTCTCTCTAATAACCCTAATCCTATTAAACCCCTAGCTCTCCCAATCTCTGTCTCTTTCTCTAACCCAACCTTCCTCATCCCCCTACCTCTCACCCAATCATCTATTTCTCTCTCTCTCTCTCTCTTAATCTCTTACTACTCCAACTACTCATAACCCCCACCCTCTCTCTCCATTTCTCCCTACTCCATAATAACCACCATGTCTCTCTCACACCCTACTTCTACCCCTACAACTAATCTACCTCTTACCTCTCTCTCTCTCTCCATAAACCTTAATAATGCCTTATTTAATTCTCTATATCCCATATTCTTCCACCTTACCCTAATTACCACTAATTTCTCTCTCCCACAACCCACTAACACCCACCCTCTCTCACTCTCTCTTGATCTCCCTTCTTTGCTCCCTCCCTCTCTCTACCCTTCAACCCCCCCTCTCCTTGTAACCCCCCTTTATCTCTCTCTATCTCTCACTATATTTCTCTCTCTCTCTCTCTCTCTCTCTCTCTTATACTCCCTCTAACACTTACCACACCTCTCTCTTTATCTTATAATTTAGACCAACTACTAACCACTCTCCCATATCTCTCCCAGACACACTCTCTCCCCACCTATACTGTCACTTCTCTTTAATTTCCAAAAATGTATAACCCCTTGATTTGTATATATTTTTCTTCCCAACCACCCTCCTCATCACTACCCCTAATCATCAATCATCTCTATATACTTCTCTTTCTCCTCTCTCTCTCTCTCTACCCCTCTTCTCTCTAACTTCCCTCCTCCCCAAACCTCATTACTCGCCAATCTCGATTTCTTTCTCTACCCCAACTGCACTCTTACCCATACCCATAATCACCCCCTAATCTCTCTCTCTCTCTCTCTATCTATAAAATAACTATCCACTTCTCAAGTATATCCTCATTCCTTTTAACTTCCCTACTCCTCCTTATACCCCTAACACTCCTGATTTATCTCTTTCACTCCCCCAAACCCCATACTCTACCCCACCCTTTGGATTTATTTCTCTCTCTCTTTATATTAACCTCCAACTCCTCCATGTACTTTAATCCCCACCCTTCTCTCTCTCTCTCTCTCTCTCTCACACACACACACACACACACACACACACACACACACACACACACACACACACACACACACACACACACACTTACACACATACACACATACACTCACATCCATACTTCCACCACCAAGACTAACCTCCAACCTCCTCCTCTCTCTCTTTTCACTCCTCCCCATAACCCTTACTAATTGACTCTCTCTCTCTCCTATATTCTTTCACTTATTATTAAATCCCATCGATTTCTCTCTCCCCCACCCCCCTAATACACGACATCTCTCCCTTTGTTTCTCTACTCCTAACCCCAATATCAACATCCCCTACTCCTACAAATAGCCACCCCCCTCTCTCTCTTATACTATCCATCAGCCCACATCTCTATGTTTATGCTAATCATCATCCCCCGCTATCACTAGCTAAAACCACACCATCTCTCTCTATATATAACTAAACATCCCTTCCTCTCTCTCTCTCTCTCTCTCTCTCTCTCTCTGTCGCCCTATACTCTACCCTTCTATTGAACTAATCTCCTCCTTCCAAAAATGATAACCCTTCCATCTTTCTCCCTCTCTCTCTCTAAACCACCTACTCTTCCACCTACCCATAACACCCACCCCCTCTATCTCTCTCTCTCTCACCCCTACTCTGACACCTACAACTAATTCCCCTCCTCCCTCTCCCTATTTATTTCCCCTACTCTCCCTAACCCTTACTAAAACCCTCTCTCATTCATTCTCTCCCCTACCCCTCCACCTACCCATGTACCCTAGACCTTTTTCTCTCCCCTAAACCATTGAAACACACCCACTCTCCTGCTCTTTGTATTCCTAACATCCCTCTCTCTCAACCCTACTCATATCACTAACTACTTCTCTCTCTCTAAATATGATACTCCTTCCACTAACCACCCCCCTCTCTCATACTCCTACCTCTCTATCTCTCTCTCTCTCTCTCTCTCTCTCTCTCTCTCTCTCTCTTTATCCCTAATCATTACACTCACCCTCTCTTTGTCTCTTACAATCCCCCTGAACACTAACCACCCTCCCATCTCTCTCTCTCTCTAACCATACCCCCACTTATGTCTAATTTTCTTCTTCCTCCCCAAAATGCTAATCATGTCAATCCCTATCTCATTCTCTTCCCAACCCTCATCCTCCCAATACCCATAATAGCCACTTATCTCTCTCTCTCTCTCTCTCTCTCCCATTACACAAGACCTCTCTCCTCCCTCTTACCCCTAACATTGACACCCTCACTCTCTCTTCCCCTACTCCCTAAACACACATTTGCTTCCCTACTCCCTATTTCTTTATCTCTCCTTCTCCCCTAACCCTTACTAACCCCCCTTCTCTTTCCCCTCCTCCACCTACCCCTAACCCCCACCCATATATTTCTCACCAACTTCCCTAATGCCTGTCCTCTCTCCCTCCCTCCCTCCCTCCCCCCCCCCCCCCCCCCCCCCCCCCCCTCTCTCTCTCTCTCTCTCTCTCTTTCTATCCCTAATCCCCCCTCCCTATTTTTCTCTTAATCACCCCCTCTTTGTTAACCCAAAAAATCCCTCACTCAGCTCTCCATGACCTACACCACCCAAGGACACCATTTCACAACTCTCATTACACTCCATTAGACTCGCACACCCTCAAAAAGGCTTAAGAATGACGAAAAGGGCTTAAAAACCCCCAAAAAGAGCCTAAAATACTCTCCTAGGATCTAAAGCCCCCCAAAAGGGGCTAAAACCCTAAAAGAAGCTAAAGTTAGGGCGGAAGGGGCTAAAAGCCCAAAAAAGGGGCTAAAGCCCTGACCAAGGGCTTAAAACCCTAAAAGTCCGCAAAAAAACTATAAAAGGAGGGTGGGGGCCACTCTTAAAGACACACCTCTCTTGCATACTATTTTTCTTCCCATGGATACCTTGAGACCCTTTGTCTCTCAAGCCACCCACACTCCCTCTCCTCCATCTCCATTGAGCCATAGCTCCCACATCTAAGAGAGAGGTGCTTCTTCAAGCCAGGGCATGGTGGCCCAATTCCATCAAAGAGAAGGTATACCAATGTTGTTTCTTGCATTTGCTTTAGTGTTTTGTAGTTTTTTCTAACTCATTTTTGTTTGTAGGTTTGTTTATAACATGTTTTTGTAGGTTTCTAGTTTCTAACAGTTGTTTGCAGAGGGGTTCTCCATCATTTCTCTTATTTCTATTCTTTATTTTATTTCTATCTAGTTTTATTTCTACTCCATTTTTGGCATTTTCACATGCAAGAACCTACCCTTCTATCCTATAGATAGAAGGGAGCCATTCCTTCCCCCATAGCAAGGAGAAATCCCTGCTATAGAACTGGTGACCATACCAGGTCGATCCCATAAGATCCCTGGTCCAGATTTTTAGAATTTCAAGTTTTTTCCATTTATGCCCTAGTTTTTAAAATTTCCTATCAGATATAGGTTAAATCTAGTTTATTTACTATTTTTATTATTGCCAAAGCCTCTACAAGGAAAATATGAGTCTGTTTGGCCACAGTACAGGTTACTGTCGGCTGGATCTGACTCAGGATCAGAAAAACCCCAAATCTGGGGTAGGTTGCACTTAGTGTATGAGGTCTCTCTTTTTGGCCTAATAGGAATGACCAAGTCACCCTTAAACCCCTGAAAGGTGCGACTTCACTCAAAAACACAGACCGCTTCTGTTTGTGAAATCTATGCGACCCCCTTGCCTGTTTCTGAAAAAAATTTGTGACCTGCTCACCAAATTTGATCAGAAATGTGTGGTCTATCAATCAGAGGTTAAATTTCAGTTTAATAAGGAATGTTAGTGCGGCTCAGCCGCCTCTATCCAACACATTAGTCCAATTTTAGTTTCTATTTTAATTTACTGTAAATTCATGAACAAACAATGTTCTAATTCCAAACAAATTTTAATGGCTTAATGAATGTAGCTTAACTAAAACTGACAGTAAAATTAACAATCTTGCTTACCCTTCCTCCTCTACCTAGTCATCACCCGTCGGGGTAATCTGGGATATGACGAAGGGAAAGCTTGTATAGTCCTAGGCCCTTCATTGAATATTGTTCTAAAACCATTAAAACTGGATGACCTCGAAGGTAGAGGGGGTAGAGAAGGAGGAGTGTCCTCCTTGTTGACCAACCTTGCATATGGGAGGTGACCTATGGATCTATGGATGGGATTAGTCCCATTGTGTTGAGATCCCAACACCTTCTCTTGGTTGAAGAGGAATATTAGTGTGAGGTAGTCATCTAGTTAGGCCATAAACATTCAGGGTTAAAAACTATATTTGTTTACAAATTTCTGATTATTCATTGCATGCACAACAATGATATGAACTCTGCTATAATATGATGAATTCATAAACCATTTGTAGCCACCTAATACCAGAAAGACAAAACAAAAATACACCATACCAAGTAATCAACCCAACTCAATTCATGATGCTGAGAGAGACTTAAAATTTATCAATTTACACTAAGTTCAAACAATCTGCAGTTTTTGAGGACATAAGTCCCTGACTGCTTCAACTGTGAGAAGTACTTGGGCCATGCATAGAAAATCATTGTGAGGAGTACCACGGGAACCCCAAAGTAGCTAGCCGCTGAGAGGAATTTCCAAGCGAAGTGGACAACGACCCCCACCGATTGAGTAGAAACGCTCGTGAGGAAAAATCCAAGCACTGTATTCTGGTAGTATTGGTGGTCGAGTGACCACTTATAGCCAATAGGAAGCCATTGAAACCGGGGTCTAAACGTCATTCCCACCAGTTTGATAAACATCTAACACAATTGATCCCTCATGCTCTTCCTCATGCCTAAGAGGTGAACCACCACCATTGGAGACATTGAACCAACACCGTCGAGACTATTCTCGACGACCTTCCACACCATCAGAAGGCCACATAGCCTCTGATTCAGATTCAGACCCATATCAGTCTGAACCAAACCTCCACATAGCACCATCAAGCCCCATGGCTGGTGCAAATTTGGATCCATTTTTTGGCATAGCCATAGCTAGTGGACCCATGTCCACCACATCACAACCTGTCACCCACAACCCAGTAGGTGGCCCAAGCACATTCATGCAAACTGTCATCAGTCAGCTGCCACCACCTATAGTGACCAACTAAGCTGGCCCACTTGCAACACATGGGGGCCGTGTCCCCTCCACATAAACTACCCCTCCTTCCACATAGGGGGGAAGTGGACCTTCCACTTATGTTGCCCCTACTATCATACATGGGGGCAATGTCCCTGCCACCCATACTGTCCCCCCCACAACACTTGGGGGCATTAAACCATCCACAATGGTGCCACTGTAAGTGCCCCCAACTGTGCGGATGCATTATGCACTTGCAAATCCAACCACCATCACAGTTCCATCCCACATTTGCTTGAGGTCAAATATGCCATTCATGGCTCATCTTAACCTACTTGATTTGGCTCAGTTAAAAAACGATCCCATCCACCACCAAGCGTTTTGGCCACCCATGCCAACCAAGCTACCATCAGAAATTCCCAAGTTTGAAGGCAAGGCAGGGGAATGTCCCTAAAATCATATCATGACATTTCATCTATAGTGCTCGTCAAATAGCACCGTAGATGATTCTATCAGACTAAGGCTATTCCAACGCACCCTCACAGGTGCTACGGGAAAATGTTACATTGAGTTGCCACAAGCCAAGTATCCTGATTTCAATTCCCTAGCTTTCATGTTCCTACAATATTTCCAAATCCCCATCAGATATGACGAGGGGGTGGAGATCCTACTGTCCTACCATTAGAACATCGCCACTCATATAAATGACCACATCAATGAGTGGTGGTGATGCCGTAGCTTATGTAAAATCCAAATTGGTGATAGGATCTTCTTCGATTGGTTCCTCAAGACCTTGCTCCCACCCATACCAAAGGGTGTCGCATCTGAATGTCCTTAATCCAAAGAAGAGGCCATACTGAAAGCCCAATAGTTTGACCTGATCTACGCTCAATTTGGATACCTATACAACATCATCCTAGACACTCCCTGCAGAGGCACCTCTTACCACGACACACCAGGGGCATCTCATGCTGCATATGGCATCATAGGATCAGTCTCCCAACAAACACAACACCAACTGACACCACCTGTAGTTCCATCACAACCAAGCAACACTACTAACGTTGCTTACCAAAACCAAGCTCTGCACTATGCTAGAATGATGTCCCAGTCCAGAGCAACAACTTCATATGCACAACCTATGCCACCGCAGCAGGCTCAAGCCATGGCTTGGCCTACACAGTAGTATGCGGGGCAAATGCCCACATTTGCGGCACCACCTCTCACTCAAATCTACTATGCACAACCAATGCAAGTAGTTCAAGCCCTTACCCCCACTCCACCCACTCCATTGGGACAAGTGTTCGCACAACAAAACCGTCCCAACTAGCCTGGCCCCAACAATCAACAAGGGCAAGCTAGAAATAATCAACCCCGGAACCAAGGCAACAACCAACCACAGGGAGGCGGTCAACAACCGAACCCTCCCAACAATGTCGCAGCAAACCAACCCATCCAAAACCCCCCACGACCAAATGCACCAAGACGCAACACCCCGTTGCGCACAAACCAACCGTGCACACTCTGTGATGTTTATGGGCACTACACATTCGAGTGTCCCCTCATGGGTCGTGCTAATTAGGCCATTTAGAATGAAGTTCAACAGGCTTCCAGCACTACAAATCAAGCCCAACCAAACCCAGCACCATAAGGACCTCCTCCTATGGTGCTTCAAAACCCACTACTAGTCCAAGGATTGGTGGAAACCGCTCCCCCTCCCCAAGCCAATCCCAATGCTCTGGGGGCACCTTCCACAGTCGAAACAGGTGTTCACCACCTGCTAGCTGTGATGAATGAAGAGGTTAACCTACAAACTAGATGCAACCAGTACAGAACCACCACCGAACCCGCTGACACGTCAGCAGCATCCATGTCAAAATCGGTCAATGTACCCCTTCAATTACCCCCATTCCCATGCCCCTCCATATGAAGAATTGCCAATAATTCCATGGCTACAGCTGCTGTCAGCTACAGCAGCATGGATGATTTGGCCCAAACATCGATTTCCATGTCCGCTCTTGAGGTATTTAAAACATGCCCAATGTAGTGGAAAGCTTTACTAGCCTCCCTTAGGGCAGTAGACCCCTCCAATTCCAAGTTGATCACACTCGACATAGAGAATGGAGAACTACGCATGCCATTGACCATCGGATTTCAAATCCCAGTGTCTATCTAGAATTTGGTTGTGCACCGGTGCATAGTGGATGAGGGGGAATCCACATGCATTATGTCTACCCTAGTCTAGCAGAAACTAGGATCCCCAATCCTGCAACCATCCTCCACAACTCTGCGGGCTTATGATGGCCATCCCACTAAAGCCCAAGGAATCCTCCCCCATGTACCCATCACATTATCTGGGAAGACACTACTTGACATAGAGGTTGTCAACGCTCAACTGGACTATAACCTTCTCCTCAAGAGAAGTTATATGTATGCCATGAGAGAGGTCGCATCAACTGTCTTCCATCTCATGATGCTCCCCCACAAAGGAAAGATCATGACGGTTGATCAACTCACTTATCATGATCCGCAAGGGTTAACGGAACTCGCCAACGTTATCCCTACCATCACCACCATTGAGCCGCAAGGGACGAACACACACACTAATGTCGTCCCTGCAATCAACACCATGGTTGAAAACACACTAGCCTCCCCATTGTTGAATGTGGGCCCCAAGTTGTTTTTTGATACCACCATGACAACTCCTTTCCCGTTAGTGTCACCACCACTGACAAAAAATGGAACTGCGGACTTGTGCATGGTCTCATCCAGCATTTCTGCACCCAAACAACAATCGCATCTGCAGCCCCAACCACAACCACAACATCGTCCACAACCACAACACGAACAACAACCACAACATCATTCGCAACAATAACCTCACCCCTGCATACAACCATCGAGGAGTTATCTGAGCTCATCTCTAGTTGATACGATTCCCTTCCTCTTCTCCCCACCTGGTGTTATGAGCAAGCCAGTAATGGCCACCTGAAGCCTACACAACTTTACATTGGAAATTTTGGTGTGGTATCTTGATCCACCAGCTCAACCACCAATGCCCCAGGTTGTCCTAACCCTGGTGCAACCCATTGCAGTCGAGTCTAACCCTCCACCTGGCTAGCAAAAGCCAATCGTCGCACCCGCACTCGCCTCGCCCTGCCCAAAAAAGGGCCAGGGGAAAGAATTCCAAAGCCACCATAGAACTGGGACAAGTCCTGCCTTGCACTATCTGTGAGAAACAAGGCCATCCAAATTAGATTTTCCCTAAAATCCCAATGATCCATGCGCATTTGGATGCCATGGATACAAACAAAAACATCCCTATGGTTGAAATTCCAGCCACACCGATAGTCAAAAACAAGGCATTGAGAACAAACCATGCTTGCACCCTCTGTGGTTTGTATGGACATTACTCTCATCATTTCCAAGACCTGCTCGAATTTCGAATGGCTTCGTCAACATTTCCTTGAGTCTGAAATCACCTTGATAGAATAAGTGCACCCCCCACTGCCTTCTTCAGACACCATGTCCATTTACATGATGTCCAGTTCAACTAACTTGCTTATCTCCACCCCCAACAACAGTCCATCAGACCTGTCTCTTCCATTGTTTTCGTAGCCACAACCTCAGTCGCAACCTCAACCTCACTCACCAGAGAAACAGTGGGGTTCATTCTCGATCAACATGATCCTTTTCTTTTTTCTTTTCCTTTTCCTTTTGCTACCATCTAGGATCATGAGTAAGTCTATCTTGGCAATCCACAGGCTACAGGATTTCACACCGGGAGATCCTGTGTGGTACCTTGACTTACTTACTAGCCCTCTAAGGCCCCAGGATGTCTTGACTCATGTCCATCCAATTGAGTTGATGTTGCACCTACCTCTAGGTCCATTAAAGACTCCTCTTTTCTATAGGCCTAACCCTCTTCCTCCAATAGAGACTGGGACAAGGACACCAAAGCCACAACCAATACCATTTACATGATCTCCAACACCATTTTCCCTTCCATCTCGTCAGCTATGGAAGATCCACTTGATCTATCCTAGCACCACTTACACGATGACGGGGAGATCTGTAAGACCGCATTCAGTTTTACCCCATTCCCTTTAAACCATAGTGTGGAATTAATTCTTCCCATAAAAGACCAGATTCCATCACCCCACCTTACCAATGACCTTCGTATTGGAAAGGGGGCATACCTCTTTGTTGACTCTGATGGAAAACTTTTGGAGAACTCCCGCAACGGGCTCTACCTTAAGAAATTTTACACTTAACATCACCAATGAGTTGCTTCATTTTCTTTTCTTATTTTTTGACCTTTTTTTTATAACACAAATCAGGGGCAGCACCATTAGCTGCTACTCCAACGTCACCTGGAATAAGTTCGAGACACCCCTCACACCTCCAGGCTCAAATTTCTATCTCTCTATGAGATCATCGTCTCATGTTTAATAAATTAATTTCGGGACCATTTCCCATGAGTCACCTCAATTTACAATACAGCATGGCGATGCAAGTGTTTACGAACCTGTACTTGTATCTCTCATTGCCTACCACTACTCATGCAGGTTTTTAGGCCATCACTCATTAAGGGTCACTGTTTTTCTTATTTTGTATTTTAACACATAGCTATCTACTCCATCCACCACACCTTATGTGGACCTCTAGACCATAGTCCACAAAACAATTTATTTTTCTTGTACATATTTGGTGTATAAGTGCCCCAAAATTGCACTCACATCACATGTAGTCAAGTCCGTCCACAGCAACACACACACATGCTCTCCTGACATCTGTCCAAGAGACACCTCAGTTTGCACGTCTCTGTCACACCGATTCATGAGCCTCTGCCACAATCTATCCCAGGCATGTATTGGTATGTTTGAGAGCCTTTTTCTCTATCCATACTGTATGGATGACCTTGACAAAGTGTCCTCAGACACATAATTTTATTAAAGAAGAAGGAAAATAATTACATCACAAATATGTGAGGGCTAAGTCCCGAAAGATTACCTCACATGGAAAACTCGATGGATTTAAATATCCAAAGAGTAACAACTAATTTACCATTACTGAAACTAACTAAGGGACACCTCACATAATCACGTGAGTGTGTAGATTCCCTTTTACATTTATTATACTAAACTTCTAATTATTACATTTTGGATCATAATTCCTAACAATCCCCCCTTTGATCCAAAAATTCTTTTGAACAAATACCAAGTTCATACCTAAACTTATCAAATTTGACCCTTCCAAGAGATTTTGTAAAAATATCTACAGTTTGATCTTTTGATGGACAATACTTTGGCTTGATGATTTGTTTGACGACGAGAGCCCGAATGTAATGATACTTAGTATCCACATGCTTAGTTTTTGAATGAAAATAGGATATTTGGGTAACTTGATTGCTGACTGATTATCAATAAATAATGAATTTGCTTCTTTTTTATCAACTTTGAGGTCTTGCAAAATCCTTCTTAACCAAACTATCTCACAAGCGGCTTCCCAAGCTGAAATATATTCTACTTCTGCTGTAGAATTTGCAATTGTATCTTGCTTTTTATAACTCCATGCCACTGCAGCTGATCCCATATTCATTAAGTAACCTAAAGTAGATGCCATGTCATCAACATATCTAGCAAAATCCGCATCTGAATAGCTGACAAGCTTGATATTTTTGTTTCTTTTAAACTCAAGTCCAAAATCCTTTGTTCCTTGAAGATACCTTAACACCCTTTTTGCTGCATTCCAATGACTTTCTCTAGGTTCCTGCATATATCTGGAAAGTATGTTGACTGCATAAGATAGATCAGGACGAGTATTCCTCAAGTAAATGAAACATCCAATTAATTGTCTATATCCAGTACAATTTACAAGTTGCCCCCCTTCAAACTTAGAAAGTTTTAAATTTTGCTCCATGGGAGTAATTGTTGGTTTACATTCCTCCATTCCAAACTTATTCAATAATCTAGAAATGTACTTAGTTTGACAAATAAATATACTTCCTTCCCACTGCTTTACTTCAAATCCAAGATAGTAATGAAGTAATCCCAAGTCTGTCATTTCAAAACCTGTTTGAAGTTCTTTCTTAACCTGAAATATATAACCATTATTGTTACCTGTTATGAGCAAATCATCAACATACATAACCAAGATGACTAAGTTGTTTTCCTAAATTCGAACATACAAAGTATCATCTGACTCACTACGAAGAAAACCAACTTTCTGTAGGTAGGCATCCATTTTTGCATACCAAGTTCTGGGAGCCTGTTTCAATCCATACAATGCCTTAACCAATTTACAAACTTGATTTTCTTTCCTCGAAACCTCAAAACTAGGAGGTTGAGTCATATAAACATCCTCTTGCAAATCACTGTTTAGAAATTCACTTTTTACATCCATTTGATGCACTTTCAACCCATTTTGTGCAGCTAAAGCTAGCACAATCCTGATAGTATTCCATTTCGCTGTTGGAGCAAAAGTTTCTTCATAATCAATCCCTTCTTTCTGAGCAAAACCATTTTCCACCAATCTTTCCTTATATTTATCAATATCTCCATTTTCTTTGTACTTAATTCTGTAAACCCACTTACAACCAATAGGGTTTAACATCATGTGGACAATCAACAATTTTCCAAGTCTGATTCTTCATTACTGCATCATAGTCACTTTGCATGGCCATTTTCCATTCATCATACTCAATTTCTTCATTAAAAGTAGCTGGTTCAACAACTAAAAGAGCAAAATTTTCTGAACCCATATTAGAACTCCTTGTACCTGTTTTGCCTTTTTCATCAAACTTAACATCCTGAAGTAAATTAGTTGCCCATTTTGGTTTCTTCTTTTCAATGTTAACTTGATTTGAATCATCCAAGTTAACTTGTGAAGAATTCAAAGTATCTTCAACCTGTTTCAAGGTGTCTTCAACTTGTTCATCATCCTGTACTTCTGAAGTGAGATCAAACCATTGTTCATTCCTTGTCTTGTGTAAGTGTTTCATCCTTAATTGTTCCTTAGTTACTTTTTCCCCTAAGTGACTAATTTGTTTTTCAACCTCTTCTACACTAAAACTTTCTATTTCATCAAAAATCACATCCCTGCTGATAATAAACTTTCCATCTGATAGAAGCCTATATCCCTTTTTCTCATCAGAATAACCAATCAACATGCACTTAACACTTCTAGATTCTAACTTCTTTCTCTTTTATTTTGGGACAAGTGCATAACAAACTAAACCAAAAACTCTCAAATGTTTGACCATAGGTTTGAATCCATACCAAGCCTCAAAAGGAGTTAATCCATCAAGTGATGATGAAGGAGATCGATTCCTCAAATAAACTACTATATGAACTGCTTCAGCCCAATAACATGAACTCAAACCTTTGAAAAATAACATTGCTCTAGCCATGCCCAATAAAGTTTGATTCATCCTTTCTGATACTCCATTTTGCTGTGGAGTATAAAAATTGGTCAATTGTCTTTTAATCCCTTTTTCCTGACAATAAGTCAAAAAATGATTTGATGTAAACTCACCACCGTTGTCAGTTCTCAAAGTAGCAAACTTTTCCTTTGTCAATGTTTCAACCAAATTTTGAAATGACTAAAACTTTTCAAACACTTCTGATTTTTCCTTCAAAAAATACACACAAACCATCGTACTAAAATCATCCATAAACAGCAAAAAATATTTACAACCACCAAGTGAAGTTTCCAAAGGACCACAAACATCACTATGAACAAGCTGTAATCTCCTTGTTGCTCTCCAAGTGATTTTTGAAGAAGCTATCCTTCTCTATTTGCCATAAATGCAAGCTTCACACTTTGCATTTTCCTTTTGAGAAGTAGGCAACCCCTTTACCATTCCTTTTTTTTGAATCTGTACAAGACTATCAACATTCAAGTGCCCAAAACGAATGTGCCACAATCGGATAGGTGAAACATCAGTTTCAACTAAACCTACAAATTCCTTCAAATGTTCCTTTGATCTAGGAATGACTATTCCCTTCATCCTAAGAAGCTTTTCATCTTCATAACCTGTCATTACTATTTTGTATGCATCCTTTTGTGAATTAACAAAAAGGATACTATCTTCCATTACAATTTGATGTCCTAATTGGCGAATGACAACTAAAGACAACAAATTTTTCTTAAATGTAGGCACATACCAAACATTATAAATCAATCTTTCTCCAATTCCTGGCAAGTCAACCTTAACTGTTCCTTTTCCCTGTGGTAAATGAATAGAATCATCTGTAAGAAAAATTGAATTTAAATGACAATCTTCATAACTCTAGAAGAAATATTTCCTATATGTCATATGCTGCGTAGCCCCTGTATCCATAATCCAAGCATATTCAAAATCATTTTTGAAATAATAAGAAGAATGAACAAAATTCATTGATTCCAACCGATGAACTTGAACAAAATCCATCGATTCTGATTGTCCAAGTGCTATAAAGACATATTCACAATTTTCACTATCGTCTGCATGAGCATAATGTGCCGCTGATGAAGACTCTTTATAGTCTCTTTCTTTTAGAATTTTTTCAAATGAAACTCTACATTCTAAAGCATAATGTGCAACTCTATTACAATGAAAACATGTGACCCGTTTATTACCTCTTCCTCTTCCAGACACCTGTTGGTTTTCTGAACCTCTTCCTCTTCCAGAAAACTATGATTGTGTACTTTCTGATTCTTTAGAACCTCTTCCTTGATTTCTTCCTCTTCCTCTTCCGCGACTTCTTCCTCTTCCAAAAACCTGACCACGACCTCTGTTTGAATTTTGAAAAGCTTTATGATCATTGCCCTTTTGATGATTACCTGAAGATTGTTAGCTAGTACTTGCGACCAGAACATCTTCTCTTGCTTGCTTTGTTTTACCAAAATTTTTGTCATGTGTGGCAAGTAATTCACTTAGTTCATCAAAATAAATTTTATCCAATTTATTTGTAATCTGTAAAGTTTCCAAAAAATGCTTATATGTCTTAGGAAATCCTACGATCAAAATGGTCACCATCATGCTGTCCTCAATTTTACCAAAACCAACTCTTGAAATTTCTTGTTTGATATTTTTCAATCTAGAAATGTACTCCATGACATCACCTCCTGAAGACAATTTTTGTTGAAACAACTTCAATTGAAGATCGATTTTCTTAGCTTCACTCTGAGAATCAAATAAATCTTTCAATGTATTCCAAGCTAACCATGCATTAGAACTATTTTCAATATGCACATAAATATCATCAGAAACAATATTGTGAATAAATGCTAAGGCCTTCTCATCTTTTAGTTCCCATTTTGCAAGCTAATCAGGATTAGTTGGTTTGGTAGGCTGAGCATTACAGACACCCTGCCACAATTCATTGTAAATAAGAGTGCTTTGAATATGATGACTCCAAACTTTATAATTTTTCGATCCTTCCAACTTGTCAAATTCATTAAAAAGACTTGAAACTTTAGACATTGTAAAAAAAATAAACACCTTATAACTCCAGAAGATGTGTATTATGCAAACCTTATAGCTCCAAGAATTAAAAAAAGAAAGCACCTTATGTCACCAGAATAAACAATCACCTTATATCACCAATAAAAGATTTTATGCAAAAATATCACCGCCAACATGAAAAGAAAATTACTCATCAACAAGAGTCACCATGAACGAAATAATGGAAGAAACACCACACACCATGCAAAAGAAAGCTATAGGGGCTTGGCCTTGACCCACTTATAGCCTCAAGAAAAGAATTTGATAGAGCTTTACTTTGCTCTAATCAAAACTTGAGTGAAAATACAAGTATTCCTTATGACACCAACAATACTCCTTATTACTCCAATGCCCAATAAAAATTTACACCTTATCACTCCAAAAAATAACAAATATTTATAGGTGAATTGGAGAGATACAAGATGGTTGAGTGGGAGGTCACAAGATCCAGTCCCATCAACTCCAAAAATAACCCTTTTTTTAAGTTTTATTTCTCCACCTTTTTCTTCTTAATATAAAAAATCTCCAAAAATAAAAATGAATAATAAATTACCTTATCTCTCCAAAACAACTTATTCACTTTTCAAAATATTACATAAATCTTGAATTAAATGAAAAGTGAAAAAATTATACAAGATTGTGAACTCTTCTATCTCTATGCACGTTGGTTTTCTCTCTTCAATGCATGCTAGTTTTCTCTCTTCAATGCTGGTTTTCTCTCTTCAATGCCTCCTAGTTTTCTCCCTTCAATGCCTATTGGTTTTCTCTCTTCAACGCTAGTTTTCTCTCTTCAATGCCTGCTGGTTTTCTCTCTTCTTCTATGCTAATTCGGACATCTCTATCCCAACACCGGCTATGTTATCTCTCTCAGTGAGTGAGCACAATAATAATGATATATATATTTTTTAAATAAGAACTTATATGTGTCTTCTTTATAAAAAAAAATATCTTCCACAAAATTTTTAAATAACTTTGCCTTAAAAAAAAAAAAATTTACTCTCTCCAAGTAAAATAAAAAAAAAACTGAGTCTATAAAAAATATTTTCTGCAGATATTCTTTTTTTTAGCCCAAAAGAATAGGAAGCATTAACTTATGGTCAAAATTTTGCTATTCCAAAACCTTGAAAGTCACCTTCTTCAAACAAACTTTAGCACCTTCCAACTAGGTTCCAACCAGACCAAGCTTTAATCGCGTGCTCTGATACCACTTTGACAAAGTGTCCTCAGGCACATAATTTTATTAAAGAAGAAGGAAAATAATTACATCACAGAGATGTGAGGGATAAGTCCTGAAATATTACCTCACATGGAAAACTTGATGGATTTAAATATCCAAAGAGTAACAACTAATTTACCGTTACTGAAACTAACTAAGGGACACCTCACATAATCATCAACATACATAACCAAGATGAATAAGTTGTTTTCCTAAATTCGAACATACAAAGTATCATCTGACTCACTACGAAGAAAACCAACTTTTTGTAGGTAGGCATCCATTTTTGCATACCAAGCTCTGGGAGCCTGTTTCAATCCATACAATGCCTTAACCAATTTACAAACTTGATTTTCTTTCCCTGGAACCTCAAAACCAGGAGGTTGAGTCATATAAATATCCTCTTGCAAATCACCATTTAGAAATGCACTTTTTACATCCATTTGATGCACTTTACACCCATTTTGTGCAGCTAAAGATAACACAATCCAGACACATAATTTTATTAAAGAAGAAGGAAAATAATTACATCACAGAGATGTGAGGGCTAATTCCCAAAATATTACCTCACATGGAAAACTCAATGGATTTAAATATCCAAAGAGTAACAACTAATTTACCGTTACTGAAACTAACTAAGGGACACCTCACATAATCATGTGAGTGTGTAGATGCCATTTTACATTTATTAAACTAAACTTCTAATTATTACATTTTGGATCATAATTCCTAATAGACCTTTGGACCACTTTCCACCATCCCGACATAGGGCACCGCCTATGCCACCGCAATCGGTTGACCATACTGGAGTTTTGTTTAAGCTCTTTTCTAACTCCTAAAAACAATGAAAAGATAGCTGAGCACATCTGCTTCATTTCCCACTCAATAAACTATAGGAAAGGGCGTCTACATCATCTCTTTTACCTCCTTTTGTGGACCATGTAGACCATTAAATGAAAAGGACCACCTTGGCATATTCAAGCCAAGACCGTTCCCCTCTACATACTTTTATGCTTTCTCAAGCAGAGGGGCCACACTTTATGAAAAAGATCACCACGGGTTGTCATTAAGCTCTTTTCCAGCCTTCTTGTCAAGAAAAGATTTCTGAGCAAACTTGGTTTCATTCATGCTCGTAAAAGTATCTGAATGACCATCCATTCAATATAGGTTTAACCTTTTTTGGCCCGATTAGACTACCAATGGTAAAGAAGTATCTCATCCCATCCAGGATGGGCGAGCTCTCCTATGTATACTTTTATCCTTTTTCGAGCACAGGAGACTACCAATGAAAAAGAGCCCCCATTGGAGTCTTCTTCATGCTTTCAGACTCTCTAAAATTGAAAGCACCATAAAGCATTTACTTTCTCGGGCTCACCAAAAATCCATGAGATTGTACCACAATGGTGTCCGTAGACACCACCCCATAGAAAAAAGTTTGGAAACATTCCCCCTTTGGGTCTCCTTTGTTCAGAGTACTCTGCAATGTCTCTTCCTTGGATCCCATCAATATCAAAAGTGTCCACCTCCTCCAAGTATTTCCCATCTGCAGTGACACTCCCAGTATTACAGCTATGATCCCATTCCCATGAGTAAGTTTCATTTGCTTCCTAGTCCACCCTGCCATCATACTATGAACAAATAAATTTTGATTCTACCACAATCCCCTTGCCCCTGTTCAAATATTTCCTTCCCCCCCCACCCATTCAGTGGGTCAGTCCACATATTGTCTCACACCTTTCAGTTATTTCCCTCGCGCTCCATGTCAAGGAAACATCATTGCCTTGACTAGGGGTAGGTCTCCCACTGTCGACGACAACACACATATTCCAAAGGATAGACCCAGAGGTCCCTGTACCTTGCTTTCATTAACCTCATTGATGAGTTCCTTAGACCACTTGAGAGGAGTCCTTAGTGCCTCTCAGGATGGTTGTTTCTCATGTGCTTGACTCCAACTATATCATCGCACCATTGAGACTCGTACAGGGTTTGGTTTGCATAGTATTTGGTTGAAGACCCCAGATGTCACCTGAATCTAGCACATTGATGAGTCTATTCAAGGGACCTAAATAGGTTATGTCCCTTGTGATTTCTAGGTTGCATTGAAAATAGTGTTCAGAAGCCCCAGCAGCGCTTCTATATAGATTTATGATTGATGCAGCATACTTGTACCACAAAGACTTTGACTCTCAATCAACGAGTCCATACAACTATGTACCATTCTAGATCTAGCACACCGTCATTCTTGAAGATATAGCATTCCATAAGAATTCCATGGGTCCAATGTACCAATTCTTTAGACCAACATTGTATTCAGCCTCTAAGTGAGGCAACCATTATTGTATCATCAGTTGTACATGATCAGCTCTTGTATTATAGAGCATAGATCAAATTATTCTTTTGACATTATCATGAGCACAGGGATGCCCTCCTCATCCATATACATGTCACACATTATTGGTATCTCACCCATTAATGGGAACCATATTAATACAAAAACCAAAAGCCACCATGCCCCATCCCTTGAAAGCACCACCTCTCTATAGTGAATCCTATGATGTCCATCGACCATTCGATGAGCTCCTGCCCTCACACATCATGGGGCAATATATTAACCCAAAAAATCCCTCACCCATCTCTCCATGACCTACACCACCCAAGGACACCATTTCACAACTCTCATATCACTCCATTAGATCCCCACACCCTAAAAAATGATTAAGAATGAAGAAAAGGGCTTAAAAACCCCAAAAAGGATCCTAAAATACTCTCCTAGGAGCTAAAGCCCCCAAAAAGGGGCTAAAACCATAAAAGGAGCTAAAGTTAGGGCAAAAGGGGATCAATCCCTAACCAAGGGCTTAAAATCCTAAAATTCCCCAAAAAAATATAAAAGAAGGGTGGGGGGTCACTCTCAAATACACACCTCTCTTGCATACTGTTATGCTACCCATGGATGCATTGAGACCCTTTTTCTCTCAAGCCACCCACACTCCCTCTCCTCCATCTCCATTGAGCCATAGCTCCCCCATCCAAGAGAGAGGTGCTTCTTCAAGCCAGGGCATGGTGGCCCAATTCCATCAAAGAGAAGGTATAGCAATGTTGTTTCTTGCATTTGCTCTAGTGTTTTGTAGTTTTTTCTAACTCAAATTTTTTGCAGGTTTGTTTATAACATGTTTTTGCAGGTTTCTAGTTTCTAACAATTGTTTGCAGGTTATTGGACGCAGAACCCTAACCCATTGTTTATAGATGGGTTCTCCATCATTTCTCTTCTTTTTGTTCTTTATTTTATTTTTGTCTAGTTTTATTTCTGCTTCCTTTTCATGCAGGAACCTATTGGTCTGTCCTATAGACAGAAGGGATCCATTCCTTCCCCTGTAGCAAGAAGAAATCCCTACTACACTCACAATCTCTCTCTCTCTATCTATCTCTACACCAAACCCACACACTCTTCATCCACCTACCCTCACCCCCCTCCCTCTCTCTCCCCAATCCACCTCCTCCTACCCCTAACCATTAACCCTCTCACTCTCTCTCTTACACCCATTCCTCCCACCCCTAAACCCCTATCTCTCTCTCTCTACTCCCAACCACACCACTCAATTATAAATCCCTTCTCTGTAATTTCCCAATTAGTTACAAGAACTTTAAATCTCTTGATATTTATATCTTTCTCTCCCTAAACCCCCCTTCCCCCCTAATCTTAATCACCTCCACTCTCTCTCAACCCCCTACTCTTTTACCTACCCATAACCGCCAACCCTCTATCTCTCTCCCTTCTCCCTCTCTCTCTCTCTCTCTCTCTCACACACACACACACAACCCAACACCTAAAACTAACCCCTCTCCTACCCTAACCCTTACTAACATTCTCTCTAATTTTCTCTCCCCCATATCACTCCACCTACCATTGGCCCCAACCCACTTTTCTCTCCCCAACTCATTGAAATACACCCTATCTCCCTCTCTCTACCCATAAAATCCCTCTCTCTCCCTAAACCCCCTCTTTCCCTATTATGATCCTATCACTAACTACCTCTCTCTCTCTCTCTCTCTCTCTCTCTCTCTCTCTCTCTCTACCCCCCTTCTCTCAATCTCCTTCTCACTGCTCCACACCCTAAAACTCCTCAAGTATACCCCCATTCTCTCTAACTACACTACTCATTTCCAAACACTTAAGCATCCTAATATCTCTGTATTTCTCTCCACATACTACCTCCTCTCCCATATCCCTAATCACCCCCTTTCATCTCTATCTCTCTCTCTTAACCCTATACTAATCCATATAACCCTAACACCCACCCCTTTATCTCTCCCACTACTCCCTAACAGATCCCTTCTCTATCACTTTCTAACACACACACTCACACCATACTCCCACTCTTATAAATAAATCCCCTCCTCCCTTTATCTCCCCCCTTCTCTTTTTATCCCTTACTAACCCTCCCCCCTTGTCTCTTAACCCTGCTTACTCCTCTTAACCCAACCACACAACACCTACCCTCTCTCCCTCTCTCACTCTATACCCCCGAACACACCCTCTCTCTCTCGCTCTCTCCCTTATACCCCAACATGCCTGCCCACATCTCTCTCTCTCTCTCTCCCTCCCCCTAAATCCCCTAACACCCACCCTCTCTCCCTCTCTTTCTCTCTCTAATCCTAATACACCCTCCCTATGTTTCTCATAATTACCCTCCCTCTACAACTAACTACACCCTCACAATATCTCTCTCTCTCTCTACCCCCAACTACCCTCTCTCCCCTTATACTTGTTAGATTTTAAATGTTAAGCTAGCATATCATTAGGATCTTTAAGCTAGCATATCATTAGATTTTTCATCCTGGAAGTAGGCCTAGCCACCATGTAGGTCTTCCTCGGTGCTTATATATGACACTTAAGTCAAAATAGCCCACCCAACACTTACATCTGAGCATGTAGGAATTAATCCTATAATAATATCATAAAGGCAATGCCCAACACTCACATCTGACCATGCGGTAACATAGCCCACAACCCTATTAGAAAGGCCCAGCACTTACATATGATCAACCAATGATCAAAGAAAGGCCCAACACTTTCACTTGGCCATGCGAGGAACCAATCCTCCATGCCAAAAGGCTCCTGCACTTACATCTGATCAACCAATGATCGAAGAAAGGCACTGCACTTACATCTGATCAACCAATGATCGAAGAAAGTCACAACACTTATATTTGATCAACCAATGATTGAAGAAAGGCTTAGCACTTACATTCTACACATACAAGGAACCAATCCAACAAGTATGTTCGAACCAATCCTGTAAGAACCAATCCTACAGTCATATCAGAATGGCCCCCAATCCTAGACTGAGCTACCTAGTAACTGACTAGGTACCTCCATTCTCCAGGAGAATGGAAGTTGCCCTTACATCTGTCCTACTCAACAAAATGGCCAACACTCATATCTGACATGGAAGGAACCAATCCTCTCACCATGAAAGAATGGCTCAGCCCTTATATCTAACCTACTCGTCAGAATGGCTATGAATCTCAACACTCATATTTGACATGGAAGGAACCAATCCTCTCACCATGACAGAATGGATTAGCCCTTACATCTGACCATGGAAGGAACCAATCCTCTCACCATGTCAGAATGGCTATGGGTCTCATCACTTTCCCTTAGAGGAAACCTTGATTTGGAGAACACCAAGATTCTCCCTAAAGTACTCGAACTTCACCCTAGCCAATGACTTCATCAATACATCAGCTATCTATTCCTCCATCGCAACATAGTGGAGCTTCACTTATCCCTTTTGCACCATATCCCTAATATAGTGATACTTGATCTCGATATGCTTCGACTTGTCATGGAACACTGGATTCTATGATAACTTCATGCAACTCTAGTTGTCACAATGTATACAAGTAGAATCCATCTGGAGATCAAATAAATTAGACAGTAGCTTCTCCATCCATACTGCCTCACAACTAGCTAAACAAGCTGCGACATACTTTGCTTCAGCTGTATTTAGTGCCACATAGGATTGCTTCCTACTAAACTAAGAGATCACACTTGATCCCATACTAAAGCAACAACCTAAAGTGCTTTTCCTATTGATGGCACTGCCTGCCCAATCTGAATCAACATAACCCTCCAGGTTAATCTTCTGATTCACCTCGTACTTGAGCCCATAATCAATTGTACCCCTTAGGTACCTTAGAATGTGCTTTACAGCAATCAAGTGAACATGTCTCGGATATGTCAAGAACTGGATTAAGGTATTCATAGAAAAGCAAATGTATGGTCTTATGTTCATCAGATACATCAAGGACCCAATCATCTGATGATACATCATGGAATCAACCATATTTGATGAAGCATCACTCAATAGCTTCAGGTTTGATGCCATAGGTGTGGCCATAGCCTTGCAGTCCATCATCCCAAACCTCTTCAGGATCTCTACTGCATACTTCCCTTGTCCAAGGGAGATTCCATCTGCATTCTTCCACACCTCAATACCTAGAAAATAATGCATCATACCCAAGTCCTTCATTTCAAACTCGATAGAAAACTTTCTCTTTGTATAAGCAATCAACCCATCCATACCTGTTACAAACATATCATCTACATATAGTAGAAGCATCAATGGGTTTCCATATTCAACCTTGTAGTAAAGGTTGGAATCTACTTTACTCTTGGTAAATCCCAAACTAGATAGAAATCTTTCAATTATGCCGTACCATGTCCTGGGTGCTTGTTTCAAACCATACAGGGATTTCTTCAATCTGCACACATGAGCCTCCCTCTCATGTGTCTCAAAACCGAGTGGCTATTCTACATACACTTCCTATTCCACTACACCATTCAAGAAAGCAGTCTTGACATCCATTTGGTGTATATTCCATTTCATTACTACAGCCAAAGCAAGTACTGTTCTGATGGAAGTGTATCTGGCCATAGGAGCAAAGGTTTCTTCATAATCTATTCCTTCCTTCTATGAGAAGCCACGAGACACAGATCTTTCCTTATATTTTTCAATGCTATCATCTGCAGCATGCTTGATCTTGTAGATCCATTTGGAAGTTACAACTGACTTCCCTTGTGATCTTGGGGAAACATCCCAAACATCATTCTTCATGATCGACTGATACTCTTTGATCATAGCATCCTTCCATTCTTTCTGTTCTGCCGCTTCTTCATAGTTGGAAGGTTATTTATTGATAACATCACATAATAAAGCTACATATCCGGAACAAGATCTAGTTCTCTTTCTTTCTCTGTGATTCTCTTCTGGAGCCCCATATCTTTCCGCACCTTGGATAATTTCTTATACCCAAGTAGGTTTCCTCTTGTGAGGATTCTTCTCCTAAGGTGGATCTACAGGTCTTTGTGGTTCTTCAAATTCTTGATCTTCTTCTTGAATTTCTTCATTCATGGTTGTATCATGAATTTTGGGTGCTTTTGCTTTTTCAGTATCTTCAGTAGGTCTCTTCTTGGATTTTTTGTAAGCTATGTCTTCATCAAATGTTACATCCATGTTTATGTCGATATTTTTGTATCGTGGGAAGTATATTTTGTAAGCCTTTGAGCTTTCAGAGTATCCCACAAATATACCTTTCTTTCCCTAAGGATCTAGTTTTCTTTTCTTTTCTTTTGGTATGTGTATGTACACTGGACAGCCGAATATTCTGACATGGCTGACTTCTGGTTTCTTGCCAGAGAAGAATTCTTAAGGAGTCTTGTTCTCAAGTACTCTGTGTGGAGTATGGTTCTATACGTACACCGCTATTATGGCTGCTTCTGCCCATAGATGCATAGGAAGATCTTGATAATGAAGCATTGCTCTTGCATCTTCCATGATGGTTCTATTCTTCCTTTTTGCAACCCCATTCTGTTGTGGATTGTAAGGATTGGACAACTCCCTCTTAATCCTTGATTCTTTGCATAAGTCTTTGAATTCATTTGATGTGAATTCTTTTCCATTATCTGATCGAAAGGTCTTGATATTCTTTTCTGTGTGATTCTCGATTAAGGCTTTGAATTCCTTGAACCTGCTAAAAATTTCATCTTTGTTCTTCATGAAGTAAATCCATGTCTTCCTAGAAAATTCATCAATGAAAGAAACATAGTATACATACCTGCTTAGTGAGCTTGATGACATTGGTCATCATAGATCAGAGTGGATGATTTCCAAGATTCCTTTTTCCTTGCTCTCGCTACTTGGAAATGTCTTCTTTGTATTCTTTCCTTTCGCACATCCTTTGCAGACCCCTTCATGTTTTGCTTGAATTTCTGGAAGATCTTCAACAGATTTTCTTGCAAGTGGTAGTGCTTTGTCATGCACATGTCCAAGACTTCTGTGCCAAATTTCATTTAGCTCTACTGTTTCATGGACCATAGCTTGTTCTGGATGGCCCTTCAGCTTGTATAAGCCTCCTTCTTGTTCTCCAATCACTATTGCATCATCAATAGTCTTTCCTCTTGGACAAATGATGACTTGGCCATCTATAAATGTAACCCTCATACCTTTTGCATCCAATGTTGATATGGATAGAATATTTTTCTTCAATCTTGGTACAAGAAAGACATCTTTCATTTTTATAGATTTTTCGGAGTCTAGCTTGTAGGAGGATTCACCACTAACTTTTATGAGATATTGGTAGTCATCCCCAAGCTTCACCTTATGGGATGAATTATGTTCAGATAGTTTCTCAAAGGATTCCTTGAAACCTGTCATGTGCTTGGAAGCCCCACTATCAATAAGCCAATCTTCACTTCCATGAGTGACAGTTACCATGAGAGAGGAGATCAGCACATATTCATCTTCACTTGAAGAGTCTTCACTTTCTTGTTTTACTCTCTTCCTGGGAGGATCATCATCCTCGGCAATGTGAGCATGATGTCTTCTTTCAGAGTTCTTCTACTTCTTGGATCCATTCTTATTTTTGGGATAGTTTTTAGCAAAGTTTCCTATTTCATCGCATGTATAACATCTGAGTCTAGATGGATCCCTTCTCATAAATTTATTTTTCTGATGAGAATGCTTGCCTTGGTGATGATGATTTTCTCTTCTTCCTTTCTTGGAGTGTACTGTGAGAGCTTGATCTTCACTTCCCATCTTTTCTTCTCAAGTAGCTATCCGGGATTCTTCTTGAGAGCATTATTCCCACAGTCTACTGAACTTGATCAACTTATTTCTAGCACAGATTCCTTGGATGAAAGAATCCCATGACCTAGGGAGGCCATTTAATGTTGTCATCACAATTTCTGCATTCTCCACTTCTTCATCTACAACTTCTAGTTTTTATTTGATCTGGGAGACCCTTGTGAAGTATGACTAGATGGTCTCCTCATTCTAGATCTTGACATTCTTCAACTAGTTCCTTAGAGTCATCTTTCGATTGATGTTCTTCCCTTCAAACAATTTGGTTAGGGAATCAAACATGGATTTAGGTGTCTTGAGGGAAGACACATGTGGAATGAGGTGATTATTGATAGAATCAACAATGATCCTCTTTAACATAACCAACTTATTCTTGTGTAAGGCCTTGGCCTCATCTCCCTCTGGAAATGGAACCTCCTCCTGGATATAGGAGTCCAACTCATTTTCTTCCAAGACCAAGGAGATCCTATACTTCCAGGCTCAGAAGTTATCAGCTCCCTCAAGCTTTTCATCAATATTGGTATGATGGGACATCTTAACTGAGAACCTCAAATGGAAATACAAAATATGTATATCTTACCAGGTCAAGATGTCGGATCTGGATTTGAAGCTGAAATACAGCAATACTGGTTCAGGAGCAGATTAGGGTTTTGATTTTCCAGAGTTTTGTCCAACCAAATTCTTTGAATTTGATCCCTCACTTCGATTTTGGGGAGAATATCAATCTAGGCCTGGGATCACTAAAAAATTCCACTTCTGTGAAAAGCCCTAATTTTCGACAGCAGTGTCGGGTCCAAAACTGAAAAAACTCAGAATTGTATTCTGCTTCAACAGAAATATGCGCCCAAGGGAGGAGAGTTATTCCACCCTAGTTTTGTTGAAAATATGTGGAGAGAGATCCACAAAATAGGAATCCCTAGTTCCCATAGCTACACAGTGTCTTCTTCTCAGGTTAGCTCTGATACCATGTTAGATTTTAAACATTAAGCTAGAATGTCATTAGGATCTTTAACTGAGAGAACAACAAGCACAACAATTAAACATAAGAGACAATGAACACAATGTTTTTCCTCATGGAAACCATAAATGGATAAAAACCTGAAACTTCCTCAGAGATAGAATCAACACCAAAGTGAAACCCAAAAATAGTAAGACAATCTCCCGATAGCAGTAAGCTCTTTCCTCTTGCCCCAGTGTCTTTCTCTTCCTTAGCTATGCACTACAACTAAGTGTGTATAAGATGTGTGATAAATAGAGAGGTCACCTCTCTATTTATACTAATTGTCGACATGACTAAAACCCTACTAGGGCTGACCTCACTAGGAGATTCTAATAACCCTAGTGCCCTGGAACTGCAGGGACTTTAACCCTTAGACAATAGGAGGGTTACCCGCAATGACTTGACATGACTTGTTTACATTATAGATCCTCCTGATAGGAACATCGGGTCATGATATGACACAAGAACATCCTGAAATAAACATCAGGTTACAATATATAAGAAATACAAGTGAATACATTCCGAAGTTACAATTACATCAACAATACTCCCCCATTTTCTTTAACTTCCCTTCTCCTCCTAAAATCCATAATCCCCATAATTTCTCCCTCTCTCTCTCTCTCTACTCCAAACCCACCAATCCTCAATTATAAACATATTCTCTCTAATTTCCCAACTACTCACAAAAACTTTAAATATCTTTATCTTTATCTCTTTCTCTCCCCCAACACACCTACCCTTAATCATCATATCTCTCTCTCTCTCTCAAACCCCTACTCCTCCACCTACCCACAATCCTCCTTCTCTCTCTCTCTCTGTCAACTACCCTAGTCTTCCACCTACCCATAATCCTCAACCCATACTTTCACACCTAAAATTAACCCCCTCCTCCCCTAGCCCTTACTAACACTTCCTCTCATTTGATCTCTCCCCTACCTCTCCACCTACCCATGGCCACCACCCCTTTTTCTCTCCCCAATTCATTGAAACACACCCTCTCTCCCTATCTCTCTCTACCCATAACCTCCCTCTCTCTCCCTAACCCCCTTCTCTCCCTCCTCTACACCCATAACTAACTACCTCTCTTTCTCTCTACCAAACCACCCCACCTCTCTCAATATCCTTCTCACTACTCCACACCCCCACACTCCTCAAATATACCCCATTTCTCTCTAACTACTCTAATCCTTCCAAAACCCCTAACCCTCCTAATATATATCTCTTTCTCTCCCCAAACCACCTCCTCTCCCATACACTAAATAAACCCCCTCGACTCTCTATCTCTCTGTATCTCTCTCCCTCTCCCTCTCTCTCTCTGTCTGTCTCGCTCAACCCCCTACTAATCCATGTACCCCTAAACCCCACCCATTTATCCCTCCACTAATCCCTAAAACCTCCCTTCTTTCTCACTCTTTAACACACATACTCACCCCATACTCCCACCATTATAACTAAATCCCATCTTCCCTCTCTCGCTCCCCCTTATCTTCCTAGCCCTTAGTCAACCCACCCCTCTATCATGCTTATTCACCTTACCCTAACCCCACAACACCTACACTATCTCCCCCTCTCTCTCTCTCTATCCCTAAACATGCCCTCTCTCTCTCTCTTCCCCCTAACCCAACCCTCTCTATCTCTCCTACAAGTAATGACACCTCTCTCTCTCTCTCTCTTCGACTAACTATAATCCTCCCCTCTCTTTATGTTTTAGCTAATGATCCCCTACAACCAATGGTCCCCCCACCATCTCTAACTCTATATACATCACCTCCCTACTGATGTCTCTCTCTCTCTACTACCATCTTTTCTTTATCTACTCTCCTCCTCCCCAAACACATAACTTGTTGGACACACCATGCACATAGAAAGGGGGGTGAATATGTGTGTGTAGTATTTATTACTTTTTCAAATTTAACAATCAACAACTTATTCAATATTATGCATTATAAAATGATCATTATATCATCATCTGTAGTGTTATCATCATCATATCATCAACATCACATAGAAAGAATAGCAACACATTCCACAAGATTTTTACATGGGAAACCAATTCTTGGGCGGAAAACCACAAAATCCTTTTTAAAATAGTTTTCCATAAATAACTGGAAGGAGGCAACAACCCCCTTATTATACATACTTCAATTTTCGAGCTGCAACTGGATGAGGCTATGACCTCTTGATTTACAAGCTCCAACCTGAAGGAAGATTCAAATCCCTAGTTTTATTTGTTCAATTAGAAGGTGTGTCAAAACCCCAAATTTTCACAAAAAATTAAAATTTTGAGAGAATATAAAAAGTTGAAGCTGCAGTTTACTAACAGCTAATGGTTAGCAGTAAAATACACAGTTGAATAATTAGTATTACACAATCTTAATTATGTTAACTAATCATTTTCCTTTTTTTAATGTGAATAAGGTTTACTTGCGTATTGTTTTGTTTCAGTTTACCGATGAGTCTTCTTTATGACAAGTAGGTGGAATCTAACTTTGAATCCTAGGCTTACTTAGCATTTATGCTAACGCAGAAATATTACTGGTTCTTACAGGTTTTTAGGTATGATTGAACGAGTATCATTTTAATTTCATAAAGTATCCAGAAGTGTTTCTATTTGCAATAAATAATCTTAGTAAATAAGCTGCTAAATTCAAAGCAACTTCCATGAGGTAAAAATAGTTTGCTTTCATCAATTTTTTTTTCTTGTAAACAAAGTTCCAATAATTGATTTTCTTTCTTTATCATACTTAGCGATAGTAAAGATACTTACTGTGGCTCTAAACTTGTAATCTTAGTTGCATAGTACTTCCACTTTAATATGCATATCTTGCAATGTTATACTGATTGTACTATTGGTTAATATACATTATCATACTACTTGGTTGAGTGTCAAGTTGATCGATATTTAACTTCAGCAGGGAAACTTATAGCCTGAAAACTTCTTGTCATTATAAGTTTGATTAGTGTAAAAACAATAGTGTCTTTTCACATGAAAACATTGTTTGCGTATATTTCTTAAATCTATGTCAATCCCTGTGGTTCTATTAATTATAGGTTCGAGTAGGATTATCCCATTGCAATTTTTATTATTTCGGTAATACCTATCTTGTATCAATCAAAATAGTTACTAAGACTAGCTCCTGGATCAATCAAAATAGTTACAGGGGTTTGATTTATCATACCTTCTACTTCCACCATGGAAGTATGATATTATGCTTATCGATTCTCCAAGGCTGCGTTGATTCTGGGCATAGTCCTTGATAATTTTACAATAGTCATATCCTCCTGTAGGTTATGAATATTGCTGACAGTCTTTTTCCAATTCTGATAGACTAAAGCATAGTGTGGGCCATTACACTACCAACACTTTATAGGTTCTTTGTGCTCAAATTTCTTAGTATAATTACCATAGTTATTAGCAAATTCTTTACCCTTATAATTATTACGATTGCTTGGTGTATTATTCTTATTTCCTTGGAAATTCTTGTTAGGATAATTTTTGGCCTTATTGTTCTTAGAATTTCTGTTGGGCACAAAATCCTTCTTCTTTTGTTCATACTGGTTATTATTTTTCTTGTCTTTCTAGTTGGCTAAGCTTTCCTTCTTCCGATTCTATTCAAAACATAAGTTAACTTTCCTCATAGCTTCTTCCAAAGACTTTGGATTGTCATATTCAATCTTATCCTTAATATGATAAGGTAGATAGCTGAGGAATCTCTGTACTTTTGGTTTCTCATCTACAAGGTAGGGCACATACCTAAGTAGACTTAAAAACTTGTTGTTTAGATCTTTCATTTTCATTGATCCTAATTTAAGCTCATAAAATACTTTTGCTCTCTCTTCATAATATTGCTCAGACAGAAATTTATTTTTAAAGTACCTCTTGAAGGTACTCTAATTCACATTCTTTTCTTTTATCCCCTTCACTCTTTTTAAGTCCTTCCACCAACTATTAGCCTTTCCTGAGAGATTGTAAATAGCCATTCTAGCCTTTAACTGGTTAGAATAGTTATATATTTGGAAGTACTTCTTCATCCCAGATAACCAGGATTCCGCTTCCTCCCCCTTCTTAGTCTCTCCATTGAATGTTGGTGGTTTTATCTTTTTTAATTTCCCACAAATTTTCCTCATAAGCTTTGTATTTCCTCTTTTTAGTGTAATGATTATCATCACTACTATCACTAGTAGAATGGAAATTTCATTGTTCACCAAACACCTCTGAAGATTAATTGATTTCATTTTTAGTATGTTTCATATTTTTAAATCTACGTTGATGACTTGTATATTCTGATTTAGTTCTTCTACGCCTACCATCAATTTGAAACTTTTCGGTTAGAATTTGATTCAGATCCTCCTGAGCCCTCAGAATCCTTTCATTCTCTCCTTTTACCGATTCCATTTAAGATTTTAGGTCTTTTACAGTTTGTAACAGTTCTGAGGAATTGGTAGTTAAATCTTCTGGTATAGGATATCTTGGTAAGATTTTTGGTTCCGTGAATGGAGATTCCTCCTTTGCATATTCTTCTATCCTTTCCATACCTATTTGTTAAACTTCAGAAACAATTTCTCTATAGAATAACATTAAAAAGAAAATACATCAGCATAATAATTCAATTTACTATTTCATAAAATCTAGTTGGGCTTCATCAAGGCCTAGTGTTTGAACCTTGTGCTATGATACCACATGTCAAAACCTGAAATTTTCACAAAAAAAATTAAAATTTTGAGATAACATAAAATGTTGAAACTGCAGTTTACTAACAACTAACGGTCAGTAGTAAAAGACACAGTCGAATGATTAGTACTACATAATCTCAATTATGTTAACTAATCATTTTCATTTTTGTAACATGAAGAAGGTTTACTTGCATATTATTTTGTTTCAGTTTACTGATGAGTCTTCTTTATGACAAGTAGGTGGAATCTAAACTTGAATCTTGGGCTTACTTAGCATTTATGCCAACGTAGAAAGATTACTAGTTCTTACAGGTTTCCAGGTATGATTGAACAAGTATCATTTTAATTTCATAACTAAGACTAGCTCCTGGATCAATCAAAATAGTTACAGGGGTTTGATTTATCATACCTTCTACTTCCACCATGGAAGTCTGATATTCTGCTTGTTGATTCTCCAAGGCTGCGTTGATTCTGGGCATAGTCCTTGCTAATTCTCCAACAGTCATCTCCTCCTGTAGGGTATGAGTATTGTTGACATTCTTTTTTCGATTAGGACAGACTGAAGCATAGTGTGGGCCATTACACTCCTAGCACTCTATATGTTCTTTACGCTCAAATTTCTTAGTATAATTACCATGATTATTAGCAAATTCTTTACCCTTAGAATTATTCTGATTGCTTGGTGGATTATTCTTATTTCCTTGGAAGTTCTTGTTAGGATAATTTTTGGCCTTATTGTTCTTAGAATTTCTGTTGGGCACAAAATCCTTCTTCTTTTGTTCATACTGGTTATTCTTTTTCTTGGCTTTCAAGTTGGCCAAGCTTTCCTTCTTCCTAGTCTGTTCAAAATAGAAGTTAGCTTTCCTCATAGCTTCTTCCAAAGTCTTTGGATTGTCATATTCAATCCTATCCTTAATATGATAAGGTAGACAACTGAGGAATCACTGTACTTTTGGTTTCTCATCTACAAGGTAGGGCACATACCTAAGTAGACTTAAAAACTTGTCGTTTAGATCTTTCATTGTCATTGATCATAATTTAAGCTCATAAAATTCTTTTTTTATCTCTTCATAATATTTCTCAGATAGAAATTTGTTTTTAAAGTACCTCTTGAAGGTACTCCAATTCACATTCTTTTATTTTATCCCCTTCACTCTTTTCAAGTCCTGCCAACAAATGTCAGCCTTTCCTGAGAGATTGTAAATAGCCATTCTAGCCTTTAACTGGTTAGAATAGTTATATATTTGGAAGTACTTCTTCATCCCAAATAACTAGGATTTTGCTTCCTCCCCCTTCTCAGTCTCTCCATTGAATGTTGGTGGTTTTATCTTTTTGAATTCCCCAAAAATTTCCTCATAAGGTTTGTATTTCCTCTTTTTAGTGTAATGATTATCATCACTACTATCATTAGTAGAATGGAAATTTCATTGTTCACCAAACAACTCTGAAGATGAAATGCTTTCATTTTTAGTATGTTTCATCTTTTTAAATTTACGTTGATGACTTGTATATTTTGATTCAGTTCTTCTACCCCTACCCTCAGTTTGAAACTTTTTGGTTAGAATCTGATTCAGCTCCTCCTGAGCCCTCAGAATCCTTTCTCTCTCGTTTTACCGATTCCTTTTTAGATTTTAGGTATTTTACAGTTTGTAATAGTTCTAAGGAATTGGTAGTTAAATATTCTGGTATAGGATCTCTTGGTAAGTTTTCTGGTTCAGTGAATGGATATTCCACCTCTGCATATTCTTCCAGCCTTTCCATACCTATTTGTTAAACTTCAGAAACAATTTCTCTGTAGAATAACATTTAAAAAAAATACATCAGCATAATAATTCAATTTACTATTTCATAAAATCTAGTTGGGCTTTATCAAGGCCTAGTGTTTGAACCTTGTTCTGTGATACCACATGTCAAAACCCCAAATTTTCACAAAAAATTAAAATTTTGAGATAACATAAAATGCTGAAACTACAGTTTACTAACAACTGACGGTTAGCCGTAAAATACACAGTCGAATGATCAGTATTACAGAATCTCAATTATGTTAACTAATCATTTTCCTTTTTGTAACATGAATAAGGTTTACTTGCATATTGTTTTGTTTTAGTTTACTGATGAGTCTTCTTTATGACAAGTAGGTGGAATCTAACTTTGAATCATGGGCTTACTTAGCATTTATGCTAACGTAGAAAGATTACTGGTTCTTACAAGTTTCTAGGTATGATTGAACGAGTATCGTTTTAATTTCATAAAGTATCCAGAAGTGTTTCTATTTGCAATAAATAAGCTTAGTAAATAAGCTTCTAAATTCCAAGTAACTTCCATGAGGTAAAAATAGTTTGCTTTCATCAGTTTTTTTTTCTTGTAAATGAAGTTCCAATAATTGAGTTTCTTTCTTTATCATACTTAGTGACAGTAAAGATACTTACTGTGGCTCTAAACGTGTAATCTTAGTTGCATAGTAGTTCTACTTTAATATGCATATCTTGCAACATTATACTGATTGTACTGTTGGTTAATATACATTATCATACTGCTTGCTTGAGTATCAAGTTGATCGATATTTAAATTCTGTAGGGAAACTTACAACTTGAAAACTTATTGTCATGATAAGTTTGATTAGTGTAAAAAAAATAGTGTCTTTTCACAGGAAAACAATGTTTTCCTATATTTCTTAAATCTATGTCAATCCCTACGGTTCTATTATTTATAGGTTCGAGTAGGATTATTCCATTGCAATTTTTATTATTTCGGTAATACCTATCTTGTATTAAGTTACTGTCTACAACAGTTTCTAAGCTTGATGTTTTCTATAAATATCAACCTTCTATCCTATGCTATGAACCAGATATTTTGAATAATTATAAAACCATTCTACCAAATACAGACATGGTAAATTACTGGCAAATATCAAGTTGAGAAACAACCAAAGTCTATTAAAGTGTCATCAATCTGAACTATGTAAAATAATTCATAAAAGTGTTCTTTTACTACACTTAGCCAACTTTATAGTTTGCGACTATTTGATTTGTTAGTTTTTATAAGACTTATAAACATACATAATATATTTTGTTTATTAGACATACAAGTCCATAGTTAGTTCAAAGGATTCTAAGCAAATCTAAAACAAATTTGAATTTGCAAAGAGTTCATGATTCTACTCCATACTATGCTATGCAACTTTATAAATTTCACCACTTGAATTGTTGTTTTAAAAGAGTATAACCATGCATAGACCACACTGTATTTAAACATAGAAAACTATAGTGTTTCGAGGGTTATAAACAAATTCAATTTGGACTATTCCATAATTAAATGGTTACTACACTTGCTAGGGTCAATTTTAATGAAAAATGGTTTACCAAACATCCAAAGCATGTTATCAATATTATGATATAATAGACTTATGATTAGCGATGAGGTAATTCTATATGATTGGTTTCGAGATAATCCAAAGTTTAAGTGGGGACACCTTTGCTAGGTCAACGTTAACTTAACATTGTATCCCCATGCCAATGATGAGCTATAAAACTATACGATAAGAAATATATGTTTTATGATGTGATAACAAAGGCATACGTTATAGTTTATGCGTCGTTTGTTAAAAATCATTTGGTAAATAAATGGATATTATTGGATTGTAGGAAAACTATCGAAATCGATCCGTTGCATGGTTTGTAATATTGGAAACACATGGTATTCTCCTATCCAAGTGTTGGAGATATAAATGACCGATACAACCCTAACCCTTATCATTCTCCTTCTGTAGTTTGTGTTTCCTTCGAGCTGCTTTGCTAGCTTTTCATGGTGGCCGTGGGTTCTTTCCTGTCCCAGTTTGCTCTGAGTATTGAGTAAGAGTTACCATAATCATCGATGCTTAGCCTCAATGCCATATCTTTGTAACTATAGATTTCATCCTGCACAAGTTTTTTGGTTTTACTGCACCTGGCTTACGACCTGTCTATATTCCGATTTGCTCCTCCCATACTCTGTCACTACTGTGCGGAGCTGAGAGTTTACTTGCTATTTGAATAAGCTTTAAATTTGTCATAGGGTTTAGAAGACTAAGTGCACGCGTTGCGGTTGGTGACTATCTCTCCATAATACTTCTCGACATTATCACACCAGGTAAATTATTAAGTTTCATTTTCATTAAACATCATATGATTTTTACGATAGGTATGCAATAATTTAAGAGTTTCAAGTATTGACAGCTTGTGATGAAATCCCCTTGCAGGAAGTGAAGCTACATTCATCACCCATGAAGAAGAGTATACCAGCTTCCTTTGAAGGTCGAGGCTTCAAATGGGTAAGCCCTGTGGTCAAATGTTGGGTTCTCGCCCTTCTTATATCAGGGTTTTTGATTGGAGAAAACCTAAACTTGGAAACTCTTCTAGTTTCATTCTTAGTTGTGCAGTATCTTTTTAAAGGTTATCATTGTTTTTAACAAGTATTTAAACCATCGCTAGTCGATGGGTAAGCCTGGCTGTGAGCTGGGTAATGTATTTGGTTTAAAATTTCATTCTTATGGCTTAATAATGCAAACAGTAGTTTTGTTAACACAACTTTGTCTTCGAGCTCGGACTCGGTTTACAGTACTACTTTTTGGTACTCTGTGTACTCAGGGTTTTTACCCTATTCGATTTTGATTAAAGTTATTTGCTTTTTAAAATACCTTGTAGTAAATTATTGTTAATATTTAAAGATTGTCACTCAATCTTTGTTATATTTATAAATTTACTTATTTCTGTTCAGTATTACGAGCTAGGGTTTTCCTATAGGAAACCTTGTATAAATAAATCTTTCGATTTATTTTTAAAAGATTATGTTACTTAGTTAAATTTATTTTAATTAGTGTTTGCAGGTGTGTGTGTAAATTTTCAATTATAATATTACAAATGTCTTTTCACTTGTCCTTAATGGACTGTAACAATTTATAGTTAGTTTACTGGTTTATTAAATAAACAGTCCAAGTAATTGGATTATAGTTTAATACTTGTCATTTGTAAACATGATATTTGTTTAGGGTTTCGACCCTGTAATTTACTTTCACAAGTATATCATGTTTGTAATTTTTAAAACAGTTCTTTCATAATGATCATTTATTTAAAGGTTAGTTATTATCATGTTTTATTTGTTTTATTTAATAAAATACAGATAGGGTTTATTAGAGTTCTTTGATAATATGTACATTAACTATGTACTTAGTTTGTTCTTTAAAATTTAATTATGTTAATAACACCCTACTTGAGGTTAGAATATTTGTAGACATAGTTAGTTGATAATATTAGTACATAAACTAAGTATTTATGGTTATTTACTTAGCAGAATATAATAAAGTGGTTTGAATGGGTTATTTCTACTGCACAAGCTACAGGTTAATAATTTAACACAAGGAATATATATATATATATATATATATATATATATATATAACCAGCTTGTTTATCTAAGTATGCTGGAAAAGAAATAGCAATAACTCATTACAAGTAGCAGGTTTATCATATTAATAAGTTACTCTAGTAGATAAGATGTTATACTTAAACACAGTACATTATTGTGTTACTTAAATCAAAATATGTAGGAGTGTAAACTGTGATATATATATAGTATATCACAGTTTACCCTCCTACATATTTTGATTTAAATAACACAATAATGTACTGTGTATAAGTATAACATCTTATCTACTAGAGTAACTTATTAATATGATAAACCTGCTACCTATAATGAGTTATTGCTATTTCTTTTCCAGCATACTTACATAAACAAGCTGGTTAAACAATAAACATAAATAAATAGGTTATTGTTCTTTTCTGATAAAATTCTACATATAGAAATAAATTACTTGATACCGTAAAATGCATAATATATCTAATCATTTCAGTCTCTTATCACTTCCTTCATCTACTTTAAATACTCTGTTTGTGCTAGAGTATGGTCTGGTCCTTCCAGACGTGGAAAAACATAGATTAGAATTATTTTCATCTATTCAGATTCATTCCTTCACTAATCCAAAAATATTACTAACTCTTAACAATTTACAACTAAATACTTAACATTCATTTAGCAGTTAGATCCATATTTAACCATCTAACATAGTAAAACAAAAATATTGTAGAACCTGATTAAGCTAGATAACAATATCATTAGGAGGACATTCCTCTATACCAACTCTTGGAGAGCGCTCAAACAACGCTTTCTCAAGACCCCTGAGCCTGTTCCTGGTCTCCTTGGCTGAGAACTGGTGGAGCAAGCACACAACAGACTAGTCCAATGACTCAATAATCACTTTGCACTCAGTAGTAAGATCCTTCAGCTGAAAAGCTGCACTAGATCACTTAGCAGTTAACCCCTCAAACTCTTTCCACAAATTCCCTTGCCATTGAATTTCTCTGAAGTACATTCACATGAATGATCACTTCTTTAGAATGAGAAGCCTCAGCTCTCTTCAATGAGCATTTTTTATAAATATTTCCTAGGTCTTTTGGGTTAGTTGTCATTAATTGAGCCACCTGCCCTGATCCCACTTTCTTGCGGGATCATGACCCCAAATGTAGAGAGGTTTCCACATGCAATAGTTGGAGGTGGTTTGAGGATGCTGCCAAATGTCTGTTTTCTCTCCACCCAGTCTCCTACACCAATTTGACCAGTAAACACTCTTTTAACAGCTCTCCTAAGCTATTGTCTCCACTTTTATTTATTTATAATTAAAGAATTTAGAATTACATTCAATATCCTTGACTCTACTGAGTCATCAATTATAACTTAGCATAAAATTTAACATATTGTCTTTGAATAAAATCAAATAAAATAATATTGTTTTTACAAAATTGGGGCATGTGACAAGGTGGCTATGACCTCCTTTCCTTGCCCCATCCCACCACCCTGATAAGAAGATACACACTGAAAGACTGAACCACAACTACACTGATCCTGTGGACCTACTAACCAACACATGTACTACATTACACAATCCATACCACATTGCACAACCAATTCCACTACTAACCACTGTTCATCATCTGATCACTACTCGTCAACTGATCACTATCTGTTGTATCACACTGCTCATCAACTAATCACTTTTTGTTGTATCACACTGCTCATCATGTGATCACTATTCATAAGCTCATCATTTTCTCATCAATTGATCACTACTCATCACTGCACCACACTTGAACCAATAACCTGTCCAATCACATTGTACAAATCAATCATCTGAATCAGTCAATATGAGTCTAACCAACTACACACCAAACTCAGTTCACATGCGTCAAACTAACTACTCATACAACTCATCCAATCTTATTCAAACCAACTGCACATAAGGAAACCTATGCTAATCCTACTCAACTGAACCAACTTGTACCAATCTTTGAATACTCTCTTGATAAACTCTACACTTTGATCAATGCCAAATCATCCCTGTATACCAACAAGTCATTTCACTGCCATACACTGCTCATGTACATCATTGTACACCTCATCATACATAATTACAGAACAAGTAATTCTGTTATCCTTTCACTTAACATAAGGAATGCATCATCATAGGTATGCATCATCGTCATAGGGTATGCATCATCATCGTTAAATATGCATCATCATCATCTCACTTTGCACTGTGTATGCATGATCAACATCAGGTACTATTGGAACTTCCAACACTTCTTTGATCAAATTCATGTCTCCATCCCTGAGAGTGTCCCTAACTATAGGCATGTGTCTTCTGATATTCAAATATCCATCCTGATGTATATGGAGGACTCCTTCTTGGTTGACTTCTTTGACTTTCCCATTCTTGGGCTTTGTGGCCAAACCCATTGTAGGTGTAGCATCTTAATGTGTGGCATGTGGCAACAAGATGTATCACTTGATTACATGTCCAACATCTAACCGAGTCATTGGGGCTTCCAACCATTCTTCTTCCATAAAATATACAATCCATAGACTTATGACCAAATTTAGAACAAAAATAACAATAACTATTGAAACCACTTTCATACCCGGGTCTTGGAGTTGTTTCTTTTCTAAGCTTGCTTTGAGGAATAGACCTAACTCCTTGTTTCATCTTTGAACTTCCAAATTCCTTGTTGTCCTATGCAGGTGCATGAGGATCCACTTTGGATGTTGATGGACCTAATTCTTGATTCTTCAAAGACCAAGTTCAAGGATTATTTTAAGAATCCACCTAGATTTATATGTATAAAAAATGGGCGAATCTATCCGATATATAGGAAAATTTGAAGGCTATTTTATCAATAATATAATATGTATATATAAAAAATTTGGTGAATCTTTCTTTTTATTATATAGTGTTGTAAAATCTTGGCGATTCTTTCACTAATTTATAACATATTGTAAAATCTTGGCGAATATTTCACTTCATTATAAAAAAATTGTAAAAACTAGCAAATATTTCATTGATTTATAAAATATTGTAAAAATAGAGAAATACCAACATTAGTCAAATAACATGAATCACATCATCAACAATAGAACATGTATACTAACAAGTCACAACTATAAGGTTTCAGTGAAACACAAATGTACTGACTAGATTCAGGGCAAGTGGGGACTCCACTTGTTATCTCGTCCCTTAATGGTCCAACGGACATGTGGGGACCTGAATATTGAGAAACTGATAAACTTATGGAATCATACATTATGCTCAATCTTGGACTTTTATATTTAACCATTTTTTTCATCTTAAACTTGCTTCACTCTTTCTTTTTATTCTTTCCTTCAAACTATAATTAGTTTTCCAACTAAGAAATCCAGGTTGAACAATATTGCAAATTCTTGTTAAGAAGATAGCAGAAAATTTAACCCATTAGAGTCCTCATGTAATATGTATATCCTCTTCGTGCGAGACAATTGGCTTATAGAAATTTACAGTTCAGATTTAACCATTTTTTGCATCTTAAACAAACTAAAATTTTATACTTTAATTCCTAAAACAAAACTAAAACATAACTAGATCCAAAACAGTACTGTTGTAATAAATTCAAAACATAATTTCATCTCTTGCAACTTTAACACTCCAAATTTCACTATGTTAAAGTTAGTCCTCGAAATGATTTACCAATTACCATGTATAAAACATAAACATGAACAATATTATAACTAATGAAAAGAACGGAAGCAATGTACAAGAAATAAACAAGTAATAGCAATACTAGTAAAATTAATAACCAGTTAACATGAGAGACACCACATAGTCCACGGGTCATATACATGTTGTCACAACTCAACAAAACTCATGATTCAACAAATAAGGGAGCACAAAGAAACCCTTAAACTCAGATCTGTTAACCCAAGGATGAAGCAGTGAAACCCTAGAAACATACTCCTTGACGCCAAACAGAAAGATCAGAGGTGATATGTATCTTATTGGATGGATTCATAATGAAGGATATGACTTGTTTTTATAACTTTAAAGGACTTCTAAGGAGTCTTTCTTCAAACTCAACTTTTAGGATGGTTACCAATAAGATAAAAATAGGTTGACTTAGTATAGGGTACCAAAGGTAAAAATGGTCACATAAATAACAACAATAAAAACAATAAGGTTAGGACATCATATCAAAGAGGTCATGGTACCAAAAATAATAAGGGTTCTAGTACCAAAAGTACCAAAAGTCAACTAAGGGTCACAACAAGGTGGTAAACAAACCCCTATACCCACAAGACCAAGGTGTACCATAAAGGTGGGAAGCCAACCCCTTCTACCTACAGGACCAACAGAACCAAGGAATTTAATATTTTCTCTCTCAAGGTATATCGTCATGTGTGTTCCATATATCTTTATCATCACTGTATAAGGAGAAGATCCAAAATGGAAAATGTGCCACCAAAAAAAAGGCTACTATAAAATACTATATAAATATATAAAACCATGCAAAGAGGAGATGAATGGTAACATAAAACCATGCAAGCAAAAACACTCTACTCCCATTATCTATAGTAAATACCCATCAGCACAAAAATATATTGTTGGCGGAATTCATAATGAAGTAGGATTCTATAATGATATCTCAACATCTTGAGAACACAAAAATATAATGCATAACAATGAAATTCAAATAAACCCATCTAAATAATGCTTTCGATTAATTGCAAAAAAAAATTAAAAGATAAACAGTCTAACAAAAGAATAAGCCATTTTCAATCACATGTTAAGATATAATTTCAATCAAATTCAACATTAAACATATTGATATTAAATGATAGATGGTTTATGTTCTCAAATAATACGAAAACATAATTGAGCCTTGATCCCTTTCCTTTTCTCCTTAGACAATTATAGTCATCACTTCTCAAATCGCAAATGTTTCAAAATCAAGGGAAAAAAAGTTGTTATCATCCATGGCCAATGTTATTAAGGACAAGAATTTAATTAATAAATGAGTCTATGGCACACAAATTTCATAAGTACATTTATTGGTGTCCTATACTAGCCATTATCTCAAATATCCATAAGAAGAAGCTATGAATAAAGACATTTCATTCAATATTTACTCAATGAATGAGAAACTATGGTACAAAATGTCACAAGTACATTGATTGGCTACCTATGCCTACCATTTTCTCAAATATGCATCGCATGAAGCTATGAGTTAAGATGAACTCTGCTTGACCTATTATTTTTCTACAGAAAATAGTGATCATAGGAACAACTATACAAAACACAACCCTCAAGAAATCTAGTAGACCTATGATTGAAAAATTATTGTGGAAAGGTGAACTTATATAGTTTGAGCTACATGAAAGCATATCAACTCAAACCAATGCTCATCATTATAAATGTGAAGTTAAAGTAACCTCTATGAGTTTTAGTTTTGAAGGACATAAAACTGAAAGAATGGATGTTATATGTATTCTACATAGCTACATAAGCTCTATGAGTTTCACCAGATGAAATTTTAAAATTCACTTTATGACCTAACATTAAAATGGCATGGAAGGTGTCTATACTATATAATACAAATAGCCAATACTAGGGCTGCACTTCTACACCTAGAAAAGATTTTCTTCTTCAAGAATGTTCACAATTTCTTTGTGCTCATAAATCTCAACTTTTGGAGAAATCCCAAGTTTAATAGGATTTTCTTCCCATAAATTTTTTTGGTTCAAACTGATGTTTAATGACACATATAAAACCAAACACTGTTGCATTTAATGTTGAACATATTGTTTCTTGAATGGGGCTCTTAATGAAAATTCTAAAAAGTAACTATTTTTAATGTTCCAAAGGCACATCAAAACCATATATGTTTTGAAGAGATATAAGGTCTATGAGTACTTTCTTGAATGCACATAAAACCCAAATAATTCATTCTATATGTAATATGAATATCTCAATAACCTCTATGAGTTTTACCAGATAATATTTTAAAACTCACTTTACAACCTAAACTGAAAATTATTTCGAAGGTGTCTCTAGAATATAGTACAATTCATAATGGTGTGACTGCTAATGTGAGTAAAATCAACTAATTTCAACACCATTCAAATCTAAATGGCAAAAGACAAAATGTCACATAAAATAAATCAAAAAATTACAAGACCCAAACAGTTTCATAATAAGGCCTTTGCAATACCCTCGATAGATAAAAACAATGATAACAATGCCTTCTAGAACCAAGATGATGTCCTCAATATACTACTATAAAATAGAACCTATTGGTGCTTCCCATCTTTGATAAAAACTAAGTTTCTCTTGTTGACGGTTGAAGAAAAATGAAAAGGTGACCATGACAAAATGAGCCTAGAATTGTCAATTTATATCAAGATTAGGGTGGTCCTCTTAGGAATTAAATATCCTTTAACAATATCAATAAAATTGGGACAGATTAAACTTTTAGGACGTTCTCACATATTAATCCCTCTTCTGAAAGAGTAATTTGTTGGATGTTCTCACATATTAAGAGTTTTCATCAGATACGTCACACAAATGAAGGAAGCCATAGTCTGATCTCCAAGGCCTCATCCTCACTCTTATCAAAAGGAGAAATCTATTTTTCTCTGAAGGATAGAAAGTTGTGGCAAAGAAATGAATGTCCAACCTATCAAAGGAATTTTACCCTAAACAATAAGCAAATCCCAATAACAACCAATGTTCCTAGAATCTACAATTTGAGAAAACAACAAATCCTTTTTTTGCATATTTTTGTGACCCTTTTTCCATATCTTCCATTTTTCTAACTTTTATTTTTCAAACATTTGTCAAGTTATTGTCATACACACTTTTTGCAACATTGACAATAACCCACTCTATGTCTTAGTCAACTGTAATAGAAAAAAAGGCATGAAGTATAAGCAAGTTAATCTTGTATTATAGTTAGCACAAACCTGTAGACTAACAGTCGAATGACTTGGCAGAAAATAACACTTTACATATCCCATGCTATTTAGAAGTTGAAGACAGTTTTCCTATGAGGGAAACGCTACGAGTCACTTGAGTTAGAATAATACTTTCACTATGAGAGAAAGGAAGAAAGGAGTGGTGTAGCAATACTCCTAGCACTACATTTGAAAAAGAATGTTTCCACATCAGTAAGAATTTTTTAAATTAGTGTAAGTTTTGGTCCATTTCAATAGAAGGGGAGCTTGGGAAATTAAGAAAAGGGCTTTCATGTGTTCATTGTCACAAAAAATACCTAACAAGAAATCATATGCTGCTCTAACATTGGGCAGTTATCTACCATTTCCAAATTATGATCCTAAATATTCCAACAGAGTTTAATTTGAACAACTTATTTTTTATGTTTCTATATTTCTCCTGAAATGGCATTTCAAAATGTGGAAATGCAGAAAACAATCTAGGATTGGTGGGAGAAACATAGACATAAGTTAGGCAATGTAAAACAAAAACTGATGAAGGGGATGGCATGACATTGTATAAGAACATATTCTCCTTAAAAATAGCTCTTCCTCATTTTTCCAGTCACCCAATCAATGACAAATTATTTTTTGTCTTGAGTCATGATTTATGTATCCATGTACTCCTACTATAACTATGCTTGTGTTTCAGTTCACAAAAATACCATCTAAAATATAAGAAAATAAAAAAAGAGGAAATATTCTAGTTAAAACGGCCCTAACATGATATGACCACGTTTGCATGGACAAGTCCCTTGTTCCATCCTTGAAACTGCTGAGGGTTATTGGACCCAGGACTCCTGCATTTTCCATCTCAAAATGGGGCCCAATATTCTTTAACCACAAACAGATAAACTCTTTAGAATGACTTCAGAGAAGAAGTGTAATAGTAAGAAGTAATTATACACAGTCGATCTGTGGATTTCCCTATTAAACAACCAACAATCTAAATCTAACTATCTCCCCAACAAGTTGGATTTTCTCACTTGTTTGATATCTCCTAAACAAAAATTACAAGGCATGGAACACAAGCAACAACATAAAAGGTTTTGAAGCTAACCTATAGACCAACATTCATACTCAAGAGAGAAATCTTGTTTGTTCTAATATTTAGCTTAACAAGTTAAGACGAGATGAAAACCTTACTTTTGGGTTCTCTGTGCTTCCATACTGACTCCCTGCAAGCATCCAAATAAAATTTAAACCCAATTTGCATAACCCTGAATAAGTATAGCTCTAAATTCTCTATCCTCCTCTTTATTCTAGAAAAAAGCATCACTGTCATAAACACGAATTTCTAGTTACTCACTAATATGAACCTCAACACAACAACAAATTGAGAAGTGTAAAATTATACCCAAGGTTTTATGCTGAATGAACAAATACCTGTGAGATCACCATTTATGAAGACATGTAACGCATGATCTGCTGACTGTATGGTAAGAATTGGGAGACCACCATTCTTTTTAAAGGGTTCATCTCCATCAACTTCCATACTGCCCAAGAGACGATTTAATTAGTGTCTAGAAATAGATGCCTATGAATTAAAACTTTGCATTTAAATAAAAGCTTAATAAACTGAGCACCATCAAACACCACTTTTGTCAATCTTGTAGGCATAATGTTGAAAACCACAACACTAATATAGTTGCAACCAGGATAGATTACATATTTTTTGGTCAAATTATAAAACCATATAGTTGCATGGGAAGGTAACAACAAATTTTATGAACCCTATGATTCACCTTAGTACTTCTCTTCTCTCAACAAGGTCTCAATAATTTTTACTTTTTGAGTTTCACACATTTAATGGATATGGGCCAATGCAAGTATGATAAATGAACATTAATAATGAAATCAACAGGGAACAATTCGATATAGGAAAGGAGAAAGATGCAAAATCTCAGGGATGCAGTTATCAATCTTAACAAAGAAGAAACTAGACCATGGTTTTTAGCTAAAGAATCAAATGGAACAACCTTAACATACAATATGGAAGTGCAAACTAAAAATGTTACACAATTCAAATCCAAGCATTCCCTTTCACAAGGAAATTCCTCTAAAATTTTCAACTTTGACGACACTAATTGGCATCAGTCAAGGAAAAATTGCAATGAGAAAACAGGATAAGGAAAGTATAATGTCTCACCTTGTTATGTACCTCAAGTAATTAGTATTATCCCTTGTAATTTTTATCTGCTCTAGCAAACCCACTGAAGTGATGGAAATGTCTTCAAAAGAGGCAATATTTTCATCAATAGATTCCCAACCAAACCCTCCAACAGGTTCCATTTTCATTTTTGATGTTTGTATGTCAACCTATGAAAACAAGATAACCAACATTGAAATAGATCCTGTTGTAATATAAATAAGTATGTAAATTAGAAAAAAAAACAAACACACTTTACTATGGAAGGTAGAAAAGCAGTGCACTGAACTAGAAAGCTTAATGTTACATAAATAATTAGAAAACACAACTATATATAGAGAAAATTATCCCTTCACATTATCTAAGAGGGTCTATTAATATAATATTTTTGCATTGGACATGCTACAATATACATGCAAACAAGGAATGGGATAAACTATAACAGAAACAAAATGCCTTATTTTATGTTTTATTATCAAATGCTCTCTGAGATATCATGTACAAATATGCTTTGTCTACTATCAGTTGGACCAGTGGGGACCTTGATTAATTGTTTGGTACACGTAATCAGTTATTGCAACCTGAATCTAGATTATGTACTTCCATTTTTCTAGTTTATGCTCAAATTGAAATAAACAGATTGCATCAAAAGAGATCAACATCCAGGTACTTTAAATTTTCACATCAACTTTAATAAGTTGTGTGAGCTTAAATTCAGAATGGATAACAAAGAAAAAAGGGCCTTAATCCTATGAGATTGATATAAAAAAATTAAAAAAAAACAAACATACAAACAATAATCACAATTTTAATAGCTCAGGTTTATCACCTTTGTAGTATTGAAAACCACAATTCTGCAATCATGGAGAATGTTAATGGACCACAGAGCTATTTTAAAGTGTAGACCATTAAATATGACTCTTGCAATGGAATTTGAATCATAATTTACAAGAAATGATACATAGTTTATAGCTCCTGGAGAATACACATAAGCCTGAACAGACAATGGATAAGTCAGTTCTGTCCCACATAGAATCCTTCTTAAAAAAGTAGGAGAAAACTTTCTATTTTATTTATATATGGAATGCATATATCTATAGTGCATTCAAAGAAGCTTACTTACTAGAAATTCCCAAGAGATGTTATAGCAGGATTGCCACTAACTAAAGCAGGCTCACAAAGCTTTATGGCTTTGTGTAATTCCTTAAGATGACCCCACTTTGGATGCCTAATAAGTCATGCCAAATATAAACAGTCAAAAGCAATAGGTTGTGTTCCAAAGGTCAAAATCCCTTTCACTATTCAGAAAGATGGGAATTGGAAGGAAAAGGCAAGCATTACATAAGCCTTGAAGAAATTCACATCATAGGTGAAGAACAAAAACTCAGTCTTTCTGTTGTTTTCTAAATTTTCTGACAATGCTCTTTTTATTGCAGTTGTTTTACATTGGGCCCAATAAAAGAAAATTCATAGAATCCACTTTCCTTTTCAAACAAATTGACAACATAATAAATTTCTTAAGAATGAAATTTAAATCCTAGAAAAACTTCTCAAAATTGTGCAATATTGTGCAAATTCAAGTGAAGATTGTCAAAAAGTATTTAATCACATCCAAGATAAAATGTACCATATTCATCTATGGGTTCATCATAGTCATAAGTGGTTGCAACGAAAATCCCTCCTGCAGTATGACCAAAATTTGTTCCTCCGTGGTACTGGAAGTGAAACAAATTAGATTAGCACATATTGTAGTCGAAATTTCCATATATGAATGTCACATGCTAGGTCAATCCAATACATTATGTGCAAATCATACCATGTAGTAGTTTACAAAAGATCCACCCTTCACAAAAAATCAAGCTACTGCGAAGGCCAGATCTTCCACTCGTCTATGAGGAGATGCACCTCCAAATTCAGTATACCTAGAAAACTAGACACAATGTTTCATATTACTATAAGTTGGAATTACATTTAAAACTAACAATAAACATTGCGGCATATTTTCATTTTTCAATTTGTCACAATAAAAATTTTACTGCAGAGCTTAGAAGCTTCAAAATATCAATTTATCAAAGGAGGCATTACTAGGATTGCCTTCAACTTCTTACTTCTTCTGAACCGAATTTGAAGTTCAAAATAATTTTAAGCGTGAAATAAAGTAAGTTGTTATTCCATCAATTGAAATTAACTACAAAATAATCTCAGTACTAGTCACTCTAGGCCTTCGTCCACATTGTTGGATTATAAGGATTGTTAGGTACAAAGTTGTCACAGTAGAAACCATTGCAAGTGTTTATCTGTTTCAAATATTAAAGAATAAATAAGGTAAAACAATGGAATCTTGGATATCTCAACATTGATTATTACAAGGCTAAGAAAAATAGAATGTAGAACCCTGAGAACCCCATAATCTATTAAATGGCATCTATTTTTCTTTCAATTACACTCGATAGTAGTCATTCATCAAAATGAAAAATGACAATTTATTTGTGTCTACACTAATTACTTATTTGAAATTCCATTAGTATGAATTGTACAGAATATGCAAAGGTAACTAATTCAATTGATGCAACTAGTGCAATATTTTGATACAATTTGACAAGTTCATCCAGACACATGGGTCACCAAATGCCCAGTTAAATATATTATCATATAAATATCTAAGAGAGTGTCATTAACAGAGCTCACCACAGGGTCTAGTGCATCATCCTTTTTGCACATTACCCAGGGTACACCTGTATCCATTTCCACAGCCATCTAGGCATCCCAATTCATATATTTCACTCCAACGGGCCCAAATAATGTTTCTTCGGGTTTATACACATTTTCCACCTATAAGAACACTTTGTTATTAGTTCTAATATTAATAAATCAAACCAAGTTTACATAGAAAGTTCAGACACATGCCATATTGCTATTTTCTGCATTGAGAGATTGCCCAAAATCACCTAAATCACACTCAGACTTGGTTTATAGGGTCTGAAATTAACTTAGGTCTGTTTTTTTTAGGTTTGTTTGCACCCCTTTTGTGGAGAAAAAGAGCCCAAAACTCAAAACCCCCTAATACATGTTTCCACTCAATGGTTGTCTCACTAGTGCAAGAAGGCCATTTCAAGCGGTTGGGGCCAGATGCAATTTCTATGCAACTTTGGCATAATAGATACCTTGAACATGCTTTCAGCACTATGAGAAGAGGAGGATTTTGTCAAAATAAAATAATAACACCAATCCATATAAAATACCTCTAAGCTTTCTCAATATCAAATGAATCTAATAAAAATTCAAATGTTTATTTGTACAGACAATCTATCAATTCTGCAAACTTCCCCCTTCATTTTTTATTGAGTAGGAAAAGCTCAAGGCTCAAAGTAAAATCATGCTTATCAGGCACCCACATTCTCACAGTGGATACAAGACCCACACTTATGCTCTCAACATATCTTGGGAGGTTTGTACTTATGTTGTTTCTGCAATATACTCATCTAGAAATAGCAAGATAACATGTTGGTCCAATGATTTAAAAAGATTGTAGTGTGGACAAGAAATTCATATTCAGTTAAAATATCAATAATGAGCACTACAACTGCATGAAGTTAACTATCATAATTCATGACATAGATTTTACAATTGACCACTATTTCTTAACCTTACTCAGCCTAGACTATTCCTTCTACACAATCAGACTAAACCTTAAGTATTTAATGCATAGTGGGTATGTTAGATTTATCTCAATGCATGTATCATTCAGTGGATTGAAAGAAGACATGATAAAAATTAACAACTATAACTTTCTAGAATGAGTAATTTATATAGAATGAGACCTCACAATAGATTTTTTTTATATTCAAGGGATAAAAATCCTCATAACTCACACATCATTCTATCAGTAGAAATATTTCCATGTTTCATCCTCCTACTGTGCATAAATGGAATTATGCTTTATCATAATCCCCTCTACAATCAGATATATGGAAGAAAGCCTGATGAATAAGGGAAATACAAAAGCAAGATGCTTCAAGAAGATGATTCAAATTGTATACTCCCATTTAAACAATGGCTGCATACTAAGTCAATAATATTTGTAAACTACTAATTTTAAATGACCACAAAATAGAATTTCCTAGGTGGGAAGCATGACATGGTATTCCTCTTGCTTGCTAAATAAATTGACAACCACCATAATTGTAGGAACAACCAACACAACACACAAGAAGACTCCCATAATGGATTCCATAAAGCACAATGCTCTTCTCCAACATGTACAAAATGTTTTTGTCTCTTGCCATTTGCAAGAATAAGTTGAACCTTCAAATGAATCAAGATTAGCTGGTAAGCAATTTTCTTTCTTATCGTATGTATTATAAGCTTCTTTTTCTAACTCAGTCAGGCCAGTGCTCTAGTAATCTTCCTTGTTATCTAACATCTCCTCAAAAACAACACTTGAAGCAGGTGACAAAGAATTAGTTCTATGCACACTTTCTGACCATTCAGAACTGTTCTGCAGATCTCCCTCTTTTGAATTGCTTCTAACTGAATACCCATTAGCTACACTATAGAGACTGTCAAGCATTGTCCTTCCTTTTTTTTCTATGATCATATGTCGATTGTCTCCACCCGTGGATTCATTGACAGTGCCATTGGCAGCTGGACTTAAGTTCATATTCCAGTCAATTTCATTCAAATTATCATGGTTAGCTTCTGTAGAATCTGCAATTTCTCCTCTGGATTGCAATTTTCTACATGTTTTTGGAGGAGGATTATTGTTCCAGAGACCTAACAAATTTCCTTGGTGTGTTGAATACACTCATATTATCAATTGTAATATATGATCCTAGATTCTGAGGAAGAGAACAAATAGTAAAGAACCTAATCATTTGCAATCAAAAGAGATAATGCTGATATAATAAAATGTACAAACTTTTCTTAAGCTTCCTCATCAAGCACAAGATGCATCAAATGAGACAAAATAGGAAAACTAAAAAGGACACATCCCATGCTCTTTATGCGTACCTTAGGGCTGACTGCTTCTTTCATAGCTGAAGGGAAATGTGAGTGAGCGTATTTAATGTAGAGGGAAAAACATGGATCATTTTCATCCTCTTTATAGGAACGTCTCCTTTCTAAGAAGTCCTCATCATAAAATGATGCATCTCCATTTTCCCCATGTCTTGGTCCTTGTTTTCCTATTACCATGTTCATAAGAGTATTTTCTTTTTGATGCTCCATCACTTTCATACTCTGTAACAACTTCTGTATCACTCCAAGAAATGATGCCATTTTCCAATGAAATGCTTCTATTCCCTTCCTTGTCAAATAAATGTTATTATGGCACCAAATATCTTATGAAATCGCCATCTTTTCCAGTGTGAGTTAAGAAACGACGAGGTTTTCCAGCATTGGGTCTTGTTGACTCTGACCTATTAGGAAATGGTGAGAAGGATGAATTCTTCATTTTCACAGAGAAGGCATTCTTATCTATAGAATTTGAATAATAACATCGACTCAAATCAAAATTAGAGAACCTTTTAGACCTTCTACTAGAAAAGTCTGCAGATAGAAGAAATAACCTTGAACAAATGCAGAGATCTCCCACTCAGGAGTTAGACGCTTCGGAAATTTCTTTCCATGAATTCACTAGAAAAACACAATTTGCATGAAATCAAGCTTGATGCTGAGAACCAAATCAACAGACACATGATGATTTGGTAAAAGAAGGGAAGGTAAAATTTCTCCACAAACCCAATTCGAGGACGAACTAAGCCTGTTTTACCCATTTTACCCAAATCAAGGATGAAATTTGACCAGTTTATCAAAGATCCATAAATCAGGGGCAGAATACAATTTTTTTTAACCTATATAGTATCATCCATAAATCTAGACAAACTAGCTCTATTTCTCCTCCAAAACTGGAAATTTCTGGCGATTTGACCTCCATTACCGAAGAAATCCAGGCGAATGTCAATATTTTCCATTTTGTGAATTTTCACAGTTTCACCGCCTAGGCTATTTAATTTGGAGAAATTATACATATAATAAAAAATGGGCAAATTTATTAAATAAAAAAAACCATTTTAATATTAAAAATTCACCCACCATTTTTTGGCTACCCCTTAAAATTCGCTTATGGGCTATAATTCACCCCTAAAATCATCCCTGACCAAGTGTCATATTTAGGTTTTTCCTTGTCCTTCTTGTAACCAAGACCAGTTTTGTCGAGTGGAGATCTCTGGAAATCCAATATCTTATCTAGTACAACTGAACTATCCTTAAACTTGACAAAATTTTCATTCTTCTCAGATTTCTTCCTTAGACCATCCACCTCCATTTCCAGCTTCTGGATTGTCCCCTCCTTTCCTTCTAGCTCAATCTTAGTAAACCCCCACCCATTTATCTCTCCCACTAATCCCTAAAAGATCCCTCCCCACTCACTCTTTAACACACACACACACTCACCCCATACTCCCATTGTTGTAAATAAATCCCCTCTTCCCTCTCTCTCATCCCCCCTTCTCTTCCTAGCCCTTACTAAACCCCCCCTCTCTCTCATGCTTATTCCACTTACCCTAACCCCACAACACCCACCCTATCTCCCTCTCTATCTATCTCTATCCCTAAAAACACCTGCTCTTTCTCTCTCTCTCTCTCCCCTAACCCAACCCTCTCTATCTCTCCTACAGGTAATGACACATTTCTCTCACTCTCTCTCTCTCTTTGGCTATCTATAATCCTCCCATATCTCTATTTTTTAGCTAATGAACCCCTACAACCAATAATCCCCCCACCATATCTAACTCTATATTACCTCACCTCCCTACCCATATCTCTTTCTTTCTCTATGCTACCCCCTTTTCTTCAACTACTCTCATCCTCCCCAAACACATAACCCTTGAAATATATTCCCCTCTCTCTCTCTAACCCTAACCCCTCACTCCTTATTCCCATATCTATACCGTATTTCAAACTCTCTTCACACTACTTTTCACCTAACCCCAACCCCTACAAATCTCTCTTTTTTAACACACTAACACCCTATCCTCTCTCCCTCTACCCTTATCTACCCTCTCTTACCTTAAATATCCCCACCTCTCTCTCCCATACTCCTATCAATAACCCTCTCTGTCTCTCTCGTTCCTAGTACCCCTAATCCTTACCCCTCTCTCTCTCTCTCTCTTACAAACCCCCCACCACTAACCACCCTCCCATCTCTCTTTCCCTCTCTCTGTCTCTCTCTACCCCTAATTATCTCTAATTTCCCTCTTCCTCTCCAAATGCCTAACCCCCTCAATCCCTACCTCTTTCTATTCCCCAACTTGCCTCCTACTCACTACCCTTAATCACCACTTCTCTCTCTCTCTCTCTCTATCTCTCTCTCTATCAATATATATATATATCTCTTTACCCTGAACTCGCAGACTCTCAAAGTATACCCCCACCCCTTTCTCTCTCACAATAATCCCCATACTGCTACCCTTACCAATAACATTCCCATTCCCTCTCTTTCTTTCCCCATCCCCCCCCTAACCCTTCCTCCCTCTAACACTATCTCGCCTCTCTTAC
>LPNX011093261.1:394079-422288 GCA_001517045.1 Pseudotsuga menziesii | reverse complement strand
TCTATTTAATTTCAATCATACAAAAGAACATAACCCCATCTCTCTCTCTCTCTCTCTCTCTCTCTCTCTCCACTCCTAACACCAACACCCCTCATTCTGATTTCCCCACCCCCCCTCTATCTCTCTCTCTACCCTCAATTCTCTACACCTCACCCATACCCCTAGCCCCATTTCTCTCTCTACAACTAACTCCCCTCCTTTTCCCTTACCCCTAACCCTTTTCTGCCTCCCCATACCATCTCTCCCTCTATTAGAAAACCTCCCACTCCTAAAATATACTCCCCTTATCTCTAAATATCCTACTCCTATGCAAAATGTTAGCCATCTCAATCTCTATCTCTTTCTCTACCCCCACCTCTCTTGTCCCCCCTACCCCTAACCAGCTCCCATTATCTCTCTCTTTCTCTCTGTGTCTATCTATGTCTTTCAACCCCTCAGTCCTCCACCTACCCATAGCACCCACCATTTTCTCTCCCTCTACTCTCTAACGCCCCTACAAAATGTATCGCACTCCCTACTCCCACCCCTACCACTAAACCCTCCACACCCCCTCTCTCCCAAACCTCAAACATACCAATAACCCATACCACTCTTTCTCTCTCACTCCCTCTACTCCCTAACACACACCCCCTATAGAAATAATATCTTCAATGCTATGATCAAATATGATAAGAAGAAGCACAACAAATAGATCTTGCTACTAAGATAATTCTAACAAGCATACATAGGAAAAACCGAGAGAAGAAAAGAGACTAAATCACACAAATGAAGGGATGAATATTGGAGTGTATCCTTCGATTGAATAATGATGAATAATAGTGTACATAAATAGTACATCCCTCATAGGAAAATTGAGTTGTATGGAGACAACTCATAAATCTCAAAACACTTGACTTACCAAAATATGATAAAACCTCATAGGTGGTTAAAGCACTTCCCAAGTCACTCAAGGACCTCACAGATTAGAAAAAGAATGAGTGAGTTTTCAATAGTGATGGAAAAACATGCTAATCCTAGAAAATGGAGAGAAAGTCATGAAGGATGGGATGGCAACAAAACAACCCAGTTTTCTAGTTAACTAGCTTTATCTTATCCATAGAAAAGAAGGATAAAACAGAATAAATCAGAATGTATAGTAAAGTGCAGTTACGAATTTTGGATGTCCATAAAGTGGTCAAGATCAGCCCATAATTAGAAATAAATCATTCCTGGGGTATATATGGCATGTGTTGTCTTTAAGGTGCAAGTGTATGCCAACTAATTAAGCTAGTGGGTAGATAATTAATCAAATAATGATTAATTATTTTATCCTAAATATAGAGTGGGTTTAATAAATTCCAACACTCCCCTTTAAATTTGAATTTATGATGGTATGTCAAATATATAGATGCATATAGGGCCCAAAAACAAGGATATGGTCACCCTTTAACAATTATTCATGTCCAAAAAGATGAGAAAAGAGGAAAAACCACATGGGGAAAATCCTCCCTCAAGAAAGGACAAGGCACAAAATATGTTGAATGATATGTATTCAAAATATCTTTATCTTCACTTGAATGAGATGAATGAACTGCTTGTGGATGGAATACTTGATGAAGAAATCATGAACTCCACGATCATGTGCTAGAGTGTAGAACCTACAATAAGGAAGAGTAGAGACTCTTTGTATCTCATCAACTGATGAAGTAGGTGAATTATCTGAATGCTTCTTGTTTTTGTCAAACTCTGATCTGCAAACATAATCTGAAATGGAAAAGAGATATGTGCATACTCCTTCCCAAAGAGTACAAAAATTAAGACGATTTATTACACACTCAATTCCCTAAATAGCTGCAAAATTCTAATGTGAATCACGTGTCAATATTCCAACTTGATGTAGCACATTCATAGATATGATATGAGGCTGATGAAACTCTGATATATAATAAACATTAGCATATGGAACAACAAAGAAAAAGGATTTATTGACTCCATGAGGATATAGGGCTAGACTAGGAAAACTATGAGCAACTCGGGAAAACTTATAGGTGTAAAAATATGAATGATGAATAGACATGATATATGAACCATAAGTTTTTAGAAAATATGCAAACATGTTTAATATTAGTCCAAATATGACTAAGGTCATTGATAACCAACCACTGAAATATAGGAAAGACTTTAAACCATGTAAGATAAGTAACACTGCATAAGAGACCAATGAGGAATCAACTAGTGACCCTGGGATTTGTATAGTATTAGGATTATTAAGAGTTATGGAAGATTTTATGGATGGAGGAATTATATGTATCATGACATGTATATCATCTTGCAAACATGATCCTAAATCAGAATTATGGAGTGAGGAAGAGATACTCAAAGACAAGTTAGTATCTAGTGAAAAATCACAATTTTTTGGAGATGAATCTAGGAGACTCATAGGAGGATTATTAAAGAAAGGATATGTATATTTATGATTCTGATATACCAGATATAAATTCTATATCAGAGACATGATAAAATTATTTAACTCTGGCGCTCAAAGCATAAGTTATATCACCTTGGAACTGCGCATTATAACAGTGTTCTGAGGAATCATCATGCTTCTCTAGTTCATCTAGAACTTCGATCTTATGCTTCTAAAGAATATGAGACATGATGTCCACATTATTTCTAAAACAATTATTATTTGAATGAAAAACCTTTTTGCAATAATAAAACTTGGATGTGATTCTTTTCTTCTTACCCTTCTTTACTGAATATTCATTAGTAGGCTTCAAACTTTCATCTTCAATTTCTGACTTTGGCTTCTTCACAATTTGCTTCTCTTTTGATTTGAAATTATTTCTTACTTGAAGCATGAGAGAATAATCCTTTCCCTTTGAGTAATTGAGGAAACCTATATGGATCAATTTATCTTTCTTCTTTGTTAGCAAATCAAGAAAAGTATTTAAAGAATGCATTTTCCATTTAGGAACAACAAGCCTAGTAGCATGAAAAGTAGACACAAAAACTGAGTAATCAGGACCCAATTTAGAAAGAATGGAAATGATTATTTTATAATATTCCTTCTCAATCCCACATTGATTGAGAATTAGAACAAGTGACTTGAAATTGTTGAAGAAAACCTCAAAAGAATCAAAATTGATTGGACTTAGTGAGAATAACTCAATCTCCAATTGATGTGCTCTTATCTCATCTTGAAAACCAACGAGAGACTCTAATTGAGTCCACAATTGGTTTGGAGTGGTAAAACCATATATATGAAATATTACATAGAGATAAATAGAGAGGAAAATAAATCCATAGGTTTCATCTAACCTATTATTGTTGGCAAGGGTTTTGGGACAAGTCAGCTGTGCAACATCGTGGATGTAATGCAAGAGCAAAAGACATCGCACAAGAAGAGAATGGCATGCAAGGAGGAGAATAGAATATTTTGTATATTTGGGTCACCTTTTTGTTCTTTGACCATATTTTGTGGATATTGGTCATGATTTTGTAGAATCAGTTAAGAATCAGTTAAGAGTTAGTTAGGAATTTGTCCAAGTAAACCTTGAATGTAAAGGCACAAGACTATAAATAGAAGTAGAATTACAAGTGTCGAAAAAACTTCAAAGGGGAAATTAGAGAGCACTTGGTTATTTGTAAACTATTTTGAAGAACCTACTGGTTTTTGTGGAAGTAATATGACAAAGAGGAAGTTGATCTGGATCACTATGTTTTTCTACATTTTACTATTTTATTGTTTTCTGTGACCCAATGATGAATTCAAGTGAATCTACAATATGGATATATGATGCGATGTTTCCTTGTCTTAAACGATGTCATCTTGTTAGATCTTTTTTGCACAACAGTATGTTGAATCCTGTTATGATGGAATGATGCAATCTATTTAATAATAGTGATGAATGATTCTGTGAATGCTAATAAGTAATAAGATCTGTTCATGTCACGCATAGCTGAGTAAATATGTAGACGCATATCTTCTTCTCCTATTCTGTGGATACTTGTTCTAAAAACTCTCCCTTGAACACCTTGGGTGGGACCTCATCCACTCTGTGGGTGTTTCTGGATGGGGTAAAACCTATCTGGGCCGATGCTGAAGGAGATTTTGATGGATTGAGGGTTGAAAGAGTGGAACCCTTGTTGACTGGGTTTTGTTGGCTGGGTTTGTGTCAACAAATGTTTCTATTTCCGAAACCTTATTGCAACTGAGGGGAGGATATGTGGAATCCAATAAGACCATAAATTCAGGAGTGGTTCAATCAAAAGTTATGAGAATTTGTTGAGACAAAGAAACAAAACCTAGGACTGACAACGGATAAGTGGTTGGAAAGGTAGATACACGACGGTCCACATGAGTAATTTTTTTCTGAATTTCCAATCATACTATACGAGTGGTTGGTATGATTTACCTATTGAAAGACAAATTTCCAAGGAGGTGATCCAACGTCCTAGACCCCTGAATTGATCCAGGAGTTGCAAGAGACTGAAAACAAGGCATCATGGGTTGTTGAAGTCTTGTTGGATAGTATCTTAGAAGGCTACATCATCGAGTTTGTGATCGATACTACTAAATCCTACAGCGAAGCGGAAAGGGAATTCTTCAATGGACCAATAGGTATATTATTTTGTCCCTACAATTGTCAATTAAGATGCTTGTCTATGAAAAAGAAATATTGAATATGCATCTTGATTAGTAGACCTCTAGTGTGCGGTGGCTGTGGATACCATGACGAAAGGGGGTAAACAAATGGAAGGATAAGGGGTATATGGGTGTGATTTTTGATGAGACTATGAGGGATGATGAGGAATAAAGTGGTATTATGAGGGGAGGAGCAAGGTTTCGACAAAAGAAGAGGCACAGGACAGGGGAAGATCCTGCTGCAATCAAAACACATGATTGTGAAGGAACACCACACAAGATGAAGTGACCCTACAATGATGAAGAGCATGACCATACTATGCCCAGGATAGAACTAAGATCAACACCCAAAAACAACGTTCCCACACCTCCACACACTACTCCTCATTCAGGAAGAAACACAAGTTCCACGTCGACTTGCTCAATGTGACAGCAACATTCTAGTAGTATATTAGTGTTTGTAGGAAGCAGGCCTAGGATGGTGGAAGATGACATAAAGTTACCTTTGTTCCATGGGAATGAGACCGATGATCCTGAGAAGTACTGGTTTTTATGTGAGGCAGTACGGACTATCAATAAAATTGTAGATGATGATGTCAAGAAGGGTCAATTGACGACCACTCTTCGGGGTTGTGCACTCGATTGGTACATGAAATTTATACAAGTTCCTATAGGGACCCCTACAAATACATTGGCAGAAATCAAGAAAGGACTCATTGAATAATTCAGAAAACCAAAGTCTGAAGCAAAGTATGTTACAGAGTTGAAGGAGATTAACCAATTTCCTAATGAAACGGTATGGGATTTTGACCAAAGATTCAAGACATTAATGGAAAGGGTCAGTTTCAAAATGAGCGATGTCCAACATAAATAATGGTTCATCGTAGCACTAGTATTTCATATAAGACAAACACTGATGTAGCATAATATGGTGACATAGAGTGAGGATTTGGAGATTTCAATGAAGTTGGAGGCCTCACCCACTGGAGAAAGTGCAGCTGGTATGAACCAAATTCAGATAAAACTACCAAACTTGACACTTCAGTTGCAAGATATAATGAAGGGTAAAGAGCATCATGAAGACCTTTGGTATACTTGGTGTTGCGTAGATGGACATACCAAATAAACTTGCCCTGATTTCCTAAATGATATGTTATCAGGAGAAATGAACCCATTGAGTTATGGCAGTGTACCATGGTGTTGCATTTGTCAAGTATATGGGAATTGACATGAAGAATGCGAATACATGCAGAAGATGGTAATGAAGCTGACAAACCTATACTTCTAATTTTGTCAACTTATTAGGCATGAAGATAAAAACTCTTGCACATATGACCTACTTCAGGAAAGAACACATGACGCGTACTATGTAAAGGTAGAAGTACAACAACTGCAGCCACAGGTGGTATGTACACCACCCCCACCGCAGTATGTAGCACTACCGAAGATGTAGTTTATACCACCATAGCCGCAACTATATTTTGCACCGAAACCATAGTATAATCAGATGTCAATGGCTCTGCAGCAACCACAGTACATTCAGTCAGCACACTATGTCCAACAACAACCAAATCCCCCACAACAGCTGTTATGGAAAGAAACTTCCTATGGCTTGGGGTGCACCACAATAGACATATTTGACACTAGAAATCAATATTTCCCAATATGCAAGAGAAAGCAAACATCTAACACCAAGGGATACCAAATCATACCTTGTTCCAGACGGTTGAAGTAGATCCCTGTTGAGCTTTCCAATTCATGCTTGTATTAGCAATTCTCTCTCAATGACAACAAACAAGGAAAGCATGCTCTACAATATTGTGTTATACCTACTCTAGTATATATATTCAATAATGCATAAAAAATTAAAAAATCCATGGATTCAATATTCATATTCAATTTCACATAATTTGACAGGAAGATATATTTTTTAATAAAATCAGAGATTACAATAGTGACAACCTCTTTCGAAACATCTATGAACCGAAGAAATCAAGTCCTCCACTTGGTCCTCCACCAACTCAATCCTCCATCTCTCAATAGCAAGCTCACTAGCAAAGACAAGCTTGGGAAGAACATAAAGTGCTCCAAAGGGATGCAAACTCAAGTATAAGTAAACTATGGCAATAATGGACTATAGTTTCATTTCTCTTCAATTTCCCCTCTTCAATGTATCCAAGGGGTTCCTTATATAGCACTCCAAGAGGGTAATGGAGGGCCAAATTTGAGCAATCTCAAGATGTATGGAATGCCAAGAGTCAGGATATTCGGACTCCTATGAGGAAAATTGCAAAAATGTTTGGACTTATGCACACATCCTGATGTGTGTGAGTTTGAGGTCAAAATCCATGTGTACATGTGAGTATAGGTTTAAAAGTCATGTACAACAATAAACATGGGTTTTTCAGGGATGATATTGGAACATCAAAGGATAATATAATCCCATGGGGTCTAAATAGTCTACAGAGGGATAGGGAAGGCCATAAATATATGATTGACCATGTGTGGTAAAATCAGCTATAACAGAATCCCCCTAATGTGTGAGGTCATAGGGGTAAATTGATGGCTGGAATACATTATAAAACCCATCCCAGAAGTGGAGTAATGAAGACCCAAGTGGAAGAAACAGCCACTCATCAGTACAATACAATAATCAATCTATGCATATGACTGGAAATACATATAGAAGTCCCAGATAAAAGTACAATTTCCATGAATAGGCATGATATACAAAATGTGACATGTGTGGTCATTGCCATGTACAATATACAATAAATCAGAATCTCCAAAGTGGATGAAGATATACAATGGATCAAGATATCCATAATAGATGAAGATATAAAATGGATTAAGATCTCCATAATAGCTGAAGATATCTGATATAGACTGGAATAAAATAACAAGAGCTGAAATATCGTGAACACTGGAACGATTAAGGAGGTAGCATATATGGAATTCCACCAAGCTGGAAGTTCTTCTACAGAAACTACTACGAGTACATGTCCTACTATGAGAATAGATGTGTCGAGGTTGAACATAGTAGTCCATCATCTGATTACTGGTCATTGATGTATACCGTTAACAGATGTGATATCACCAACCGATAATGAAAATGGGATTCAAGGTATAGAATGCAATCTAACAAGTGTGATGTATTCCATCAATCAGTTTAAATTGATGTATTCCCAAAAATTTTGATGGTAAGAGAACCTACCACTGATGACTGTAAGTCTCAAGGTACTCAAAGGACTCTAGAATCCTATTCCAGAATAAATGATCTGATGCCGATGGAATGGAATTCGCTGGAAGGAGGGAATTAAGGAATCCCCCATTAAATAACACGAGGTTCTCAACAATGCTATATAATGTGGAAGAACAAGATGTGCATGAACCAATAATAGTACTGAGAATGGCTGACATATGAAGTCAGGATAACTGAAAAATGTACAACTCAGGCTTCAACTTCCTTTGAACAAGAGCATAAAGGTGAATGCTGACTGAAGGTAGGCATCATGGACTCAATATGCAAACTGGGACATCATTGTGACATAGGAGGCATCAACAGAGGCTCCATAGGGACTAGAAGCTTAACCAGTCGGTGGAGATAAACTCAAAGTAACTAGTACAACTCCTAAAGTCAAACTAATAACCCAACCAATGGATGTGATACACAGTGCTCTATTTGAAGGAAACATGACTCAACTGTTGCCAAAGATAACATATTTTCGTGTCTGGATTTTTGGTTTTTTGATTTTTTGGACTTTTTAAAGATATTTTGCAAAGCTTGAAAAAGAATAAAAGTGATTTATAGTACAAATATAGGATGAGATGAGTGTCAGGGGACAAGAAAACTAGTTCCAAGAAGTGGAACATACCTATGCTCAATGCAAGGAAACATGTGAAGGATACAGACACTTAGAAGAAGGTCTCCTCCTGGTAAAAGGGATGATCATGCTGCAAAAGATATGTAAAAATGCTCTTCTTGGCTAGACATGAGACAAGATTGGGCTATATGGCTGATAACTTAAAGTCAACGAGTTAGCATAAAGCTTAAGAAGGAAAGCAGAAATCATGAAATGCCATTAAAACTTGAGATATACAAGTGAATCCCAGGGAAATGGCCAGCATAAAGTTCAATAGGAGTATAAATCTCTTTCTCAAAGACATGGCGGGACTAAAAATGGAATCCCACAACCTAAAGGAGAAATGTCAGCATGGGTACCGAATGCAAAAAGAGGAACTAACTAGGGCACCCATGTATGGGAAAGATCTACCATTCACATAACACCACTTCTAACAGCAACCAAAAGGTTCTATGACATCATGGAATGGGATCGTACCTAAGGTTAAGATGAAATTGTCATAAGGTCATGCAAAATGCAAACGGATGTGAAATCCTAACCTATACATGATACCTATAATAGGAACAAATGGTTCAAAGCATCGAAGAGAGTGTACAAAAAACAGACCCTACATGAAAACAATATAAGTAAAAAACAATTGGAAATAGTCAGTAAAGAGTCCAAACTATAGGATATAGGGAGGATTGATCATGAAAATTTGATTCGAAGGAAATAGTGTAGTGTACAATGGGACATAAGAACGAATGCATGGTATAGACCCAATGTTCACGTATCCACAACCACCCTCGTGAGGGTGAACACTGGTGTAAAGACCGAGTGAAGGGAATAAAAATCCTATATAAATGGAGTACAGGATGGAATATAACCATTCCCAAATCCATGAGCATGGTAAGGGGATGTGATGACCCCAATTCCAACACCAGGGTCCATAATAGGACCAAGTATGGGTGACAGGATACCAAGCATGCCAAAAACATAAGGATCCGAACTCAAGAGATCATAAATATACTCAAGTAACTACGATCCCAAAGGACAAATAGCACATAAAGAGCACACTCCTAAGAAAATCTATAGCCAAAATGCAAGCAAGCTAAGGGGAGGATAAGTGATCTCTCGAATGAAGTAGGTATGTCTCTTCTAGGAGAGGCTTGAGACTCTCATACACAACAAGTGGAGATTCGTAACCAATTATAGTGGACCTCATCTTCAACGCATATAACAACTGTGTTTCCTGACCCATACTTGGCCAGGACACCTACAAAATAAACTCTACAAATACCCCCTTGATAACCTAGGTAAGGAATCTAAGGTCACCTCAATATAACCAATACTCAGGAAAACAGTCGCAGGTGGGATCGATCGTATGGCTAGGGTAGAAAATCCCAAAGCATGAAATAAAAACTGGTACCCCAAGGGTGCACCAATCAATACCTTAAAGGACCCCATATATGAATACAATCCTGGAAATATATCCCGTGCTCATAGAAAGTGACCAGGGGTCATCCCAATCACAATCGTGTGCACTGCCTCATGCTTAACTCCCGTGTAAGAGGAGCATCCTGAGAAACACCAATTATATCAAGGGTTTCATACTCTTACCTGGATAGACACCTACTTTTTTTTTTAGTGGTCTTGGAGAATTGAATCACAATGAACTATTCCAAGACCCTAAAACCTATTCTTATTGATGCACCCTATAAAATAAAATAGAGTAATTCATTTTATTAAGCGTGGATTTTAATTGGCTGTGATTACTCAAAGGGTAAATGGTCATGCAACTAATGAGTTTATGACTCAGCAGTGAAGTAAATATGCACACCTAACAAGCAATTCCAAGTGCAATGTGTAGAATGAAGAACAGGGTATGCCACTACATGAGGTGCAATAATTTTCCTTCAAATTTAAGTGAAATAATTCCTATATGAAAATCTAACTATAATAACAGTAAGAAAACCTAATTTAAATACCATGCCAATGCAAAATTAAAGAGATGCATAACTATGCAAAAGAAAAAAAAAATTGTATTTTTTGCAATAAATGAGATATGGAAGCAAATAAATGACTCTACAACCCCCAAACCCTGCAACCACTCACAAATAGTATCCAATAAAGGCACCAAGTTGAAAGAGACCTAATGCACTAATCTCAAAACAAAAAAATGGATAAATGGATGACAAGAAAAAATATTAAAAAATAAACTAAAAGCAGTCTCTGGTCAGAAACAAAGGGTGTATACAGACATCAAAATCATCCAAGAAAACTCGGCAATCATCAGAACTCACCCAACAACGCTGAATCCTCCAATAAAGGCTCAAAATCAAAGCATACACAAATGTTCTTAGTAAAAGAGCATACGTACATGAATATTCAAGGAAAAGCCACATGTATACATGACTGTGAATGCAAAACCCACGTATAGGAAGAAAAAGGAAGAAAAATAGGGAAAATAGACAAGCTAAGAAAAAATTACTTCTTCAGGACCTTACTGGGAAAACATTCCCCCCAACCCGACACAGAAATAGAGAAATCAAAATAAATTCAAGTTCATTGAATACCAAAAACCCCCAAAGAGAAACAATTAGGAACCTCCCCAGTATGGTCTCCAATTTTGTTATAGAGAGAAACTTCCTATGGCTTGGGGTGTACCACAACAAACAACTTTGACACTAGAAATCAATATTTCCCAATATGCAAGAGAAACCAAACATCTAAAACTAATGGATAACGAATCATACCTTGTTCCAGACGGTTGAAGTAGATCCCTGTTTAGCTTTCCAATTCACCCTTGTATTAGCAATTCACTCTCAACAATAGCAAACAAGAAAAGCATGCTCTACAACAGTGTGTTAGACCTACTCTAACATATATATTCAATAATGCATAAACAATTAAACACATCCATGGATTCAATATTCATATTCAATTGCACATAATTGGACAGGAAAAAATATTTTTATTCATAAAATCAGAGATTACAATAGTGACAACCTTTGTCGGCATGCCTATGAACCGGAGAAAATGATTCCTCCACCTAGGCCTCCACCACCTAAATCCTTCATCTCTTGATAGAAATCTCACCAGCAAAGACAATATTGGGAAGAACACAAAGTTCTCTAAATGGACAAAGGGATGTAGACTCAAGTATAAGAAAACTATGGAAATAATGGACTATAGTTTCGTTTCTGTTCAATTCACCTTCTTCAATGTGTCCAAGGGGTTCCTTATATAGCACTCTAAGAGGGTAATGGAGGGTCGAATCCAAGCAATCTCAAGGAACATGGAAGACCAAGAGTCAGGATCTTCGAACTCCTATGAGGAAAATTCCAAAAACGTTTGGACTTATGCACACATCCTGACGTACATGGGTTTGAGGTCAAAAGTCAAGTGTACACATGAGTATAGGTTTAAAATTCATGTACAACAATAAACAAGGGGTTTTTTAGGGATGATATTGGAACATCAAAGGATAATATAAGTCCATTGGGTATAAAGAGTCTATAGAGGGACAGGGAAGGCCATAAATATGTGATCAACCATGTATGGTAAAATCATCTATAACAATAGCAGTTGACTCAACCACAGTACCAACACCAAGGAGGATTCTGTAGAGGATTCTGAGGATGAGGAGGAGGATTTGGTCGTGGAGGTGGATGAGGTCGCGAACCTATCCAATGTTATAATTTTGGTGTATTGGGTCACTATCAGAGGGATTGTCCATAGTTATAGTGATCATGTACATATTGTATCGTGATTGATCACACTGTTAAGAACTGTCCACAGCTAATCACAAGATGGAAGGAAGGAAATGAACCGGAGAAACTGATTCCTCCACCTAGGCCTCCACCACCTCAATCCTTCATCTCTTGATAGCAATCTCACCAGTGAAGACAATATTGGGAAGAACACAAAGTTCTCTAAAGGGACAAAGGGATGTAGACTCAAGTATAAGAAAACTATGGCAATAATGGACTATAGTTTCATTTCTGTTCAATTCCCCTTCTTCAATGTGTCCAAGGGGTTCCTTATATAGCACTCTAAGAGGGTAATGGAGGGTTGAATCCAAGAAATCTCAAGGAATATGGAAGACCAAGAGTCAGGATCTTTGAACTCCTATGAGGAAAATTCCAAAAACGTTTGGACTTATGCACACATCCTAATGTACATGGGTTTGAGTTCAAAAGTCAAGTGTACACATGAGTATAGGTTTAAAAGTCACATACAACAATAAACAAGGGGTTTTTTAGGGATGATATTGGAACATCAAAGGAGAATATAAGTCCATTGGGTCTAAAGAGTCTACAAAGGGACAAGGAAGGCCATAAATATGTGATCAACCATGTATGGTAAAATCATCTATAACAACAGCAGTTGACTCAACCATAGTACCAACACCAAGGAGGATTCTGCAGAGAATTCTAAGGATGAGGAGGAGGATTTGGTCGTGGAGGTGGATGAGGTCGCGAACCTGTCCAATGTTATAATTTTGGTGTATTGGGTCACTATCAGAGGGATTGTCCATAGTTATAGTGATCATGTACATATTGTATTGTGATTGATCACACTGTTAAGAACTGTCCACAGCTAATCACAAGATGGAAGGAAGGAAATGTTCCTCAGTTGCAGAATCAAAATCAACTACAGAACCAGAATCAATTGCAGAACCAGTTGCCAAACTAGACTCAAGTGCATAATCAAGGACACAACCAAATTCCAATTCAGAACCAAAATGCAACTCAAAATGTAAACCAACCTATGAATCCACCACTAAACTAGAATCAATGGCCGACAATCGAGACGATATTGGTGGAACCCAAAACGAAGGGTGTCAACATCACTGTTGTCACTCACTGAGGTGCAACGACAGGAGAAGATAGCTCTCATCCACAAATTCAGTTGGTTGGGAAGAAGAAGATACAGTTCAATATTGATGCTAAGAAGGACACATTCTTTGAAGCACATGATCTAATCAAAAGGAATCTTGGTAAGTCACCTATTTATGAAATGCCCACTTCTTTTGATTCTTCGTTGGAGGTAGGACCATCGCAGAAACATGGTACCTGGCAGAAATTATTTGATAGATGCTTGTCATTGGAAAGAGATCTCAATACTCTTACCAGAAATTGAGAACCTATTGCATCAACCGATGAAGGGACAGAAGGATTTCATAGTGAATTGATTGCATAAAAAAATATGAGCAGAGAGATGCGCATGAATATTGAAATTGGAGACTATGAAGTAGATTTAGTTATTCTGGATCTAGGCTCACATGTGGATATTCTGACAAAACAAACATGGAAGAATATGGGGAGGCCAACATTGGGCTGGTCTCCAGTGCACCTACGATTGGCTAATCAAGCCAAGGGACAACCGATCAGGCGTGTGTCGCACCTAGTAGTGGATGTTGAAGGTATGAAGACTTATGTTTTTTTTATGTAATTGAAGTTGTAGAGGGTGGAGGCTCATATCCCATGTTTCTAGGGATTGGATGGGTCAATGATAGTATGGTAGTAATCAACTTTAAGAAGCAGATGATGACATTTGAGAATCAAGACACAAGAGTCATCTCTCTAATGGATCAAATCAAAGGGTAAAGGTATATTGAGCCAGTAAAAGATGAAGTTGTCAAAGGATGGGATCATGATTATAACATTTCTGAATATTACATCCATCTGAATGCTGATGGAGAACATGGTTGGAGTAGCACTAGCTCTATGTCTTCCAATTCTGATGATGCATTAGAGAACTAGTAGAATCACATGCATGAAGTGTGGTTTGGTCATGCAATCATTGTGTCGTGTCATGACTGAGACTATTGAATTACCCATTTATGAAGGACTTCCTAAGCTATCCAAATTTATTTTTGAGTTCGAAGAAAAGGTGTCAGAACCAAATAGGTTGCTAGCATTGGAGGAGGCACCTAAAGCTACTCCAGCACACTAGTGGGAGACTCATAAAAATCAATTAATGTATGGTCACAGTGTCAACATCTGATGACAGTTCGGTTTGGAGATGAAGAAGTATACCATGTTGGACGATATGATGGGAAGAATAACCCTGGTGATCATCTAATTGAATATCATACCTTATGGGCATCGCGACCAAGGGATGAGTGGTTCCATGCCTTTTTCCACACTCTAGATGAAATGTCGCAATCTTGGTACATATCAGCTGAGCTGCATCAGAAAATAACCACTTGGGTAGAATTCACAGTTTGTTTCACTCACACCTTTAGCTTCACTGATGCAAATCCAGATGTCCATAATGCACTATAGCTCATCCATGATGTGGTGCTAAAGGTGGTTCCAGTCACGCATCTAGTGGATCCACATGCGCATTTCCACATGCCGTCAATAATGGAATGTTATAACATATTTGGAGGACTTGAGGATGATGGAGAGCTAAGAAACATCAATATCCCAGAAACAGAGGGGAGTCAGGATATCGCAGCATCGAATGTATCAATGGACCCAATGAATCAGCGATTGAAGATAAGAAAAGTCAACATTTGGACAGAGGAGAACCCAAAATTTGCAAGTGTTAGTGACTATTGGGATCAAGAGACCTTGGAAAAGATCACGGATCTACTACATGAATTTCAAGATCTGTTTTCGACCAATTTCTCTCAAATGAAAGGGATCTTAGGTGATTTAGGGGAGATGAAGATCCCATTAAATCCAGACGCAAAATTGGTAAGGCATAGGTCGTATCGCTTGAATCCTTGATACAAGGAGAGGGTCAAATATGAGCTTGATAGGATGTTGGATGCTAGAATAATTGAGGCAGTCGAAGAATTAGAATGGATCAGTCCTATGGTGGTCTAGGACAAGAAAACATGTGAAGTTCAGATTTGTGTCGATATAGGAAAATTGAACGACACATGTGTGCACGATCCATTTCCAACACCATTAACAGATGAAGTGCTAGAAGGAATAGGCAGTCATGAGATGTATTCTTTCACAAATGGGTTTTCTGATTATCACCAGATTAAGATCACAAAGGAAGAACAACATAAAACTACATTTGTTACTGAATGGGGCTTCTTTCAATACACAGTGATGTCGTTTGGGTTGAATAACACACCTGTGATATTTTTTGGGTTTGTTCTCACGACATTCAAATATTTTATTCAAAAATTATTGCAAGTCTACATGGATGATCAAACAGTTTATTGATTGGTTAAGGACCATTTGGAAAACTTGTGATTGATGCTGGAATGATGTTGACAGCATCAGATCACACTGAACTTAAAGAAGTGTATTTTCTATGCACCCTTTGGGATGCTGTTGGGTCACATCTTTTGTAAGCAAGGACTGTTGGTTGAAACTAAAGAGATTTCCCTCATTTTAATCTTACCACAACCTACAAATGTGAATATTCTTAGAGCGAGGCTGGGGAACACAGGATATTATCGCAAATTCATAAGAGGTTATGCTATAATTACAACCCCTATGGAGAAGTTATTAAAGAAAGACGAAACATTTCTATGGAGTCAAGAGTGTCAAGGGAGTTTAGACATGCTAAAGGACAAGATGGCTTCTGCACCAATCCTCATTTTTCTTGATTGGTACAAGTGATTCCATGTTCATGTGGATGCATCGTATATTGCGCTTTGAGTGGTGCTCGCGCAACCAAGAGAAGGAGATCTCGATCACCTGATTGCATTCACTAGTTGGAAGTTGTCATTTACAGAGAAGAACTATACAAACACAAAGAGAGAATGTCTGGCTATGGTACTTGCAGTACAGAAGTTTAGGAATTACCTATTAGGTGGTCATTTCAAAATTTTAACTGACCATTATGCTTTGAAATACCTAGTCAATAATCCTATGTTGGTTGGGGGGGGGGGATATACTGTTTCCTAATTCTCTTCTAGGAATTTGATTTTGAGATAATTGTGAAGTCAGGTTGCTTAAATGTAGGCCCTTATCATTTATGCCAAATTGAGACAGGTGAGGAGCCCACAAATATTGAAGATGGATTTCTAGATGCACATTTGTTCAGAGTCAACATGGAAGATGACCATTATGCTCAAATAATTTAGTTCTTAATGACAGGAGTCACTCCAGAGTAATTTTCAACAAGTCAAAAGAAGCAGTTGGTGGTGTTACCACCTAAGTTGTACTTAGTGGTTTTTTATCAAGTGAGCCTGGTGAATCGGATAAGGATAACTTGTTCGGACTTCAGAAGACCTTCAGTCTTACTTTTGGGGAGCTTTGTTGTACTATATCACATGTTCATACCCCATGGGGGAATTTTAATAAATGTTCTAGCATGATAGTGTCTATAAAATATTCGGTCTCTTAGACTTTATTTGTTAATCTGATCATCCCAGGGTATTTTTTTCATTGGTTATTATTGGTTGTTGAATAAATGATTGATAATTTCTGACTTTTTCACTCCATACCTCCAAAGTTGGTGTGGTAGGCTTGGCATTTAGGAATATTGAGGTTATTAGAGTCTATGTGTCAATGTATAAACATGATAGGCATCATGGTTGAGTCATATGAACATCTCTAAGTCCCCCTAGGTTTTTTCAACTTTTTTAAATTTTTAATTTTTTCAGTGTTTTCTATCAAAATTTAATTTTTCCAAAACTTAGGCTATTTTTTAATAGTTGAATTGGAAAAATTGGTTTTGTAATAAAAGTGAGCCAAATAATCAGTTTCAATCATGTAGGTGCTCATTTTCAAGCTGNATGGACCCACTTTTTCCTAGTTTTGAGTGATTTTCCATCACTCAGGTCAGAAAGCCCCAAAAAATCAATTATTGATTATTTTAATTAATAAATTAATGAATAATGGAACAAATCCAAAATCATAGATCAGTGGATTCTCAGCCGATTTGATTGAAATCAGTTAGATCTAAACCAGATTGACTGCATCTGACAAATCCTTGACTGAAGGAGGTGATCTGGACAGATCCAGAGTTGAAATTCAACATCCTTTATGGGGAATTTCGCCCTTCCTCTCTCTTCCACATGTTTGGGCTCGTCTAGATGAGTTTTGGTGGATGCTTCAGTCAACAGGTTGAGGTGTCAGTCAAATCAGCTCTTCGATTGATAGTTGCACTCAGTGAGACTCAGATCTGGCTCATTTAGACATAGACCAGGCATTTATGGACTCTCCTTCAGATACAATGGTCTATCTCCTTGGGATTTGTGCCCCCCTGGGCTAGATCTCCTTTTTTTTGTATAATTAAAGCTCATGCTACCTCTTCCAAGCTAGTTAGAGTTGGATTGAGGAGATGTTGCCATTGTAATACTGCTATATTTTTTATTGTGAATCAAGAAGCTTTGGAGGCTATACCATGTAGTGCATGTGTTTGTGTGGATTCCTAGTGTCATGATGCTAATGTGGTAACTACAATTTCTTTCCAATTTCTATGCTTCTTTTGTTTTCTAGATTCAAGGATTCGATTGAATCAAGTAAGGGTGTAAACTAGGCAAGTTATATTACTTGCTCTTGTTTATCCATATTATGTATGCTCAAGAATTTCAGTTATATGCTTAAATAAGATTATTTTTGCATGATCTTTCATTGTTGTTGCTTTATACATCTATATCCAGATCTCACGAGGTGTTGTGCAGGCTTGTGTTATTTATTTGAAAGTTCCCGATTAGACGAAGGTGTGGATCAAGATTGAAACCATTCCTTATCCAATAAGATCAAGACTCTTCCCCTCAGCACTCCACAAATAGGCCTTCTTTCAACTTGTTCCATTCAAGCAACGAGTCGACCTTCTCTCCTCTTTTTCTTCTTTCTTTAAAAAATCAATCTTCCGGTTACCTGTTTCTTCCTCTTATGATCAGATCTAGTTCCAAGAATTGAATATATATTTTTAGATCTAGTTCATAAGATTCTTTCTGCTTAGATATGTAATTTCATAAAGAATATCATTTCATAAAAATAGGCCTAGGTGTAGGAATTTTCTTTTTTGCAAGTAGCTAAATCATAGATCTAAAGCTTGCTCATAAGGTAGTTTCCTTTTTCATTCTTTAAATATTTAAATTCTGAAATAAAATTTCATATCTCATTGGCTGCCCAAACAGCAGGCCAAGATCCCAAGGAAATCTTGCTTTCCTTGGTTCCTTTTTGCAAAACTAGATTAGCCCCTTTTAACATTTTTTTACTTAGTTTTTTTTGGTAACTAGCGTGGTGACCCAAAAACACTTTTAAAGTGATTTTGGGCACATTTGATTTTAATTGATCACTTTTTTTTATCAGGTTTAACAAAAAAGAGAAGGATACTTTTCCCATTTTCCAACTCTTGGGCAAACTAGAGCTTCCCGGACGCTTCCCCCACCGCTGTGATTTTAGTTTAGCTTGTTACAAGCTTGTTGTAAGCCTTTGGATGCGAGATAATAAGGAAAAAAGTGAATAATTTATTTTTCTGATATTGTAACCAATAATAATAAAAATAATCATTTTGAGTAGGCTCTTTTGAGCCCACTCCCCATCCCCCCAGGGGGGATCCATGTCCGTTTCGCCTTTTTGCTTTTTTTCCCATTTTTTGCTCTAGATTAGTCTTGTTATGTAGGATTGTATACTTTGATAACACTTTTCATTATTCCATATTTTAATTTCAAAAGTAATCATACTACTAACCCAACGACTTCCTGATTGACCCACAAGGGGAAAGAGATGTGTGGTAGGACTAATTAGAAAACCGACATGGTGTATCTTTGATTCCTTTTCAACAATTGTTTCATTAGATATAAAAAATTAACCCCTCCTTGACTCCCCAATTGAGATCCACTTAGATCGAAAGAGGTTTCTAGAGGGTTTTCTTTTAACAAGAACACCTATCTTAAAATTGAATAAAAATAACAAAGACTCTAGTGTGTATGATCTGTACTTGGCTGCGGTTCATCCGATCAGTCGAGCTGCATCAAAAGCACTTGAGTGACTAGAATAATTAGGATTCACTCTCCCAAATTGACAAACAATCAGGCGAAAATCCAATGCCTTGATCTAACCATTACGGTGGAAAAATACCCAAAGGAAGTGGGAACTCCTGAAAAGTGACCTCGAGGAGCCAATATCTGTTACACCTTCAGGTGCATTATGAACAACAACCTCAAAGACTCCATTTAGCTTACATATTCCTTGCGGGTAGCCGTGACAGTTTAGTTTTGTACATACTTCAAGTACCCCTTGGGTATATTTGGAGTCCCCTCGCCTAAGTTAAAATACTCATCTTCACATTAATTTAAAATTAACCAAGATACAATTGCACAACATTTATTTCAGCACTTGCAAGCACTCTTAAAATATTTTCGACTCCATTTTTGGCATTGGTCAACTGTTTATTTCTTTCAATATTTATGCGATTGTGTGTCATTTCATGCTTACTTGTGATCATCTTATCTGGTTATTTGTTGTTTACAATTGTTAAGTCAAAACTCCTAAAAAAACATACTCTTTAATACCATCATCATACTAAATAATTTTTCCTTAGTAACTTAATATGCTCTACCCCCATTGGCTTGGTTAGGAGTTGAGCCTAAACAAAGGAGTCAAGAACAAGGTGACAGCCTTGACTCAAGACTTGCCCCCAAGGACACACCGAGTGGCTTGAATATTTCTACCACGTGACATAGGTGTGTGAAAGGCAGCAACAGGTGGTAAGGGATTCATATTTTTAGTTGATTACTGGAAAACTATATAAGCTAGGGCTAGATGAGATTTTGCAGTGATATGTCCTACCGATGAATAAGGCAAGATTATGGAAGAAGCACATGCAAGAGTTTCTAGTGGACACTATGGAGGTTGAGCTAATGCAAGGAAGGTACTTCCTATAGGGATCTGGTGGCCCAATCTACATAATGATGTGACAGATTATGCACAGAGTTGTGATGTTTGTCAACGCATTGGAAAACCATTGTGAAGGGATGAGATGCCGCTGGTACTACGAGTAACACTACAACCATTTGATAAATGGGACATGGAATTTGTGGGACCAATCAACCCACCTGAGAAGAGAACTGGTGCATGGTACATCATTACAACAACATACTATTTGACAAGTTGGGTGGAGGTCGCATCAGTTGTGAATTGCACCACTACGACAGTAGCCAGGTTCCTATTTGATAACAATATAATGCAGTTTGGATGCCCAAGGATATTGATGAACGACTTGGGAAGTCACTTCATCAACCACACAGTAAGCGCGCTGACGAAGTACTTATAGATATAGCACAAGAAAAGTACCCCATATCATCCACAGGTGAATGGGATGGTGGAGGCATTCAACAAAATATTGGAGCATGTGCTTACAAAGGTATGTAATGCAAGTTGCGATGACTAGGAAATGAATATTACAATAGTGTTATGGGAATATCGCACCACTTGTAAGAGATTAACAAGGAAAACACCATTCAAATTAGTGTACAGGAAATAGGTTTTCATTCCTATGGAGTACATTGTTCTGAGTATGTGCATTGCCATAGCGATGGGAATAGACGATGTAGCATTGCTCAAGGAGAGCATGGAGTAGATGATACAACTTGAAGAGGATCACTTCATTGTAGGTTTAAATTATCCTATCGAGAAGGATCAACAAAAATCTTGGCATGATCACCACATAAAGAATAAACAGTTTCAAGAAGGATATTTGGTTCTACTATATGACAACAATTTCATGAAGCATCTAGGTAAGTTACAGATGCATTGGTTCGGTCAATATATTGTTAATTCCATTAATTCTAGAGGTGTAGTTCAACTACAATAGTTATATGGAGCAATGCTGCAAAAACTAGTTAACGGTAGTAGAATGAATCCCTATAGGATGAGTCCAGAACCACAAGGTGCTTGAAGCACTGCGCAAAGAAAAAAAATAAAAGTAATAATAATATAGGTAGGATGATGGGTGGAAGGCCGACGCACCAAGAGGAGGTGGTTGCAAAAGAGTAATAGTCTATAGCATAGTTAGGAGGTCATGCTGCGGCAGCCATAGGCCTCTGCACAGAGTCAAATCAGTAATAATTGCAAACAATTAAAAGTAGTTAACAAGTGGCGCTTATCAAATTTACGCGTAATGATGGCGGATCCGACCATCGGGTTTGAAGAATCAACAACATTTTTGGGTAGTTAATGCATGGTTTGGTACTAATGATCGCATTGATTTAGTAATTATTTATATTACGCAGTCTATAGCTCAAGGAAAACCCTAGCTACATGCATAAATGACTACCTTCCTTCTATAGGACAAAAGGGTAGGGTTTCTTTGGTGAATGAAAAACCTGAAAATAAATGTTAGAGCTAAGCTATGAAAACCCTGCAGGAAATGGTTAGAAATCAAGAGATAGCCATAGGAAATCAAAGGAGAACCTGCAACAAACCATTAGCAAACAAAATAATCTAAAAATTTAATCTATCAACAGAAACAAATGGTTATACCTTCCTTATGGAAATGGGTCACTAGCCCTAGATTTGGAGCACCTCTATCTATGGGATGTAGACTTTGATTGTGGAGAAATGGAGGAGAGGGAGGGTGAATGACTTGAGAGGAAAAGGGTCTCAAGGCACTCACATGGGAAGCATAATGATAGGGAGAGAGGGAGTCTTTTGAGAGTGATCCCCACCCCTCTATTTATAGTTTTTTATTGAGATTTTAGGGTTTTAAGCCCTTGGTTAGGGATTTAGCCCTTTTTTGGGATTTAAGCCCCTTTCATCCAATTCTTAGCTTCTTTGGGGGTTTTAATCTCCTTTGAGGGTTTTTATCCCCTTTTTGGAGGTTTTAGCCCCTATGAGAGCGATTTTGGCTCTTTTTAGGGATTTTTAAGCCCTTTTCATGTTTTTGAGCCTTTGCAAGGGTGTGGGGGTCAAATGAGGGTAGTGTAATGGATGTATTTAGGTGGTGTAGGTCATGTAGAGCTTACTGAGGGATTTTTTGGGTTAACATATTTCCCCCTAATGTGTGAGGTTAGGAGCTCATCATATGGCCGACATACATCATAGGATTTTCTGGGGAGATGTGGTGCAGCATGGTGGCTTTTGGTTTTTGTATTAATATGGCTCCCATTAATGGGTGAGATAAAAATAATGTCTAACTTGTATATGGACAAGGAGGGCATCCCCATGCTCGTAATGATGTAAAAATAATAATGTGATCTAAGCTCTATAATACAAGAGCTGATCAACTATTGTTACAATAGTGTTTGACTTAATGAGAGGTTGAATACAATATTGATATGAAGAACTGCTACATTGGACCCATCGAATTCTTATGGAATTATATATCTTCATGACTAATGTCCTGCTGGATCTGGAATGGTACATAGTTGTAGGTACTTACTGACAGAGAGTTAGAGTCTCTATGGTACAAATATGTTGCGTCAATCATAAATTTATAGCACTGCTGGGGCTTCTAAACACTGTCTCCAATGTAACCTGGAAATCATAAGGGACATGAACCTGTTTAGATCCCTCAATAGACTCATCAATGTGTTAGATTTAGGTGACACCCAACGTCTTTGACCAAATACTGCATGGATCAATACCTTGTACGAATCTTAGCGGTGCAATGATGTAGCTAGAGTCGAGCACGTGAGACACAACCATCTTGAGAGGAACTAAGGACTCCTCTCAAGTTGTCCAAGGAAATCATCAATGAGGTTAATGAAACCAGGATACAGGGACCGGAAGCATGAGGGAGATAACCAAAATATGTGAGAAAATCTGAGGACTGACCCACTAAATGTGGGGGGGTGAGGTAGAATAGGGGCAGGGAATCATGGGGGACTCAAACTTCCTTTGTTCATAGTATGACGATAGGGAAGACCAAGAAGCAAATGAAACTGACTCATGGGAAAGGGATCATACCTATAATACAAAGAATGTAACTATAGATGGGAAATAATTGGGGGAGGTAGACACTTTTGGTATTGAAGGAATCCAAGGAAGACACATCACAGAGTACTTTGAACAAAGCCGACCCAAAGTAGGAATGCTGCCAAACTGTTATATATGGGGTGGTGTCTAAAGACACTATTGTGGTATGATCTCATGGATTTTTAGCAAGCCCAAGAAAGTAAATGCTCGATGGTGCTTTCAATTTTACAGAGTCTAAAAGCATGAAGAAGACTCCAGTGAGTTCTCTTTTTTGTTGACAGTCTCTTGTTCCTGAAAAAGGTTAAAAGTGTACATAGGAGAGCTCGCCCATCCTTTATGGGATGGGACACTTCTTTATCGTTGGTAGTCCAATCATGCTAGAAAAGGTTAAACCTATACTTAATTGACAGTTATTCAGATACTTTTATGAGCATGAATGAAACCAAGTTTGCTCAGCAATCTTTTCTTGATGAGAAGGCTAGAAAAGAGCTTAACGACAACCCATGGTGAGCTTTTTCATAAAGTTCGGCCCATCTTCCTGAGAAAGCATAAAAGGATGCAAAGGGGAATGGTCTTGGATTGAATGTGCCAAGGTGGTCCTTTTCAGATGGTAGTCTACATAGTCCTTAAAAGGAGATAAATGAGATGATGTAGACAGCCTTTCTTATACTTTAACGAGTGAGAAAGGAAGTAGCTATGCTCGACAATCTTTTCATTCTTTAAGAGTCAGAAAAGAGCTTAACGAAAACTCCAGTATGGTAAACCGATCGAGGAGGCACTAAAGGGGCCCCCATGTTGGAACAATGGATAGTGGTCCATAGTTCATCCGTGCAATATGGATGGAGCAAGTGGGTCTTGAACATACCAATACGTGCATGGTATAGATGGCGATAGAGGCACGTGAGTCAGCGCGACAGAGGCAAAAAAACTGAGGTGGATCTTAGACATAGGTCAAGAGAGTCTTGTGTGAGTGCAAGTCTAGAGATAGTTATATGCCAAATGTATGTGAAATAAATGATTTGCTCTCTGGGAAGTGGTCCTGGGACCCGCATGAGTTGCGGTGGACAGATATGATGCAAGTATAATTTTAGATACTAGCATATGAAGCAAGTACAGGTCCAAAGACATTTATATAGCAAAGTGGCACATAAATGGAGGTAACTCTTGGAAAGTGAGAAAGAAAACCGATTACTGACTATGAGATAATGGTTTCATCATAAGACAGAGGATGAAAAATTGAACTTAGTGGTGTGAATGACGTCTCAAGGGGACTCTGGATGACCCTGATTAGGAGCTAGTGATGTTGCCCTTGGTGCAATGGTGCACGAGGAAAAACTAGACTAAATGGAGGCCTATGGGTATGGATCTAGCTCAAGGTACATGTGTGATTCATGTGGTGACACAAAAACTGATGTGACTCCAGGAAATGGCCCAAGGAATTAGCAGGGAGGGAGGTAGCCTCCAGTTCGTTTCTCGACACAAGAGCATTGTGCAACTGGGGAGATACGAAGAGGCCTTGACCTTCAAGGAAGGTTTGGGGACCTAAAAATATGATAGCATGGTGGTAGCTATATTATACGTGCAACATACTATGTTCATGTGTATATGGGGGACCGCACTGTCCAATGGGCTACCAATGGCGCAGGGGCAGGGATAATATCTACCTACTCAAGCGCAAATGATGCAATAGAGTTCTAGAATGGACTCACTATGACTAAACATGGAACAACAACTGGAAGGGGTCAGCCACTCATGGTAAAAAATAATGTAAAACAAAAAATTAAAACTATGCCCAAGTGCTTCATTGTGAGCAACTCAGGCATAGGACCTCCGACAAAGGAAATTGACCTTGTATTGGAGACTCTGCTATTGGTGCAAAGTATGTGGGGGAAGAGTATGGAATTCAATGGGAAGACATGACTCCATGCCATGGGATAAGTGAAAAGGTGTAAAACCGGTGGTGATTTTATAGATCTCTCCGTCATCACGAAAGTGGTGTCGGGATAGATCTGCTGGATCTTCCACGGGTGAGGAGACGAAAGGACTACTGGAGTTAGAGATCATGTAAATGGTTGTGGTGGTCAAGGAAAAAACTGGAGGGTGGATCTCCTTAATGACCATGATTTTATATTCAAGGGAATGTTTCCGAAGATTGCTTAGGGTAGCTCTAAACTCGGCCAAGTCTTGGCAGTGGTGAGAATAATGTCCATACAAGACGCAAAGGCCACATGCATGGTTTGTCCTCAAAGACTTGTTTTTGGCTATTGGCCCACTTTGGAGGAAAACCACAGGGATTTTATCTGTTGTGTCGATGGAATCTAAGTGTGTGTATATGATGGGAATCTCGGGACATTTTTTTGTTGCATGACTGTGTATGTCCTGCACGACACAAGGTGGAGTTGGTCAAGATTCAGCGGCTGCCTCTTTGGTTTTTTTTCCCCTATCCCTCTTTGGATGAGTCAGGGCTGGTACAAGCGTAGAAGGTGGTTTTTGTGGGCCTGTAGCAGGGATTTCTCCTTGCTACAGGGGCAGGAATGGCTCCCTTCTATCTGTATGACAGAAGGATAGGTTCCTGCGTGTGGAAAATATGGAAAGAAAATGGAATAGACAGAAAGAAAAGAACAAGAAAGAGTATGGCCGTGATCCCCTTTGCAAATGAGGTTAGGGCTTCACCTTGGCTACCTGCAAACAACTATTACAAACAAAATACCTACAAAAACATGTTATAAACAAACCTACAAACAAAAATGGGTTAGAAAAAACTACAAACTACTAAAGCAAATGCAAGAAACAACATTGGTATACCTTCTCTTTGATGGAATTAGGCCACCATGCCCTGGCTTGAAGAAGCACCTCTCTTGGATGGGGGAGCTATGGCTCAATGGATATGGAGGAGAGAGAGTGTGGGTGGCATGAGAGACAAAGGGTATCAAGGCATCCATGGGAAGCATAACAGTATGCAATGGAGAAGTGTTTTGAGAGTGACCCCCCATCCTCCTTTTATAGCTTTCTTTTAGGGTTTTAAACCCTTGGTCCGGGCTTTAGCCCCTTTTTTGGGATTTTAGCCCCTTTCACCCTAACTTTAGCTCTTTTTAGGGTTTTAGGCTCTTTTGATGGGTTTTATTCCCTTTTTGGAGGCTTTAGCCCTTAGGAGAGTTGTTTAGGCTCCTTTTTGGGGGTTTTAAGCCCTTTTCTTCCTTCTTAAGCCTTTTTGAGGGTGTGGGGGTCTAATGGGGTGTTACAAGGGTCAATCATGGGTGTCCTTAGGTGGTGTAGGCCATGTAGAGCTGAGTGAGATATTTTTTGGGTTAACAGATTGCCCCCTAGTGTGTGAGGGCATGAGCTCATCGTATGGTTGATGGACATCATAGGATTAGCTGCATAGAGGTGGTGCTTCTGGGGCTAGGGCATGGTTGCTTTTGGTTTTTGTATTAATATGGTTACCATCAATGGGTGAGATACAAATAATGTGTGACATGTATATGGATGAGGTGGGAATCCCCATGCTCATGGCAATGTCAAAAGAATAATTTGATCTATGCTCTAAAATACAAGAGCTGATCATATACAACTGATGATACAATGATGGTTGCCTCAATGTGAGGCTGAATACAATGCTTATCTGGTACATTAGACCCATGCCATTCTCATGGAATGCTATATCTTCATGACTGATGGTGTGCTAGATCTAGAATAGTACATAGTTGTATGGACTCGCTGATTGAGAGTGAGAGTCTCTATGGTACAAGTATGCTACATTAATCATAAATCTATATAGAATCATTGCTGGGGATTCTTAATACTATCTGCAATGCAACCCAGAAATCGCAAGGGGCATAACCTGTTTAGGTCCCTTGAATAGACTCATCAATGTGCTAGAGTCAGGTAACATTTGGGGTCTTTGACCAAGTATTGTGGGTGTTTGTGTCAGAAACTGTTTCTAAGGCTAAGGAAACATGCTAACACAATATCAAGAATAAATTCAATTCAAACTAGGGTTTAGGGTTTTTGTTTTAAATATTTTGGTCATAAACATCAAGAGCATATAGGGAATACATTCATCAGATAAGCAATAACTGAATCAAACACAATCACTGATAAAGATGTATATATATCATAAAAGTCTAACAAAAAGCCTGCATTGAGGTTTACACAGAATGGACAAGCACTGCTAGAAAACACACATTAACCAGCACTGAAAATGTCAATAAAGAAGCTAAACAAGCTCACAGTAAAGCCAACACAGACAGAAAGTAGGGTAAAGAGTCATATATCCATAGTTTTATCAGTAACAGTACAAGAGAGTCACAACACTTATCTTTGAATAATCTTGAAAGTATGATAGCCCACAGACCTCCTGATGCTCCAGAAAAATTAGAACCTTTACAATGTCTTTCAAACTCTCCTAAATAGATATCTCCTTCCAAAAAACAGTTAGGTTTTACCTTCAAAATTACCTCCATCGAATCCCTAAAGTAAGTAAGGTAAAAGTGGTCTTTTTTACAAAAATTACATACTTGCTAAAAATAGTAAGGCTTAACAAAACTGTTTCTCAAAACTAAACATTAACTAAAAACTGATTCATAACTTCTTTGATGCTTTTACAAGCAAATCAATGCCATCAAGCCTTCGAGTCCTTTTTCTAGCTTTTCCATGTTTTTCTTCTAGCCTGCTCATCTTCTGGTGCAAAGCTTCATTTTCTTGCTGCAGCTGCTCCATAGTTTTCTCTAGCTCCATGATATACCTGTCAGTAGCTAGTTTTCCTTTCAGCACCTCTCTAGATACTTCAGATAACTGTGCAAAATGCTGATGTACATCCAGCAATTCATCCATCTGCTTCTTGTTGACCTTGAGCAGATTGTCATTTGTCTCCTGAAGCTGCTCCATT
>LPNX011093261.1:364873-391586 GCA_001517045.1 Pseudotsuga menziesii | reverse complement strand
CGAGTGCACAGGTGTCCCCAAGTCGTTCCTTTAACCACAAATGCCAAAATTATGAAACCCTAAATTTCTGCTAGTGCTGCGAGAGCCACCTTCCTTCAGTGGACAAAATCCAGTTTTGTAGCGATTTGTTCTCCTCCACGAACTTACCTTGCTATAAAAATGCATATGGAATGAAAAAATTTCGACGGTTAAGCCAAGATTAGCTCCTCTTCTCAACTGCTCCCACGATTTTAGCAATGATGGCTTTTGGCTCATATGCGTGATTGAAATCTGCTTAAAACACATCTAATCTGCCACCACACATGTTAAATCATACTGAAAAATACCATTAATCATTGCTAGCTGACACCCATGACGCGAATTTGTCCAAAAATTTGAAAAAATGAGGAGCGCGATTTTCTTGTAGCGCTGTCTTCATTAATTTTCCTGTCAGCGCTACAAGAATCTGTTTGTGCGTTTTTATCGCACTTTTACAGCTTTTGAACAATTTGTCGGATGTTTAGAGGATTTTTAAGGGTCATTAACAAGTGTATTTTGTTCTCTAAACATGTCACTGAATCAACTTTGGAAATAGACCTTCTTTACCTCTTTCGAAAAAAACTCAAAAAGGCTATAAAAAGACAAATAAAATCTAAAGAAAACAAAAATGCTCACAAACTATTAAAACTAATAAATCATCAATAAATTCTTCAAAAAGACAAAAACTGAGAAGTGATCAAACCTATGATTGAAAGTGAAAAAACAAACCAAAATGGAGAGAAAAATTACTGACATAACATCTGGCTCCAGCTGCGGGATGAAGTCCTCCCTGTGAGGCTCCAAGAACCTGTAGACTAGTGAACTCAAAAAGGCTATAAAAAGACAAATAAAATCTAAAGAAAACAAAAATGCTCACAAACTATTAAAACTAATAAATCATCAAGAAATTCTTCAAAAAGACCAAAACTGAGAAGTGATCAAACCTATGATTGAAAGTGAAAAAACAAACCAAAATGGAGAGAAAAATTACTGACATAACAGTGGGGATCAAACCCTGTACAAATCTCAACGGTGCGATGATGTAGCTGAAGTCAAGCACTTGAGAAACAACCATCTCGAGAGGCACTAAGGACTCATCTGAAGTGGTCCAAGGAACTCATTAATGAGGTTAATGAAACTAGGATATAGGGACCTCTGGGTCTATCCTCTTGAATATATGTGTTGTTTTCGACAAAGGGAGACTTGCCCCTAGTTAAAGCAATGATGTTTCCTTGACCAGAAGTGTGAGGGAAATAACCGAAAGGTGTGAGACAATCTATAGATTGACCCACTAAATGGGGGGATGAGGGGGAGGGGGAAGGGAAAGAGTTGAATAGGAGAAAGGGGAGTATAGTAGACTCAAACTTCCTTTATTCAGAGTATGATGGCAGGGCAGACCAAGAAGCAAATGAAACTGACTCATGGGAATGGGATCATAGTTGTAATACCAGGAATGCCACTGCAAATGGGAAATACTTGGAGGAGGTATACGCTTTTGATATTGATGGGATCCAAGGAATACACATTGTAGAGTACTCTGAACAAAGGTGAACCAAAGGGGGAATGATGCCAAACTATTTTCTATGGGGTGGTGTCTAGGGACATCGTTATGGTATGATCTCATGGATTTTTGGCGAGCCCGAGAAAGTAAATGCTCGATGGTGCTTTCAATTTTAGAGAGTTTCAAAGCACGAAGAAGAATCAAATGGGGGCTCTTTTTCATTGGTAGTCTCATGTGCTCAAAAAAGGATAAAAGTATACATAGGAGAGCTCACCCATCCTGTAGGGGATGAGAGACTTCTTTACCGTTGGTAGTCCAATCAGGACGAAAAAGGTTAAACCTATACTGACTGGACAGTCATTCAGATACTTTTATGAGCATGAATGAAACCAAGTTTGATAGATAATATTTTATTGATGAGAAGGATGGAAAAGAGCTTAATGACAACCCATGGCGAGATTTTTCGTAAAGTGCGGCCCCTCTACCTGAGAAAGAATAAACGTATGCAGAGGGGAACGGTCTTAGATTGAGTGTGCCAAGTAGGTCCTTTTCATTTAATGGTCTACATGGTTTGCAGAAGGAGATAAACGAGACGATGTAGACACCCTTTCCTATCCTTTATTGAGTGGGAAAGGAAGTAGCTGTTCTCGGCTATCTTTTCATTGGTTTTAGTAGTCAGAAAAGAGCTTAAACAAAACTCTAGTATGGTCAACCAATTGTGGTGGAACAGACGGTGCCCCATGTCGGGACGGTGGATAGTGGTCCAAAGGTCATCTATGTAGTATGGATAGAGCAGAAGGCTCTCAATCATACCAATGCGTGCGTGGGATAGATCATAGAAGAGGTTCATGAGTCGGTGTGGAAGAGGCATGCCAACTGAGGTGGCTCTCGAACAGAGGCCAGGAGAGCGTGTGTGTGAGTTGCGGTGAACGAAATTGACTACATGTGACATGAGTGTAAGTCCGAGGGCACTTATATGTCAAATACATACAAGAAAAATAAATTGTTTTGTGGACAATGGTCCAGAGGTCCGTGTAAGGTGTGGTGGATAAAGAAGACAACTATGTGTTAAAATACAAAACAAGAAGAAAAATGGTAACCCTTAATGGGAGGTGGCCTGAAAAATTGCATGATTAGTGGCAGGAAAGAGTGATGCAAGTACAGGTCCATAGACACTTGCATCGTCACGCTGTGGCTCGTAAATGGGGGTAGATTTCAAGAAACGGTCACGAAATTTATTTTTTAAACATGAGATGATGGTCTCATAAAGAGATATAAGTTTGAGCCCGAAGGTGTGAGAGGTGTGTTGAACTGATTCTGGGTGACTTTGGAGCTTCAGCTAATGGTGCTGCACCTGACTTGTGGTAAAAAATGTTGAAAAAAAAGAAAGGGAAATGAAGTGACTCATTGGTGATGTTAAGAATAAAATTTCTTAAGGTAGAGCCCGTTGCGGGGTTTCTCCAAGAGTTGTCCATCAGAGTCAATGAGGGTGTATGCCCCTTTTCCAAGGCAACAGTGGATGACGTACGAGCCATACCACATTGACTTGAACTTTCCTTTTCCCACCTTATCATTGGATTAGTCGTAGACTAGAACCATATCACCTTCGCTGAAGGTGCGAGGGTGGACATGGGAGTCATAGTGGACCTTTGACCATGTTTTGGCTGCTTTAATGGCTTGGAGGGAAGCTCAATGATATTCTATGGTTTCTTGAGTTGGAGGAGTCATTCTTATAAAGGAAAAGTATCAGGGAGAAGTTCTACTGCAAGGTAGAGAGACGGGATTTGGCACTCTATAGGGAGCACTAATTCAACGCCATGTACTAGGCAGAAAGGGGTGAAACCGGTTGTAGTTTTTGTGGATGTGCGATAAGCCGATAGGATAGAGAATAGCATGTGATGCCAATTGGTTTTATGGTTTCCCAACATCCTTTGGAGCATTGTTTTGATGATCTTGTTGACTGCTTCAACTTGGCTGTTGCCCTGGGGGTAGTAGGAAGATGAGTATTGGTGTTCGAATTTCAACATGGTTGACAATTCATCCCATATGGCATCTTGAAAGTGTGCTCCATGGTCTAAGACTAATTGTTTAGGAACACCAAATCATGAAATAACATGTTTAAAGAAGAAGCACACTATGGTTTCAGCTTTGCAATCAAATGTGGGCATGGTCTCTGCCCACTTAGTGAAGTAATCGACTGCCATAATGATGTATTATTACACTTGTGTGTGTTTTTTTGGATATGATTATGCATGATGTTGTGGTTTTATGTTTTCTATATGCAATTATGAATGTGCCAATTTAGAATATCATTAGCCATTTTATCTATGACACTATTGAGGTTTCTGGGAACATGTGTGAATGTGATGGATTCAAATGCTCTAACCATCTGTTTAGTGGGCAGGAATTTTATAAAGAGGCAAGGATCATGTACCCGATAGTAGTTGTTCAACTGAGAGACAAGTAACTCGGAGTCTAAGATGACATCGAGATGGTGAACACCTAATTAAAGAGTGGCAGCCAAGAGGCCATTGCCAACATCGTATTCAGCCTAGTTGTTGGTCGTAGTGCCCACGCATATTCCATCGATATGGATCAACTCATACAATGGGGAGTAGAGGACCCATGTAGCCGAGGCAAGTTTTAGAAACCATCTTCTTACTCCATCAGCAAATCCCATATACTAGTTTGAGGTGTAATCCATTTCGAGCAATGAGAGGAAATGATACATAAGACTCACTTTTGAAAAATGTATAAAACAAAAAAAAAGGAAAAAAGACTATAATACAAGTTGTACTGTCGTCACTTAAAGAGGTGACGTTCGAGGGAAAGTCGTTTGGACTTTCACGGGATCAACAGTCATTCCTTTTTGTGACACGATGAACCCTAGGAGATGGCCCATTGAGACACAGAAAGCACACTTGAAAGGGTTCAAGTGGATTTTGTACTTGAGACATCGTAAGAAGACTTGTCGTAGGTCGTTTATGTGTTGTGTTTGCTTCTGCGACCGCATAATGAGGTTGTCGAGACAAACCAACATGATGTGAATAAGGTCGCAGAAGCAGTGTGTCATGGCGCATTGGAAGGTGGATCTAGCATTTTTTAGGCCAAAGGGCATGACTCGATACGTGAATGTGCCCCATGGGGTTGTGAATGTCGTCTTATAATGGTCTTCTTTCCAGATTTGGATTTGGTTATAGCCAAAAAAATCCATCCATGAAGAAAAATGCTTCATGTCTGGCGCATGCATCGATGATTTGATCAATGAAGGGTATTGGGGAGTTGTCTTTGGGACACACCCTGTTGAGGTCGCGGAATTCTATGCAAATGAAAATGGTACCCTATTTTTTATTCATGGGAATAGGATTAGAAACTGAATTGGTGTACGCAATGGGGTCGATGAAGCCGCCAGTGCACAGCTTCTCTATCTCGACTTTCACCGCGGCCACTTTGGAAGGGTAAATGGGTCATTGCTTTTGGCGTATGGGTGCCACATCGGGCCATGTGTCGATGTGGTGTTCAATGATGGATGGATTTAAGCCAAGCATTTCAGTGTATGACCAAGTGAAGATGTCGTAGAATTCTTGGAAGAGAGCTTTGTAGGAAGTGACCTCTTCCGAGGAGCAATATGCCCCCAGCATGATTTCTTCAACAATACCAGAATTGGTTGAGATGTCGATTTTGATGGTGGGTGAAATGTTGGTCATGTTCCCTTCTTCGAAGGTGTCAGGTGCAGGGATGGGGTTCTTGAACCAGTCGACTTTCCCATGGATGAAATCTTTGGTGTCCATGAAAAACTAGTCAGACTGCGACACAAGTTATTCAGGGAGGAAGAACAACTGATGGTGCATGTCATCCCATGGGTATTCCAGGGCGGTCAGAGCTTCAAGTATCTCCTCATCGTTGCTGAAGCAAGGAAGAGATAGGTATGATGGACCATCGTTGGAGGTGGAGATAAGCGGGTCAGTTGAACTGGATATCATGTAAATGGACATGGTATCTAAAGAAGGTGGTGGGGGGTGAAATTCTTCGATTAAGGTGATTTCAGACTCAAGGGAATGTTGACGGAGGTCAGCTAGAACCATTTGAAATTTAGGCAGGTATTGGAAATGGTGAGAGTAATGTCCATACAAATCGTAGAGGGCACAAGCATGGTTTGTTCTCAATTCCTTGTTTCTGACTATCGGCATGGTTGGGAGTTCAACCATGAGGATGTTTCGTTTGTTTCCATGGCATCCAAATGCACATGGATCACTGGGATTTCAGGGCGATTCTGATTTGGGTGGCCTTGTTGTTTGTATATTGAGCAAGGTAGGACTTGTCGTGGCTCTGTGGTAGGTTTAACATTCTTGCCTCTAGCACTTTTTGGGTGGGGCGGTGCGGATGCAAGTGCGGTAGTTGGATTTTGTGGGTCGGGTGGAGGGTGAGACTCCACCACAATAGGTTGCACTGGGGTTAAAATGACCTGGAGCATTGGTGGTTGAGCTGGTGGATCAAGATACAATACCGAAATTCCCAATGTGAAGTAAGGTAGGCTTAAGGTGGACATTACTAGCTTTCTCATGATGCTAGGTGGGGGAAAGAGGAAAGGAATCGTATGGACTGGAGATGAGCCCAGATAACTCCCTGAAGGTTGCATGTGGGGATGTGGTTATGGCTGTGGTTGTGCATAATTCTAGTGCTACGAATGATGTTACGGCTATTGTTGGTATTGCGGCTATAGACAATGTTGTGGTTGTGGTTGGGGCTGCGGCTAAGGTTGTTGTTTGGGTGCAACGGTGCTGGATGAGACCATGCACAAGTTTGTAGTCTCATTTTATGTCAGTGGCGGTGACACTGAGGGAAAAGGAGCCATCATGGTGGGATCAAAAAACAACCTAGGGCCCACATTCAACAATGGGGGGGTTAGTGTGTTGTCAATCATAGTGTTGATTGCAGAGACGACATTAGCATGTGTAGTCATCCCTTGTGACTCAATGGTGGTGATGGTAGGGATAACGTCGGTGGGTGCCGTTAACCCTTGCAGATCATGAAAAGTGAGTTGATCAAGCATCAGAATCTCCCCTTCATGGGGGAACATCATGAGACGAAAGACAGTTGATGCAAATGCTCTCATGGCGTACATATAAATTCTTTCAAGGAGAAGGTTAAAGTCTAGTTGAGCATTGGCGACCTCTATGTCGATCAACACTATCTTCTCGGCTAATGTGATGGGGACATCAGGGAGGATTCCTTGGGATTTAGTGGGATGGCCATCATAAGCCCGCAGAGTTGTGGAGGATGGTTGTAGAATTGGTGATCCCAGTTTCTGCCGAAACAGGGTAGACATAACACACGTAGATGCCCCCTCATCTACTATGCACTGGTGCACAACCAAGTTCTGGATAGATACTGGGATTTGGAAGGTGATGGTTGATGGCATGCATGGTTCTCAATTCTCCATGTCGAATGTGGTCAACTTGGAGTTGGAGGGGTATACGGCCCCAAGAGAAGCTAGTAACGCTTTCCACTGCATTGGGCACGTTTTGAGTACCTCCAGAGCGGACATGGTCATTGGTGTTTAGGAAAATTCATCCACAATGCTATAGCTAATAGAAGCTCTAGCTATGGCATTGTTGGCCACTCTATGTATGGGGGGCCGGGGGAAAGGGTGTAACTGAAGAGGTGCATTGACCTTCTTGGACGTAGATGCCACTGATGTGTCAGCGGGTTCGGTGGTGGTACCGTACTGATTTCATATAGTTTGTAATTTGACCTCTTCAGTTGTCGTGGCTAGTAGGTGGTGAACACCTATTTCAGCCATGTGAGGTGCCCTCAGAGCATTGGGATTGGCTTGGGGAGGGGGTACGGTTTCCACCAATCCTTGGACTAGTAGTGGGTTATGGAGCACCATAGGAGGAGTTCCTTGTGGTATTGGGTTGGGTTGGGCTTGGTTCGTAGCATTGACGGCCTGTTGGGCCTTGTTCTGAATGGCCTACTTAGTGCAAACCATGAGGGGACACTCGAATGTGTAGTGCTCATAGACCTCATAGAGTGTGCACGCTTGGTTTGTGTGCAACGGGGTGTTGCGTCTTGGTGCATTTTGTCATGGGGGGTTTTGGGCGGGTCAGTTTGTTGTGACATTGTTGGGAGGGTTTGGTTGTTGACCGCCTCCCTGCGGTTGCTTATTGCCTTGGTTTTGGTGCTGATTATTTCTATCTTGGCCTTGTTTATTATTGGGGGAAGGCTGGTTGGGATAGTTTTGTTGTGTAAATACTTGTCCCTATGGAATGGGTTAAGAAGGGGTGGGGGCTTGAACCGCTTGCACTGGTGGTGCATAATAAATTTGGGTGGGTTGCGGTGCCACAAATGTGGGCATTTTCCTAGTGTACTACTATGTTGGCCATACCATGGCTTGAGCTTGCTGCAGTGGCATAGGTTGTGCATAGGAAGTTGTTGCTCCGAACTAGGACATCATTCTAGCATAGTCCAGAGTTTGGTTTTGGTAAGCAACACTAGCAGTGTTGCTTGGTTGTGGTGTAACGGTAGGGGGTGTTGGACGGTGCTGTGGTAGTTGGGAGACCGAGCTTATGATGCTATCAGCAGCATGGGATGCCCCTGGTGCATCCCGGTAGGAGGTGTTTGGATGGGGGGTGTCTGGAATGACGATGTATAGATATCTAGACTAGGCATAGATAAGGTCAAACTATTGGGATTTCAGTATGGCCTCCTCTTTAGATTGGGAACATTCAGATGTGACGTCATTTTCTATGGGTGGGAGCAAGGTGTTGAGGAACCAATCCAAGAATATCCTGTCATCAAGATGGATTTTACATAAGCTGTGATGTCGCTGCCACTCATGGATGTGGTTGGTTATATGTGTCGCAGTGCTTTGGCGATAGGATAACAGGATCTCCACCCCTTTGTTATATCTGACAGGGAGTTGGAAATACTGTAGGAACATGAAATCTAAGGAGTTGAAATCTGGGTTCTTTTCCTGCAGTAGCTCAATGTCCCATTTGGCCGCAGCACTTGTAAGGGTGCATTGGAATAGCCTCAGTCTGATGGAATTGTCTACGATGCTATTGGACAATCACCATAGATGGAATGTCATAATGTGGTTTTGGGGACATTCCCCTACCTTGCCTTCAAACCTGGGGATGTCTGATGGAAGCTTAGTTGGCATTGGAGGCCAAAACGCTTGATGGCGAATGGGGTCATTTGTCAATTGAGCCAAATTCGGTAAGTTAAGATGAGCCATGAAAGGAAAATTTGACCCCAGGTTGATATGGGATGGGAGAGGTATGGTGGTGTGGTTTGTAGGTGCATAATACACCTACATGGTTGGGGGTGCTTGAGATGGCACCATTGTAGATGGGCCAATGCCCGCAAGTGTGGTGGAGGGGATAGTGTGAGTTGATGGGCCACTTCCCCCAAGTATGACATGAGGGATAGTTTGAATGGAGGGGAAATTTCCCCCATGTATGAAAATAGGGGAAATGTAAGTGAAGAGTCCACTACCCCCATGTGTGGCAGGAGGGGCAGTGTGTGTGGAAGGGCCACTGCCCCCATGTGTTGCAAGTGGGCCAGCTTGGCTGGTCACTATGGGTGGTGGTAGCTGACTGATGATAGTTTACATGACTGTGTTTGGGCCACCTGGAGGGTTGGTGGTGATCGATTGTGGTGTGGACATGGGTCCACTCGCTATGGCTATGCCGAAAAATGGATCCAGATTTGCACCAGCCATGGGGCATGATGGTGTAGTATGGAGGTCTAGTTCAAACTGGTATGGGTATGAATCTAAATCAGAGGCTATGTGGCCTTTTGATGGTGTGGGAGATCACTGAGAACAATTTTGATGGTGTCATTTTAATGTCAGGAATGGTGGTGGTTCGCCTCTTAGGTGTGAGGAAGAGCATGGGGGATCAATTGTGTTAGATGTTTATCAAAATCATGGGAATGATGTTTGGACCCCAGTTTCAATGGATTTCTATTGGCTGTAGGTTGTCACTTGGCCACCAAGACTGCCAGAAGACAGCACTTGGCTTTTTTCTCATGGGCATTTCTACTCAATCAGTGGGGGTCGTTGCCCGTTTCGCTTGGCAATTCCTCTCAGTGGGCAGCTACTTTGGGGTTCCCGTGGTACTCCTCACAATGATTTTTTGGGATGAGCCCAAATACTTCCCATGGTTTAAGCAGTCAGGGACTTATGTCCTCAAAAACTGTAGATTTGTTTGAACTTAGTGTAAATTGATCAATTTTAAGGCTTTCTCAGCGTCATGAACTGAGTTGGGTTGATTACTTGGTATGGTGTATTTGTTTTTCTGTCTTTCTGGTATCAGGTGGCTGCAAATGGTTTATGAATTCATCATATTGTGGCAGAGTTCATATCATTGTTGTGCAAGTAATGAATAATCAGAAATTGTAAACAGATACATTTTTAACCCTAAATGTGGATGGCCTATCTAAATGACTACCTTACACCTATATTCCTCTTTGACCAAGAGAAGGTGTTGGGATCTCAACACAATGAGAATAAGCCCATCCCTAGATCCACAGGTCACCTCCCAGATGCAAGGTTGGTCAACAAGGAGGACGCCTAGTGCCGTCAGAAGCCCTTCTTCTCTACCCCCTCTACCTTTAAGGTCATCCGTTTTTAATGGTTTAGAACAATATTCAATGAAGGGCCTAGGACTATATTATCTGTGCCCTTCGTTGTATCCCAGAATACCCCAAAGGTTGATGAATGGGTAGAGGAGGAAGGGTAAGCAAGAAATTTAATTTTAGTTAATCTACATTCATTAATTAAGCCATTAAATTTTATTTTGAATTTACACTTTGTTTGTTGATGCAATTACAATAAACTGAAACCGAAATAGAAATTAAACTACTGTGCTTGGATAGAGGTAGCTGAGCCACACTGATAGCCCCTATTAAACTAAAAATTAAGTATTGATTGATAGATGACACATTTTGGATCAATTTCGGCCACGGGTCATGAAATTTTTTCGTAAATGGGTGAGGGGGTCGCACAGATTTCACAAACATAAGCGGTCTTCCTGTTTGAGTGAAGTCACACCTTTCAGGGGGAAAAGGGCAACCTAGTCATTCCTGTGAGGCCTAAAAGAGCGACCTCATCCCCTATTCAGGCCTGATAAATGCGACCTACCCCAGATTTGGGGTTTTTATGATCCTGAGTCAGATCCGGCTGATAGTAACCTGTACTGTGGCCAAACAGACTCAAATTTTCCTTACAGAGGTTTCGGCAGTAATAAAAGCTAGAAATAAACTAGATTTGAGCTATATTTGACAAGAAATTTCTAAAACTAGGGCATAAACTGAAAAAACTTGAAATTTAAAAAAAAACTGAACTAGGGATCCTGTGGGATCGACCTGGTATGGTCGCCAGTTTTGTAGCAGGGATTTCTCCTTGTTACAGGGGTAGGAATGGCTCCCTTGTGTCTATAGGATAGAAGGGTAGGTTCCTGCGTGTGGAAAATATGGAAAGAAAATGGAATGGACAGAAAGAAAAGAACAAGAAAGAGTATGGCCGTGAGCCCCTCCGCAAACACGGTTAGGGCTTCTCCTTGGCTACCTACAAACAATTATTAGAAACAAAATACCTACAAAAACATGTTATAAACAAACCTGCAAACAAAAATGGGTTATAAAAAACTACAAAATACTAAATCAAATGTAAGAAACAATGTTGGTATACCTTCTCTTTGATGGAATTGGGCCACCATGCCCTGGCTTGAAGAAGCACCTCTCTTGGATGGGGGAGCTATGGCTCAATGGAGATGGAGGAGATGGAGTGTGGGTGGCTTGAGAGACAAAGGGTCTCAAGGCATCCATGGGAAACATAACAGTATGGAAGGGAGAAGTGTTTTGAGAGTGAACCCCTGTTACCACCTAAGTTGTACTTAGTGGTTTTCTATGAAGTGAGCCTGGTGAACCGGACAAGGATAACTTGTTCGAAGTTCAGAAGACCTTTGGAAGTACTTCTGGGAAATGCTTCTTGTAATATATCACATGTTCATACCCCATGGGGGAATTGTAATAAATGTTCTAGCATGATAGTGTATGTAACAGACTTGGTCTCTTAGAATTTATTTGTCAATCCAATCAGCCTAGGGTGTTTTTTCCCTTGGTTATTATTGGTTGTTGAATAAACAACTGATAATTTCTGAGTTTTTCACTCCATTGCTCCAAAGTTGGGGTGTTCAACTTGGCATTTAGACCTATTGAGGTTAATAGAGTCTATGTGTCAATGTATAAACATGATAGACATCATGGTCGAGTCATACGAACATGTCTAAGTCCCCTTAGGTTTTTTCAATTTTTCAAATTTTTAGTTTTTTCAGTGTTTTTTATTAAAATTTAATTTTTCCAAAACTTAGGCTATTTTTTAATAGTTTAATTGGAAAAAATGATTTTGTAATAAAAGTGGGCCAAATAATTAGTTTCAAGCATGTAGGTGCTCATTTTCAATCTAAGAGAACCATGTAAACCCATGGACCCACTATTTCCTAGTTTTGAGTGATTTTCCATCACTCAGGTCAGAAAGCCCCAAAAATCAATTATTGATTATTTTAATTAATAGATTGATGAATAATGGAGCAAATCCAAAATCATAGATCAGTGGATTCTCAGCCGATTTGATTGAAATCAGTTAGACGTGAACTAGATTGACTGGATCTAACAAATCCTTGACTGAAGGAGGTGATCAAATCAGATCCAGAGTTGATCTTCAGCAGTCTTTATGGGGAATTGCACCCTCTCTCTCTCCTCCACACATGTGGGATCTACTGGGAGCTCTGTGGACTGATGTGTCGGATTATGGGTTGATGTTTCAGCTTAATCAAGCCCCCGGTTGACAAGTAGGCTCATTTCAACTTCATATTTGCATTGATCGACTCTCCATCCGCTGATTTGATCTGTCTCCCTGTGATTTGTGCCCCCCCTAGTTTTTGTATAAATCAAAGCACAAGCATCCTCTTCGAAGCGAGTTATAACTGGGATTGAGGTGTTGTTTATCTTGTACTATATTCTTTATTATTCTGGAATAAATAAGCTTTGGAGCCAATATCTATGGTGTAATGCTCTTCATGTGTGGATGTTGATTGTTAAATTCTTATGAGGTATAATCTATTTTATTTGTCATTTATTTTGCTGGTTAATTGTTAGCCTTGAAGGAGAGAGATCTCTCCTATTAGGGTAAGAGATTATTCTAGTTTGATTTATGCTCTTATTGCTTCTTCTTTCAGATCTATTGGATTTGTATGTATTTTAAGTTTAATTGCATGCTTTCCAATTATCTCTTCCAGCAGCACCTATGTTTTAACCATCTGTTTGTGAAAGGATTTCTAAGTTGCAGGTGATCTCACTTGTAGAAGAGGTTGAGCTGGTTTGCATATTCCTCATCTTCAATATCTTCTGAATGACATAGTCCCTTGGTGTTCCACCAAAGCAGAATCCAAATCCCAACATTGCCAGGCTTCAAACAATCTTTCTCTCTCTTCCTCCTTCAAAATCTTAATTTCTCTTCAAATTGGTTACTTTTAAAGAGTATTATTGATTAGAACTATCTCATTAAGAAAATGACATATAGATTTAGTTAGTAATATTATTTCTTAAGTTTATATCTCAGTTCCATTTTGCATATAAAGTTATATTTTAAGAGATCTAGCTGAAATTATCCTCTTTTTGCAAGCATTTTAATGAAAATTTGTAGCTTGCTTTTAAGGTAGTTTCCTTTGCTGTAATTTAAAGTTTCATATTCTGCAATAAAAGTGAACATCTCATTGGCTTCCCAAAAATCAAGCCAATATCCCAAGGAAACCTTGCTTTCATTGGTTCCTTTTTGCAAAACTAGATTACCCCAACTTAACAAAATATTACTTAAGTTTTTTTTTGGTAACGAATGTAGTGACCCAAAACACTTTCAAAGTTTGTTTGTGCACATTTCAATTGGATTGATCACTATTTTTTTGCAGTTCTAACAAAAAAGAGAAGGATACTCTGCCCAATTTCTGACTCTTGGACGAACTGGAGCTTCCCGGAAGCTTCCCCCACCACTGTGTTTTGATTCTAGCTTGTTACAAGCTTGTGGTAAGCCTTTGGATCCTAGATAACAACGAACAAAGTGCATCAATTTTAATTTTTTTATATTGTAAATCACTGCTAATAAAAATAAAAGGTCCTTTCGAATAGGATCTTTCGAGCCTATTCACCATCCCCCCTGGGGGGATTCATGTCCATGTTTCCTTTTTACTTTTCTTTCCTTTTTTTTTTTTGAAAACTAGCATAGTCCTAATCTACAGGATAGTATACTTATATTTATCATCAATTTCACATTCCATATTTGAGATATCAAAGTAATCTTAATACTTACCCCACGACTTCCCGATTGACCCGAAAGGGGAAAGAGATGCGTGGTAGGTAGAAAAACAGAATTTTGTATCTATGTTTTCCTTTTCATAATTTGTTTCATAAGATATTATAAAATTTACCCCTCCTTGATTCCCCAATTGAGATCCACTTGGATCGAAAGTGGTTCCTGGAGGGTTTTCATTTTTACAAGAACACCCATCTCAAAATTTACTAAAATTAACAAGACTCTGGTGTGTATGCTCTGCACTTGGTTGCGGTTCTTTCGATCAGTCAAGTTGTATCAAAATCACTCAAGTAACTATTAAAATTAGGATTCACTCTCCCAAATTGTCAAACCATCAGGTGAAAATCCAACACCTAGATCAAACCATTACGGTGGCAAAATACCCAAAGGAAGCGGGAACTCCTGAAAAGTGACCTCAGGGCATTGATCTCTATCACACCCTAATGGGTGCATTATGAACAATAGCCCTAGAGACTCCATTCATCCCACATATTCCTTGCGGGTAGCCATGAAGGTTTAGTTTTGGACATACTCAAAGTATTCTCGGGTATATCTGGAGTCCACCTGTTCGCCTAATTTTAATCAACTCATATTTCACATTAACTTAAAACGTACCAAGAGGAAATTGCAAAACATTCACTCCAAGCACATGCAAGTACATTGATTTTCTTTTGACTCCATTTTAAGGAACTAGTTATTTTCTTGCTATATATATAAATTGTGTCTCAACATTGTGCTTTCCTGTGCTCATTTTGTATCTTGTCATCTATGGTTGTTTATGGTTAATTTTCAAAATCCTAAGTAACTCATTCAATTTAACATCACCATACTAAGTAATTTAGCCTTAGTAACTTAATAGGGCCTACCCCCCTTGGCTTCATTAGGAGTTGAGCCTAAATAGAGGAGTCAAGAACAAGGTGACAGCCTTGACTCGAGACTTGCCCCCAAGGACACATTTGAGTGGCTTGAATGTTTTTTCCATGTGACCCAGGGGTGTGAAAGGCGGAAACATTTTTTGGTGCTATTGCCGAGGATAAATATTTTTATTCTTGAGTACGACTTAGCTTAACATTTTTGTAAACAACTAAAAAGATAAAAAAATTTGATTGATCTAGTCTTTAAAAAACATAAAAATTAAAACTCAATCCATCTGGCGACTCCACTGTCTAACATCCATTCAAGAATTTCTACCCAAAGAAACCTCTAAAAATTATTCAATCCTCTCCCTGATCCCGAAAGGTTTATTAGGGAATGATTGAATAGGTAGACTTCTCGTAGAAACCTTGAAAATTTAGGAGACCAATCCCTCTCATATATCCATCACATATTTGTAGAGAGTCATACCTTCCAATCTTAAGAAATGATGGAATTTTTCAAAACCCTTGACTTTTCTTGTATAGAAGGTATTCCTCATGAAATTCCAAATGATGCTATCAAGAAGCTCCCCATATTTGAGGGAAATAATGCCATCACTGCCAAGTCTCACATCCGAAAGTTTGATAAGCACCTAGTCAGTTACTGCAATGATGCTGCCCATAACCATGAAGATGTCAAAATGAAGCTCTTTGCTTTATCCTTAGAGGATGATGCTGCAGAATGGTACTCCGAACTTGGTGATGATTCATATAAAACTGTTAATGAATTCTTAGATGGTTTTAAGAAGAAATGGGGGGAAAAGAAAGAACCAAGAAATATGCTTGCTGCCCTCCATAACATAAAGAATATGGAGAATGAAACCATTGATGAATTTAATACTAAGTTCAGGTGTGTGGTTGTGGAACTCCCTAGAGAAATCAATCCAAGGGATGCCTCCATCCTCATATCTTACATTGAAGCTTTCACTAGTGATTTGAGGTACCAGTTAAGGGACAAAGAGCCGACTGATCTAAAAACTACTCAGGAATTGGTCGATAAAATAGAAAAGAATATGTAGTATTTAGGAAAATCCAACATTCTAGGTTACACTAGGGGAAACACTTCATACAACAAAGAGAAGGGAAAATCCATTGAATTAGAGGAAAAGGAAACCTCTAAAGACCCCATGGAAAAGGTAACTAACATGATAAAAGAATTGGTTACTAGTCAGAACCAAATCATGGAAATCAATATGTACAATTAAATCATATTCAGAACAGAATAATCACAATGGAAAGAAATAAAGGACCTAGGAACTTTCAACCTAAACAGAATCAGGTGTATCAAAAGAAAGCTCCTCAACAAGAACCTAGGATTCCAAACTAGTTAGACTCAACTAACCTGGTAGAAGAAGTCATTCCATGGTGTAGACCTTGTGATCAATTCCACCAAGAAAGCACTTGCTATATAGCAAACCAAGTTATAGAACATGGAATGGCCGAGGTCAGTAATCAGAAAACAACATCAGGTGAGTCTGATCATGCGTACATGGTAGGCCGAACCTATCCTTTATCAAACTAGCATTGGAAATAGGCCACAGATTACCGTTACGAGAAGGATCTCCTTTCCAACTTTTATGGTGTAATGCCTTATCCAAAAGCAATTAAGGAAATGAAGGAGGATAGATTCAAGGGAGCAGTGTATCAAATAAAGGAGAAACCATCACCGTCTAAATAGTACAAGCCAAAGGTAACCACTCCTCCCCTCCCAGATCCTCCTATTGTCCCTGAATCAAATATTGATATGGGAGAATGGATAAGTAGTGATAAGATTCATGTTTATGCAACTGATGTCCTTAAAATTCCTGGTCAAAAAGAAAATTTGTTGAAAGCCTTAGAGGATAGTCAAAGTAAAGTTCATAATATTGTCAAAGAGGATCCTCTTCCTAATAACAATGCTATATTTGAAGCTGAACATATTGAACCTATAGATATGCCTATAGTCCTCAATAGTGTTGATTCGAGAAGAGAAGACCACCCACCTTTTTATGTCTCCCACTTAGTTGATAACTTGCTCCTTCATAACTGCATGTTAGATTCAGGTGCTTCATCAAATGTCATGACAAGAAAAGTAATGGAACAGCTAAATCCAAGGGTCACTCAACCCTACCACAATGTTTGGGCCATGGATGCAAGAGAATTTGAAGTGGTAGGGATAATCTTAAATTTACAGGTTAAGTTGGTTAAGTATATTGATATCGACATGTCGATGGATGTGGTAGCAATAGATGTTCCAGATAATTGGGGTATGTTTCTATCTAGAAAATGGGCCATAACTCTTGGTGGGCACATTCAAATGGATTGGACATGTGCTACTATACCTACATCAGAGAACAATAGGGTGATTCTACATAGAGAAAATCTAAGTAAAAGACATGTAGAAAACCCTAAGAAGCCCGGAAATGAATTTGTTCATTAAATGAATTTATTCATTTCACTGAGAACTTTGGAAACTATGCTATTTTGTCAAATTTCATGGCCCCTATTAAGGAAAACATTAAAAATGAAAAGATCAATGAATTTTGGAAAATGTACTTTGATGGGGCTTACTCCAAAACTGGAAAAGGTGCAGGCATCGTGATCATCTCTCCTTCAGATAAAATCTACAACTTTGCATTCAGGTTAGAGTTCGAAGCATCAAAAAATGTAGCCGAGTATGAGGCATTGCTCCTAGGGTTAGAAACTACTAAAGATATGGGAATGAAGATGTTGATCATAAAGGGTGATTCATATTTAGTAGTCCTCTAAATTAAGAATTAGTATCAATGAAAAAATGACATACTAAGAAAGTATAGGAATGCCACACGGGACACTATGGAGTGGTTTGATGCGCTTAACATTCAAAAGATCCATAGGGAAATGAATGGGTTAGAAAATAAATTGGCAGTAGCAGCATCCACCCTCCAGCCATTAGATGAAATGATTAATGGGAATGTAAAGATGGAAATTAATTTCAGACCTTCAGTTCCAGATAATATAGATGACTGGCAGGTGTTTAAGGATGATGAACAACTTTTGAGATTCATCCACAATCTACAAGAGTTTGAAGGTTGCAAGATCAGTTATCAGCAAGAGCGTAAAGAGTATTAGGAGTGTGAGGATAATGTAGGGAATCACATCTCGAGTAACCTTATAGCTTTCAAGAATCTCTTTGATTGACAAGATCATCATAAAAAACAAAAAGAAGAAATAAAAATTAGGAATTATATGGAAATAAACATAGGAGCTGACAAAGACCCCAAGTTAATAAAAATCAGAAAAGGTACTTCAAAAAAGGAAAGGAACAATTTGATCAAATTAATCAAAGAGTATAGAGATGTGCTGGCCTTTAGTTATGATGAGCTTAAATCCTATTGGGAGGATGTGTTTCAACACACTACTCCCCTCACAGAAGAAGCTAAAAAGGTCAAACCTTTCCGACAAAAACTTAGGCGAATAAATCCTAAGTTGGCCCCCATTGTGGAGAAGAAACTTCAGAAGATGTTAGCAGCAGGGATCATAGCACCTAAAAGACATTCATCTTGGTGCTCCAACTTAGTTGTGGTCAGAAAGAAGAATGGGTCAATTAGAATATGTATAGATTTTAGAAATCTGAATACATCATGCCTCAAAGATAATTACCCATTAGCCGACATGGAAACATTGCTTCAAAGAGTAACAGGATCAGGAATGATTTCCATGTTGGATGGCTTTTCTGGTTATAACCAGGTGTTGGTAAATAAGGAGGATCAACATAATACTACATTCACCACACCTTGGGCTACCTATAATTTTTTAAGAATGCCCTTTGGCTTATTGAATGATGGTGCCACCTTCCAAAGAGCCATGGATTTCACCTTCAAAGAACTTGTAGGAAAAATAATCGAAATATATCAAGATGACTTAACTATGTTTTCAAAGGAAATATCTAACCACATAAGTCATATTAGGTAGGTTTTTATAAGATGTCGGAAATATGGTATTTCCTTGAACCCTGCCAAGTCAATCTTTGGACATGATGAAGGCAAGTTGTTGGGGCACATCATTTCTAAGGATGGTGTCAAGGTTGATCCTAAGAGATTTGAAGCCATTAAGAAATTCCCCTTGCCTCAAAATCTAAAAGCTCTCCAGTCTTTTAATGGTTAGATCAATTTCATAAGAAGATTCATCCCAAATTTAGCAAAATTAATGAAACCTATACAAAAGTTATTAAAGAAAGATGCTAAGTTTGAGTGGACAGATAAGGGGAAATTTGCATTCAACTCTATAAAAAATGCCATATCCATGTCCCCAGTCTTGATTAGTCCATATTATTCCAAGGAATTCCATATATTTTCCTTTTCCTCAGAAGACACCATTGTCGGTGTTTTTCTTCAAAAGAATAAGGAGGGACAAGAGCAACCTATAGCCTTTATGAGTAGAGCCTTGCAAAATTCAGAGTTGAAGTATACCACAATGGAGAAACAGGCCTACGCTCTTTTCAAGTCCCTTAAACATTTTAGAACTTATATAGGTTACTCCAAAATCATTGGATATGTACCCCATGCAGCTGTCAAGGATATCATGTCTCAATAGGATTGTCTAGGAATCAAGGGTAAGTGGGTTTCAAAGATTCAAGAATATGATTTGGAGATAAAACATACTAGGTTAATTAAGGGACAAGGTCTTGCAAATATATTGACCCAAGGAAATGAAAAGGCCTTAGGAATAATCTACCAAAATAGTGATTTAGAACAAAGTGTATCAGACGAGCTTCAGAGATTAGAGCAACACCCTTGGTACACCAACATCATATTTTTCCCCTGCAACCTTACATGCCCCGATCACTTACTTGTCCATAAAAGAAGAGCTTTAAGGTTAAAAGAAACTAAGTATTGTTTGACAAAATATGGTTTGGGTTTAAGAAACCCCGATGGTTTAATACTTAGATGTGTCGATCAACCTGATTCCAAGAAACTCATGGTTGAGTTCCATTCAATATTTTATGGTGGACATTTTGCAGAAAAAACAACTACCCATAAAATCCTTAGAGCAGGATACTATTGGCTGAACCTATTTTTAGATGTGCACAAGGCTATCAGAGTTTACCCCCAGTGTCAGTTATTCACCGGAAAGTAACAAATGAAAGCCTTGCCTTTAAATCCAATAGTATTCCAATCCCCTTTCCAGCAATGGGGGCTTGATTTCATCGGTAAGTTAAAAGATAACTCGAGCAATGGTTATTCTTGGATTCTTACTGCCACTAATTATTTTACCAAGTGGGTAGAGATGATACCCACCAAGAAGGCAACTGATGCTATAGTCACGGATTTAATAGAAGATAAGATTATCACAAGATTCGATGTGCCAGCTAGAATCATCATGGATAATGGCCCATGATTTGTTTCCTCTGAGATATCCTCTTTATATTTCAATTCTGGCATTGTCCTATCCCACTCATCCAATTACTACCCCCAAGGAAATGGTCTAGCTGAATCAAGTAACAAGTACTTAATGACCATAATCAAGAAAATTGTGGGTGACAATAAGAAGGCTTGGGATAGCAAGATCAAATTAACATTATGGGCCGGCAGAATCACCAAGAAAATTTCAACCGAGAGGAACCCTTTCAAACTAGTCTATGGCCTAGATGTCACCTTACCAGTCCATTTGAAGCTTCCAGTTTATCAGCTTCTCCAGATCTTCAGCTCAGATCAAGAGGCCATTCAGAACAGAATAAATCAGTTGATCGAGTTAGATGAGAGTAGAAGAAACTGTCTTGACCAAAGTATCAGAAAATCAGACAAGGTCAAGATAACGTTTGATAAGTCTACCCGACCAGGATCCTTCCAAGTATGTGACACAGTTTTGAGTTGGGACAAATGATGGGAGAAAACTGGGAAACATGGAAAGCTCGACAGCTTATAGTTGGGACCGTACATCATCGATGAAATAGTAGGAATGAACTCCTTCTATATAAATGACCTAGAAGGAGAAAGATTGAGCCTTCCAATGAATGGTTCCCTCCTCAAGTTGTTTTTCGCCAACACAGTTTGATGCCTTTATTGACATTGGTGGTTTCAGGGCGAATTTCTAAACCTTTCCCTGCATGTATTTCTAAATTTTATATATCATGTTGTTGTATCATAGTTATTGTTGTATTATAGTTATTTTGTACCATGTTTGAAAATTTTCCTTTGTATATTAGTTTTGTAAAATATTCCCTTTTGCACATCATAGATAAATTATGTACATCAGTTTGATTTTATAGTTAATATTTTATACATACATGTTACTAACAAACTCTAATTGCTATGCATGACCCAGAGATTCCGGAGTTCTCATGTCCTCTCATCTGAACAGAAGATCAGTCAGAGAATGTGTCCCTAGATGGAGCCAAAATGTTACAACCTAAGTTGTACTTAGTGGTTTTCTATCAAGTGAGCCTGCTGAATCGGACAAGGATAACTTGTTCGGACTTCAGAAGACCTTTGGAAGTACTTATGGGAAGTGCTTGTTGTACTATATCAGATGTTCATACCCCATGGGGGAATTGTAATAAATTTTCTAGCATGATACTTTCTGTAAAAGACTCGGTCTCTTAGAATTTATTTGTCAATATGATTAGCCCAAGGTGTTTTTTCCCTTGGTTATTATTGGTTGTTGAATAAACGACTGATAATTTCTGAGTTTTTCACTCCATACCTCCAAATTTGGGGTGGTCATCTTGGAATTTAGGCCTATTGAGGTTATTAGACTCTATGTGTCAATGTATAAACATGCTAGACATCATGGTCGAGTCATATGAATATGTCTAAGTCCCCCTAGGTTTTTTCGATTTTTCAAATTTTTAGTTTTTTCATTGTTTTTTATTAAAATTTAATTTTTCCAAAACTTAGGCAATTTTTTAATAGTTTAATTGGAAAAATTGATTTTGTAATAAAAGTGGACCAAATAATTAGTTTCATTCATGTAGGTGCTCATTTTCAAGCTAAGAGCACCATGTAAACCAATGGACCCACTATTTCCTAGTTTTGAGTGATTTTCTATCACTCGAGCCAGAAAGCCCCAAAAATCAATTATTGATTATTTTAATTAATAAATTGATGAATAATGGAGCAAATCCAAAATCATAGATCAGTGGATTCTCAGCCAATTTGATTGAAATCAGTCAGATTTGAACCAGAATGACTTGATATGACAAATCCTTAAGTGAAGGAAATGATCAAATCAGATCCAGAGTTGATATTCAGTAGTATTTATGGGGAATTGCACCGTCTCTCTCTCCTCCACACGTGTGGGATCTCTTGGGAGCTCCGTGGGATGTGTCAGTTTATGGGTTGATGTGTTAGCTTAATCAAGCCCTCAGTTGACAAGTAGGCTCAGTTCAGCTTCAGATCCACATTGATTGACTCTCCATCAGCTGATTTGATCTATCTCCTTGGGATTTGGGACCCCCTAGATTGGATCTCCTGGTTTTTGTATAAATCAAAGCACAAGCAGCCACTTCCAAGCAAGTTAGAACTGGATTGAGGTCCTATTTCTCTTGTACTATATTGTTTATTATTCTAGAATAAAGAAGATTTGGAGGCAAGATCTATGGTGTAATTCTCTTCATGTGTGGATGTTGATTGTCAAATGCTTATGAGGTATAATCTATTTTATTTGTCATTGCTTTTGCTGGTTAATTGTTGGCCTTCAAGGAGAGAGCTCCCTCCTATTAGTGTAATAGTTTATTCTAGTTTTATTTATGCTCTTATTGCTGCTTATTTCAGATCTATTGGATTTGTATGTATTTTAAGTTTTATTGCATGATTTCCAATTATCTCTTCCAGCAGCACCTATGTTTTAACCATCTGTTTGTGCAAGGATTTCTAAGTTGCAGGTGATCTTGCTTATAGAATAGGCTGAGCTGGTTTGCATCTTCCTCATCTTCAATATCTTCTAAATGACATAGTCCCTCAGTGTTCCACCAAAGCAAAATCCAAAGCCCAACATTCCCAGGCTTCAAACACTCTTTATCTCTCTTCCTCCTTCAAAATCTTAATTTCTCTTCAAATTGGTTACTTTTAAAGAGTCTTATTGCTTAGATCTATCTCATCAAGAAAATTACATATAGATCTAGTTAGTAATATCCTTTCTTAATTTTATATCTCAGTTCCATTATGCATATAAAGTTATATTTTAAGAGATCTAGCTGAAACTATCCTCTTTTTGCAAGCATTTTAATGAAAATTTGTAGCTTGCTTTTAAGGTAGTTTGCTTTGCTGTAATTTAAAGTTTCATATTTTGTAATAAAAATGCACATCTCATTGGCTTCCCAAATAGAAATCCAATATCCCAAGGAAAGCTTTCTTTCCTTGGTTCCTTTTTGCAAAACTAGATTACCCCAACTTAACAAAATTTTACTTAAGTTTTTTTTTGTAACTAATGTAGTGAACCAAAACACTTTCAAAGTTTGTTTGGGCACATTTTATTTGGATTGCTCACTGGTTTTTTAGCATGTCTAACAAAAAAGAGAAGGATACTCTACCCAATTTCCGACTCTTGGACGAATCGAACCTTCCTGGAAGCTTCCCCCACCACTATGTTTTAATTCTAGCTTGTTACAAGCTTGTTGTAATCCTTTGGAGCCCAGATAACAAGGACCAAAGTGCATAAATTTTAATTTTTTGATATTTTAAATCACTGCTAATAAAAATAAAATGTCCTTTTGAATAGGCTCTTTCGAGCCTATTCACCATCCCCCTTGGGGGGATTTGTGTCCGTGTTTCCTTTTTGCTTTTGTTTCCTATTTTTTTTTGCAAAATAGCATAGTTCTAATATGTAGGATAGTATACTCAAATTTATTATCAATTTCATATTCCATAATTGATATTTCAAAGTAATCTTAATACTTACCCCACGACTTCTCTATTGACCCGAAAGGGGAAAGAGATGCGTGGTAGGACTAATTAGAAAACCGGAATTGTGTATCTATGTTTTCCTTTCCATCATTTGTTTTATCAGCTATTATAAAATTAACCCCTCCTTGATTCCCCGATTGAGATCCACTTGGATCGAAAGAGGTTCTTGGAGGGTTTTCTTTTTAACAAGAACACCCATCTCAAAATTTACTAAAATTGACAAGACTCCGGTGTGTATGCTCAGCACTTGGCTACGGTTCGTCCGATTAGTCAAGATGTATCAAAAACACTTGAGTGACTAGAATAATTAGGATTCACTCTCCCAAATTGACAAACCATCAGGTGAAAATCCAACACCTAGATCAAACCATTACGGTGGCAAAATATGCAAAGGAAGCGAGAACTCCTGAAAAGTGACCTCAGGGCACTGATCTCTATCACACCCTAATGCGTGTGTTATGAACAACAGCCCCAGAGACTCCATTCATCCCACATATTCCTTGCGGGTAGCCATGAAGGTTTAGTTTTGGACATACTCCAAGTACTCTCAGGTATATCTGAAGTCCACCCCTTCGCCTAATTCTAATCAACTCATAATTCATATTAACTTAAAACGTACCAAGAGGCAATTGCAAAACATTCACTCCAAGTACATGCAAGTACATTGATTTTATTTTGACTCCATTTTAAGGCACATGTTATTTTCTTGCTATATATATATATATATATATATATATATATATATATATATTGTGTCTCAACATTGTGGTTTCGTGTGCTTATTTTGTATCTTGTCATCTATGGTTGTTTATGGTTAATTTTCAAACTCCTAAGTAACTCATTCAGTTTAACATCACCATACTAAGTAATTTATCCTTAGTAACTTAATAGGGCCTTACCCCCTTGGCTTCATTAGGTGTTGAGCCTAAATGGAGGAGTCAAGAACAAGGTGACAGCCTTGACTCGAGACTTGCCCCCAAGGACACACCAAGTGGCTTGAATATTTCTACCACATGACCCAGGTGTGTGAAAGGTGGAAACACCCCCCACCCTCTTTTTATAGCTTTCTTTTGGGGTTTTAGGGTTTTAAGCCCTTGGTACGGGCTTTAGCCCCTTTTTTGGGCTTTTAGCCCCTTTCACCCTAACTTTAGCTCCTTTTAGGGTTTTAGGCTCCTTTGAGGGGTTTTAGCCCCTTTTTGGAGGCTTTATCCCTTAGGAGAGTTGTTTAGGCTCCTTTTTGGTGTTTTTAAGCCCTTTTCTTCATTATTAATCTTTTTTGAGGGTGTGGGGGTCTAATGGGTTGTTACAAGGGTCGATCATGGGTGTCCTTGGGTGGTGTAGGCCATGTAGAGCTGAGTGAGATATTTTTTGGGTTAACAGGGCCAATAGCCTATTCCTCTACAAACTGTTAACCCTACCGATCTCTATCCCTTTCTCTACCCCCACCTTACTTGTGCCCCTACCCGTAAACACCCCCCATTATCTCTCTCTCTCTCTCTATCAACCCCTCATTCCTCCACGTACCCATGACACCCACAATTTTCTCTCTCCCTACTCGCTAACGCCCTTACCAAATGTCTCTCTCTCCATACTCACACCCCTACCAATAAACCCTTCACCCCCCCTCTCTCTCTCCCAAACCCATACATGTAAAAATACCTAGAACCCACACCCTTATTTCTCTCTCAATCCCTTTAATCCCTCACATCCACCCCCCTCTCTCTATAACACTCACCCCCTAATCATACCCTTACAACTAACCCTCCTCCCTCTCTCTCTCTCTCCTGTCCTACCCATAATACATACTAACACCTTGTTTCATTCTCTCTCTCCCCTAGTCCTCAACCTACCCATAACACCCACTACTTTCTCTCTCCCCTAACCCACTAATACCCCCCCCTCTCTCTCTCTCTCTCTCTCTCCACCCCTATATTTCTACTACACACTGACCAACTCCTCATGTATATCCTCCTTATTTCTAACTTCCTTAATACTCACCAACTCTTAAAAATCATGATTTTTTAACTTTTCTCTTTCTCTCTCTCAAACTATCCATAAGCCCCCCTCTCTCTATTTTTATACTAATATCTCTCCCCACTACTATTAACCATTCCCTCACCATCTCTCTCCCTTATAACCCCACTCTTCACCCCTAACCCTAACACCCATCTCTCTCTCTCTCTCTCTCTATGCTCATAGCTCTCCCTCTCTCCCCCTAACCCCCCTTTTCCCCCTACCCATAACTCTTTTTCTCTCTCCTAACCCTCTTCTTCATACCACTTCTCTCTATCCTAACCCTTTTGGTACTACTTCTCTCTCTCTCTCTCTCTCTCTCTCTCCTCCTTCTCCCAACCCCTCAACTCCTCAAATATACCACCTTCTCTCTAATAAACCTACTCTTATTGAACTCCTAACCCTCTTGATATCTATTTCTTTCTCTACCTAAACCTTCCTCATCCACCTACCCCTCACTTGGTTATCTCTCTCTCTCTGTCTCTCTTAATCTCTTATTGCTCCACCTACTCATAACCACCACCCTATGTCTCTCTCATACCATACTTTTACCCCTACAACTAACCTACATCCTTCCTCTCTCTCTCTCTCTCTCCCCTCCTCCACATAACCCTTGAAAATGACCTATTTAATTCTCTATATCCCCTATTCATCCACCTTACCCTAATTCCCACCAGTTTCTCTCTCCCAAAACCCCCTAACACCCATCCTCTCTCCCTCTCGCTCTCCCTCTCTCCCTCCCTCTCTCTCTCTACCCTTTAACCCCCTCTCTCCCCCTAACCCTGCTCTATCTCTCTCTATCTCTCACTATATTTATCTCTCTCTCTCCTACTCCCCCTAACCATTACCCCACCTCTATTTTCCTCATATAATTTGGAGACACCACTAACCACACTCCCATGTCTCTCTCTCAATCTCTCTTTGCCCCCGCTATATTGTCACTTCTCTTTAATTTCTCAAAACCTCTATCCCCTTGATTTATATATATTTTTCTCCCCCATCCACCCTCCTCACCACTACCCCTAAT
>LPNX011093261.1:327362-364446 GCA_001517045.1 Pseudotsuga menziesii | reverse complement strand
CCTAACCCCATTTAAATATTTCTCTATCCCCTACTCCTAAAACTAGCCACCCCCTCTCTCTCTCTCCTACTATCCATAAGCCCCCCTCTCTATGTTTATGCGAATCTCCTTCCCCCGCTATCACTAGCCAACACCCCACCATGTCTCTCCCTATATAACCCAACATCCCTTCCCACATCTCTCTCTATCTCTCTCTCTCTATCGCCTTATACTCCCCCATTTTTTTGAACTATTCCTCTCCTTCCCAAACTGATAACAATTCAATATTTATCCCTCTCTCTCTATGTCTCTCTCTCTCTCTTGCTCAAGCCCCTACTCTTCCACCTACCCATAACACCCACCCCCCCTCTCTCTCTCCCTACTCCCTAACACTCATCTCTCTCTCTCTCTCTCACCCCTACTCCAACACCTAAAACTAACCCCCTTCCTCCCTCTCTCTATTTATTTCCCCTCCTCTCCCTAACCATTACTAAAACCCTCTCTCATTCACTCTCTCCTCTACCCCTCCACCTACCCATGTCCCCTACCCCTTTTTCTCTCCCCCAAACCATTGAAACCCACCCACTCTCCCTCTCTCTCTCTGTCTATTATTAACCTCCATTTATCTCTACCCTACTGTTATCACTAACTACATCTCTCTCTATATATATGATACTCCTACCACTAACCACCCCCTCCTCTCTCATACACCTACCACTAACTCTGTCTTGTTAGGATTTATAATCCTTCATTGTACAAAATGTCTATTAGATTATATTTTCCTAACTTATGAGTTATTTGATTATTATTTGGGTCCACTAGTACCATTAGGTCCACTTGGCCTAATGGGGCCACATGTACTAGTCACTAAAGAGTGGGGAACAATGATCCATTCTCACTGAGACTGACTGCACTTGCATGCATCAGTTTAGGCACATCCTAGACCAATCCCTTCGTTTTAGCAGTCATTGGGAGTGCCGAAACCAACCTCCTTCAGTTGTTGGGATTTGGTAACTATTTAAGATTAGTTATTATTTAGTTTCATTTAGTTAGTTTTCCTTGAGTTCAGTTAGCGCCATTTATGCATGGATGCATGTGGGAAGCTTCCAGTTCTAACCTACTTCTCACCTACCACTGCAGTTAGACTGGTTTGATTAATTGTAACTGATGGATAGATTGGATTAGAGATATGGAGTTAGCCTCTTGGAATCTGATAGTGAATTAGACATATTTATTTAGCCATGCTGTGAGATACAATCAATTCAGTTGGTGGATTCAAATTCATCCCTAATCATTTGAATTCCTCCTTATGTAACACCATTGTAACATCAAATACTGTAATGAAGTTTATACTGTAATTAACTAAGTAATAATTGTCTATTTCCTATGATATTTGATTTGTTTAGTGTGTATTATTGTTAACCCAAAAAAATTCTCATATGGCCTACACCGTACATCTCCTAACCCATTCTACCCCTACACCCATTTAACCTATATTTTTCTCTCAAATAAGCTCCAAAATACCCTCAAAGGGATTAAAAAATCACAAAAGAGATCCAAAAGCTCAAAAAGGAGCTAAAAAGCTCAAAAAGAGGGCTAAATTATCAAAAGCGCTTTAAAACCCCAAAAGGAGCTAAGGAACAAGTGAAAAGGGCTCAAACACTTAGGTACGGACCAAAACCCTAAACCAGGGGCTAAAAACCCTAAAATATTGAGAAAAAGTATAAATAGAGGTGTAGGGGTCAGCATAAAACACATGATTCCTCCTCATTTTTGTCATAATGCCTGTATGAGTACCTTGAGATACCTTTCACTATCAAGTTATTCATCCCACACAACTCCATTCCTCCATTTTCTCATTCCCTTGGTGTGTGGAGCCAAAGCTCCACCCATTCCCAACCCGTGGAGAGGAATGAGTAAATGGAGGAATGGAGTTGTGGGGGATGAATAGATTGACAGTGAAAGGTATATTAAGGTACTCATATAGGAATTATGACGACCGAGAGGAGGAATCATGTGTTTGATGGTGACGCCTACTCCTTTATTTATAGTTTTTCTCAACAGTTTACGGGTTTTAGCCCCTGGTTTAGGGTTTTGGGCCCTACCCATGGTTTTAATCCCTTTTCGCTTGTTCCTTAGCTCCTTTTGTGGTTTTTAATCCCTTTTGAGACTTTATCCCTCTTTTTAATCTTTTTAGCTCCTTTTTGAGCTTTTGAAGCTCTTTTGTGGGTTTTTAAACCCTTTGAGGGTATTTTGGAACTTATTTGAGAGAAAAATATAGGTTAAATGGGTGTAGGGATAGAATGGGTTAGGAGATGTATAGTGTAGGCTATATGAGAAATTTTTTGGGTTAAGATATTTCCCCCTAATGTGTGAGGGAAGGATTTCATCGTATGGTTGACGGACATCATTGGATCTTGGGGATCGTGGAGAGACTTGTGAAGAAGCAGTGCTTCCTCATTCAAGACATGGTGGATTTGCTTTTTGTATTAATATGGTTCCCATAAATGGGTGAGATACAATGAATATGTGAAATGTATATGGATGAGGTAGGAATCCCCATGCTCATAACAATGTCAAAATAATAATGTGATCCAAGCTCCTACATGAAAGAGCCAATCATATACAAATGGTGTCACATAATGGTGGCCTAAATAAGAGGCTGAATACAATACTGATCTCAAGAATTGATATATCAAACCCATGGAATTCTCATGGAATGCTATATCTTCACAACTGATGACCTGCTGAGTCTAGAATGGTACATAACTGTGGGGACTTACTAATGGAGAGTTAGAGTCTCTATGGTACAATATGCTACATCAATAATGAATCTATATAGAAGCACTGCTAGGGATTCTGAACACTGTTTCCAATGCAACTCAGAGATCACAAGGGACATGAACCTGTCTAGGTCCCTTAATCGACTCACCAATGTGCTAGATTTAGGTGACAACTGGGGTCTTTGACCAAATACTATAAGGACCAATACCCTGTATGAATCTCAACGAAGCGATGATGTTTGTTGAATTCGAGCACATGAGACCCAACGATCCTGAGAGGCACTAAGGACTCCTCTCAAGAGGTCCAAGGAACTCATCAATGAGGTTAATGAAACTAGGATATAGGGACCTCTGAGTCTATCCTCTGCAATAGGTGTGTTGTTGTTGACAAAGGGATACCTTCAACTTATCAAGCAAATAAGGTTTCCTTGACAAGAAGTGTGAGGGGGATAACCAAAGCTATGGGACAATATGGCGACTGGCACACTGAATGGGGAAATAGGGGCAGGGGAGTGCAGAGGACTCAAACTTCCTTTGTTCAGAGTAGGATGATAGGGATGACCTGGAAGCAAATGAAACTGACTCATGGGAGAGGGATCATAGCTTGTAATACCAATAATGTAACTGCAGATGGGAAATACTTAGGGGGGAGGTGATTTAGACTTTTGATATCCAAGAGATCCAAGGAAGACTCATTGCAGAATACTTTGAAAAAAGGTGACTCAATGTGGGAATGCTACTAGAAAATAACATGTGGGGTGGCGTCTAAAGACATCGTTATGGTACGATCTTGTGGATTTTTAGTGAGCCCAAGAAAATAAATGCTCGATGGTTCTTTCAATTTAAGAAATTCTGAAAACATGAAGAAGAATCCAGTGGGGTCTCTTTTTTGTTGATCATCTCCTGTGCCCAAAAAAGGTTAAAAGTGTACATAGGAGAGATATCCCATCCTTTTAGGGGATGGGATACTTCTTTACCATTGGTAGTCCAATTAGGCCAGAAAAGGTTAAACCTGTACTAATTGGACGGTCATTCAAATACTTTTATGATCATGAATGGAACCAAGTTTGGTTGTCGATCTTTTATTTTTTAGAAGGATGGAAAATAGCTTAAAGCTAACCCATGGTGATTTTTTTTGTAGAGTTCGGTCCCAATTCTCAATAAAGCATAAAAGGATGCAAAGGGATACATTCCTGGCTTGAATGTGATGAGGTGGTACTTTTCATTTAGTAGTTTGTACAGTCCGTAAAAGGAGATATACGAGGCTATGTAGATTCCCTTTCCAGTACTTTTAATGAGGGGGAAAGGAATAAAATGCGCTCGATAATATTTTCATTCCTTTAGGAGTCAGAAAAGAGCTTAACAGAAACTCTGTAATGGTCAACAAAGTAAGGGGGTACTAATGGTTCCCCCTTGTGGGACAATAGACAGTGGTATAAAGTGGTCATATGTGCAGTATGGATGGAGCGGATACCTCATGAACATGCCAATACATAAAAATGGAAATTCACATGATGGTGCATAAATTGGGGTGAGTTCTGGTAAAGGCCTAGAAAATCATAGTGGGATCACAAGACAAGGGTCTCAGAAAAAGATAAAGGATGGAAAACCGAACACAGTGGTGTGAATGATGTCTCAAATGAACTCCGGATGAATCTAACTAGTATCTAGTGATCCTGCCCCTGGTGTGGTGGTGCATGGGGAAAATATAGAGCAAATTGAGGCCTATGGGTATGGAGCTATCTCAACATACACGAAAAGTGATCCACATCATGACATGAGTCCAAGAAATTTTTCATAGAAACAGTAGGGAAGGAGGCAGTCTAAAGTTCGTTTCTCGACTCGAGAGCATTGTGCAATTAGGGAGATATGAAGAGGCCTTGACCTTCAGAAAAGGTCTGGGGACCTAACGATATCTATATCATACATAGAACATACTATGTGCATGTGTAGATATTGTTCCTCTTCTGCCGCTGGGTTACCAGAGGTAGGTGGGACCAGTTGGTGGGCTGAAGGCTCTTGCGGACCAGTGGAACCCCTGTAGGCAGCGGCGGGAGATGGATATTGTTTTTTCCTAGGTGGAACGACTACTGGAGGGGATTTATGATAATGGATGGTAGTACTTAGACAATGATCTAATTTCTTCCTGCTTCAATGTGCCTCCATGGTGGATTCGTCTGATAAATAGGACAGTTGTGGCTTGCGAGTATGTACGTCTGACAGTGCGGGAGGATGTTCCTAGGGAGGATGATGATTCCTCTGAGGAGGAGTGTTGTATAGGAATAAACACCTTATAACTGAAGGTCTGGCGTTACCAACATACTCATGAAACTTGCAGGCAATTGACTCTAGAGTGCAGTAAAGGAAATAGGAGGATAGAAAAGACTCACCCAATACAAGACGGATGATCCTAGCTTGTCCTCTTCCGCTCTGCTTCTCCTCCAAAGCCTTCAGGGATGCTTCTCCTTCACCTGTCAAAATTCAATCCTCCAAATACAAGATGATACATATATATAAACAGTTTAGATAAATCATATACAGAGTACTAAATCATAAGTATTTATCAAACCACAATAGATGAGAGACATTCAAGACACATATGGAAGAAGGATTCTCTTTATTAACAATAATGAAAGAGTTCAGATTACAACCCAATGCCTGAGACAAGGAATCCTCTGCAACCAAAGGATTCTAAGATCCACTGCTCTAAATACTTCTTCATAAACTCCACCAGCATAACTTTGCTCTCTAAGTGTATGTCTAACTAACACCCTCCCCAAGGCCTATATTTATACATGGTGAAATAAGGTAGTTTCGAAGGTTGAGGAGGTTGAGACATTTAAGATGATTAAGGTTAAGTGCTTAACTAATCTCAAGTAATCGCGAGTTTTTATTTTTAATGTCAAAGGAAGGTGTATGTGGGTATCACTACTGGAAACTCGCGTATGACACTCGAGTTTCTCTAAGGGTAACCCACGTACAAATCTATACGTGAGATGCAATAATCGACACTCGCGTACAACACGCAAGTTGCATATAAGAAGAGTCGCGTACAGGACTTGACATATTTAAAAGGTAAAAAATAACCAGCTGGGTGGATGAGAAATGTAGTTCATAATAAGCCCATCTACAGTGTTTTGGGAAACCCTCAATCCATAAATGTCCTTTTTTGTGCCAACATAACAAATGTCGGCACTCGAACGAAGAGGTGCCATTCAGGTGGATAATAGATGCCCCCTAATGTGTGAGGTTAGAGGGAAGCGATGGCTGAAATACATTATAATCTTTATCTTTGGAGAAATCAGAAATCCAATGGAGCAGAGAGAGTACCTGAAACAAATACATAATAATGTCATACAAAAAGTTACATCTGAGGATGCTATGTTCAATTTACTGGAACACTAGCTCCTTTACAATATTTGAGTACATCATATGATATGGGTATGAAACCATGTATATTACAAAGGTGGATCGAAGCCAAAATATACAATAATGATGAGTCTTCAAAGATCTCGAAGATGTGTATATGAATAGAACATAATCTTGTGCAACTTAGTCCATAGATGAGGAACTAAGGTATTCATAAAGGATCCCAAAGAACCAGTACAATCCAAGCCATGTGAATAAGGGTAAGTTGAACATGGAAAGGATTCAACAGTTTGTCAATCAATAGGTGATAATCAACAACTGAAGCAAAGGAATTCACCAATGATGAAAGTGAATCCTGAGGTACGAACGTAAAAAATCTAGGTCTTCGTCATTAGGAAGTACTGAAACAGAACCATGCTATGATAAGGAAGGTAATAGATCCTCCAACGGATCATAAGAGTGACTAGGAACTGAGCAAAAGAAGGGAAACACAATAGATAATAGATATAACAATGATGGGATCAAGCTATAGATCAGACATTGGGTAAAGTCCTTGAACAATGAGCACAACATAGAGATGACCCAAGGTAGCGTATAACTTATAGATAGAACAACTAGACCTATCTGTCATGTAGGAGACATGATCAGATTCCCCAGGTATAACGGACAAGAGGAGGAGTAAGAAACTCAAAGTAATAGCTGAACGGAAAAGTAATCACTAAAACATGGATATCAGAAAAAAAAAAAAAAGAGTGCTATGTTCAAGGAGGACATGCTACCATTATTGAAAACAAGAGAAAACTTCTTCCTTACCTTCCCTGTTAAATTTTAACGAGTCCAGGAAAGTTAACTCGGATCCCTCTTCATTTTTTAACAAGCTTGAAGAGACAGGAAAATAATGCTTGATAGTGTCACTAATTCGTGGATTTAATAAGCATAAACTAGTACATGCTCAAGGGTGTTTTCATAGTTTAGAGAGTCTGAAAACTCCAAAGAAGACTCCGGGGGGTGCTTTTTCATACAATTTAGTCTCCTGAGGCTGAAAAAGTATAAAACATACCAAAGAAGAAATCTCTTAACTTCCGAAGAAGAAAAGGCGCACCTTTTTTGTACTTAGTCAGGAAGGTCTGAAAAAGGTTAAATTACCACCTACCCAACACTCCTTCAAAAGCAGCATATAGCCTGAGTTTTACGAGTGTGAAGGAAGGCAAGATCACTCGGAAAGATCCATTTGATTACAAGAAATGGGGCTTACAACAATAAACTCGATGCTTTGTTCTTTAGGGTTTAACAAGCATGAAAAAGACATAAAGTACACTCATAATCTTTTTCATGTTTTGGTCCAGAGCACGAAAAAGAGAAAACTAAGCTCATACTGGGGGTTCCTTTCTCGTAAGTTTAGTCCCTCAGGTCCAGAAAAGTGATAAACCTATGCTTGAGAATACTCTTCTCAATTCAAATAGAAAAGAGAGGGATCCTTTCTTGTATTATTCCACATGGTCCAATAAAGTGATAACCTACCACCAGTGTGGATTCCCATTCACATATTCTTAACGAGCCTGAATGGACAAGTTTACTCGGCAGTCAAGTATATTTTGAGGAGTTAGAATTGGGCCTAAAGAAACTCAAAATCTTTCTTGTGAAGTTTTAATGAGTCTGGAAAAGTCAACTCCTAGCCTCCTTACTATTTTTAACGAGCTCGAAGGAGAGCAGAAAGAATGCTCTAAATGCGAGGAGACGAGTGTCATAGACAGGAGAAACTATTTCCAAGTGCAAGGAACAAACCTATGCATTATGCAAGGAAAGTGAGCAAGATAAGGACACTCGGGGAACGTCTCCTCAAGGTAAAAGGTGTCAAGTTGCAAAGGAAAAATGATACAAGGCTTAGCGACGATGAAAAGAAAGATGAGGGCTTATACAACGAGCTAAAAGCGTGGAAGCTAGCATCAGGCTCAAAAACGTGAGCAGGGCACATGAAAATGCAGTTACAACTTGAAAAACAAGGCGAGGCCAGTAAACAATTGTGAATCCAACTAAAAATCCTATCTCCAAGAAACAACAACATCAGAATCATATTCAGAAGAAGTGATCTGATGTGGGTCAGTTTGGAAGAAACACACGTGACTTTGCTATCTTCTACAAAAGGTAAAGTCAAGGAAGAATCGACCGAAGCAGATTCTATAGAACCAAGGCTTGAGGGTTTATAATCAGTAAGATCAACCTCAGAAGGAAAGAAAAAATCAACAAGGGATATAGAGTCTGTAGGAACAAACTCAGTATCACAGGAGTTGAAAAGTTCATAAGAAAAATCAAACTCATCAGGATCACTAACTTGCTGTTTGAAAGGAGAGTCCAAAGACTCAACAAGACCAACATAAGAAGAAAGGTTAGGCTTACTAGGAAAATTAGGGTTATACTTAGTCACAATTGAACCAACATCCAAAAGAAGGTCAGACTGTATCAAAGACTCTAAGAAGACTTCATCCGAAGGAAGGAGATCATCCAAGATAGGACACATGTCTATACTTTCAAATGGATTGATAGAGTGGATATCAAGATCCATGGTCTGTATAGGATGACTCACCTGGTCAACTGCTGGGGCCAAGTCCCGAGAAGGTAAGCATGAAAACAGAGGCTTCTTCTCAGTAGCAATTGAAAGCAAAGGACATGAGGCCACATAGCTCACCTGTGGCAGGGTAGTGTCTATAGAAACACTGGGAATCAATAAAGGAAAGACCTGGTCTCTAGTTGGGTCAGGAGACGGATCAAGAAAATCCAACTGATCGATAGTGACAATTTCTTCTCCATGATTAAAGTACATCACACGAAAGAATGTTGACACCACATCTTGCATGGCATAGACATAATCATGTCCAAGGAGCATATTGAAGTCCAAGGGGTCTTCTATCACCGTGAATTCAACTAAGACGGTCTTCCCACCCAAAGTAACAGGTGTTTGAGCAAGAATTCCAAGGCTATACAAGTTCTTTGATCAAACGCCAGTAACTAACTAGCAGTCGACACAAGGCTGGGAGATCCCATGCCTCGCCAAGTACGAGCAGACAAAATACTAATTGAGGCTCCTTCATTAACAATACAATGAGAAATCATGTATGATTCAACTTTTACCTTTATCTGGAAAGGTGCATTGAAAGGAAGGCGTGGTTCAACTAGGCTATCCCAATCAAAGGAAACAATCCGAGAGCTTGGTGGGGGTTTATCCAAAGCAAGTTCAGTGTCCCCTTGTTCAGTAAGTTCTGAACTGGCAGTGAAGAAAATGTGACTAGCAGACACTTCACTCTCCAAAGGAAGAGTGGGATTGATTAACAATGGAATCAATTCAACCGCTTCGTGAAATTCACTCTCTGAAGGGAGAGTTGGATTGACCAAATATGACATTGGTTCAATCACATCAGGATCACTCTCTGAAAGAAGAGTGGGATTGACCAAACCTGAGATTTGTTCGACCACTTGATCAACCAAAGGTTGAGTAGGTTGTTGAGAAACTATAGGTTGTTCAGGAGAAGGAAAATCTTGAGTCTCAAACCACACTCTTCGCACCTCTGTGATAGCAGGGTAGTGGTGAGTAATATGATCTCCCTCGTATAGCTTACAAGGGAACTTAAGTTTTCACTTCAAACGACCAATTTTCTCAATGGTGTCAACATGACTAGCAATGGCTAACTGTTTTCTCTCAACATGACCTACAGAGGATGAGAGTTTTCCCCCAGCATGAACTACAGAGGCTAGGTGACTAGGTCCAACTTGACTAAGAGAGGTTGGTTGTTGAAAAGCTTCAGAATGTTCAAAAATGGGATGACCATGAAACCAAACTCTTCGCACCTCTGTGATAGAAGGGAATTTATAAGTAAGGTGGTCTCCCTCACAAAGCTTACAAAGAAACTTGGGCTTGTGTTTTGAATGGGTAGTCTTTTCAATAGTGTCAACATGACTCGCAGTGGCTGACGAATTGTATTCAGCATGAACCACATAGGCTAAGAGACTGCTCCCAGCATGACTTACAGAGGCTGAGAGACTGCCCCTAGAATGACTTGCAGAGGCTGAGAGACTAGGTCCGACATGACTTCCAGAGGTTGGACGAGCACCATCAGCATGAAAAATAGAGGCTGAATGGTTAGGATCAACATGCTTTGCAGCAGTTGAGTGTGTTCCCCCAGCATGAACAATAGAGGCTGGGTGGATGGATCCAACATGACTTGCAAAGGTTGGACGGGGAGGTTCAACTTGAACAACAGAGGTTGAATGGGTTCCTTCAGCATGACCTAGAGAGGCTAAGTGACTGGATCCAACGTGACCTGGAAGGGTTGGAAGGATCCCACTAGCATGATTAACAGAGGTTGGATGGTGAAGATTAGCTTGACTTGTAGAGGTTGAGTGCTTAGATCCAACATAACCTACAGAGGTTGGATAGGTGCCCCCAGCATGAACTGCAGAGGCTGGGTGGTGAGGTTCAAATTGACTTGTAGAGGTTGAACAAGTTCCCCCTTGCTTATGTTTTTTCTTCCTATTCCTCATTCTTTTACTCCTTTTAGACTGTCGGTTACTAGTATCAGTACTTTCACCACATGAGGTAGAAGGAGGAGGAGAATCAACTACAGGTGAAGGGGAAATAGTGTTTTGATGCTTTTGATATAAGGAGCTTACTTGAGAAGTATCAGGAGCATTCAGGATAGTTGGAGTGGAAAACAACCACACCGGTAGCCCTAAGGTGAATCCAGGTAGATTCAGGGTGGCCATCAAGGGAACACCAACATTCCCCATGAGAGGAATAGTACAAGGAGTTCCTAGCATGGGTATCTCTTGGTTGGTGTTAAAAGGGGTGTTAGCCATAGTTTCAAATCAGGAGACAAAGTATGAGGTTGATAGGAAACCAAAATTACAAAGCACACACCTAAAGGCACGCTAAGTACAGAAAAACCACACAGCACTCACTAAAAATTCCTAAAGCCAAATAGACAAATGTGTATAAGATACACTTTCCAAAAGAAAGCTGAGAGACAGTTACTTGGCGTCCCTATAGATGTTCTTAGGCACAAGCGGAGGAATCACCCACCGCCCTCCCACACCTTCTACTGGGGTTACCTTCCAAGCCCGTCCAAGGTCAACCAAAAATAGCCTTTCGATGTACCTGTGTATGAACCCTAAATTTCAAAGAGACTAAAGGATACCTTAACTATATTGACAGTCGGGGGGGACAGTCGCAAGCCTGATTCATACACATGGGCAGGGTAGCTGAGCCTGAAACTCTGTCTAGGACAGAATCCCCAGATGTGCAAAAACCCTGGTTTACGTTTTGACAAGGAATCGGAGGGTTATCTCCTCAGTCCAAGTCTCCACGCGGCCTCGTGCTTAACTCTCGTTTGAGAGGAGCTTCCCAGATACAATCAACGTAGAGAAGGGTTTACCTAGTGATTGGCCAACTACGTCTGAAATTTTATACTTGTGGAGAGTTAAAACTCCCTAATTCACAAGTCTAGCCTGAGCTAGTTGGTGGATGACCCTATAAAACAAAACTTACTAATAATTTTTAAATTATATCGTTTATTTTAAGGGTTGTTTTTAGTCAGAGGGTAAATGGCATGAAACTTATGTGGTGTTTTGACTCAAAGTTGAAACAAAATGACTAAGCAAAGAGATATGAAATGCAAAAAGCAAAAACTATTCTCTTTATATTTTCAAATAGAAACTTGAAAGCCACAAAAGAACAATTTTTTTTTATATTTTTCAAAAACAAGGATATGCCATGCAATCTAGACTAAAAACCTAATCTAAATGCATATAAAGCAAACATGTGTTTTTGTCTTTTTCTTTTATAAATGCAAAAGAAAAAATAGCCTATCAACCAATGCAAGAAAGTACTGTAAGCAAAGCAAATAGAAAACTACTCTATACCCCAAAAAACAAACCCTAGGTTTCCCTAAAGTTGGATATCAACCTCTCTTGAAAGGAAGGCTTACAAAGGTAAACAAGCCAACAACTTTGGAATGAAGAGACTGAGCAAAAATGCTGACATAAACAAAGGTCAAGAAGTCCCAAGTATCAATATAAACCTACAAATAGAGATTTCTCAGTACCTTGTCCAACAAGGTCAAGCCAAAGAAGGAGGTTGGGGGGGGGGGAGCAGCAAAAACAAGTATACGTTCTTTTTATTTTTATTTTATAAATGAAAAATAAAAACAACCTACAAAGCAAATTATGTAGATAATAAGAACAAAGAAAAAGGAACTCTGCTATACAACCACCAAACAAACTCTAGAATGAACTAAAGTCAGCATAAACCCTACTTGGAAGGAAGGCTTGCATAAAAAACAAGTCGACTATTTTGGCATGGTGAAGTTAACCAACAAAAAAAAAGGGAAACAAACACCAACAAGCTTTTGATCTCAAACAAAGATCACTAACAGAGGCTGACCAGAAACATAAGCCAAAAATCAAACCAAGCAAAGGAGGTGGGGGAAAGAGCAAAGAGAAAACCCTAATTCTATAAAATGCTCAAACTCTACCATGCAACTAAAATGCACTACACTTGAGTATACTTGGATCTAATCAAATGTATAAAATAAACAAACTGAAGTAAACAGGTCAAAAAAACCAAGAATCAACCAACAAAGGAAGACCGGGAACCCTATCTTGGGTGCACACAATGACAAAAGATCAATGTAAACTCATAAAGGTGAGTGACAAACCAACCACTATCAAAAGATAGACTAGAAAAACAATGCCCGAGACCCTGATCACTGATCTAGACAGAGACACTTCAACCTATAACCCAACAGGCCAAGCTACTTTAGCATGCAAACAGAAGATAATCCAAACAAAAGAAACCCAAGGGATTTATGAAAAAAGCACAAAGTGTGGTTACCAAAAGTCTTTAGACAAACAACATAGTATTCATAATAAAAGCCAACTAACAAACATGAATTACACAAAGAGAGGGACAAGCAAAACCAATCCTAAAAAAAATCCCTATTTCCAGGATTGTACGCGACTGTGTATAAGGGAAACTCGCGTACTGTACACGACTGTCCAAGAGAGCAACCCGTGTATGAAAACCTCTGTACGCGACTGTGCAGAAGAGAAACCCACATACAGGTAAAAAAAATTTCTCAAAAAGAAGAAAAATCCACAAGACTTTCAAACACTGTGATAAGTATGAACCAGGATAAAAGACCACACACAAAATTCAAAGCAAAGACTAGTCAGGGGTGACAGAAACAACCTACAGCAGTCTGGGCTCCCTGGCAGAGTTGCCAATTCTATTGTATAGGAATAAACACCTTATAACCAAAGGTCTGGGGTTACCAACATACTCATGAAACTTGCAGGGAATTGACTCTAGAGTGTAGTAAAGGAAATAGGAGGATAGAAAAGACTCACCCAATACAAGACGGTTGATCCTAGCTTGTCCTCTTCCACTCTGCTTCTCCTCCAAAGCCTTCAAGGATGCTTCTCCTTCACTTGCCAAAAGTCAATCCTCCAAATACAAGATGATACATATATATAAATAGGTTAGATAAATCATATACAGAGTGCTGAATCATAAGTATTTATCAAACCACAATACATGAGAGACATTCAAGACACATATGGAAGAAGGATTCTCTTTATTAACAATAATGAAAGAGTTCAGATTACAACCCAATGCCTGAGACAAGGACTCCTCTACAACCAAAGGATTCTGAGTTCCACTGCTCCAAAGACTTCTACATAAACTCCACCAGCATAACTTTTCTCTCTAAGTGTATGTCTAATTAACACCCTCCCCAAGGCCTGTATTTATACTTGGTGAAATAAGGTAGTTTCAAAGGTTGAGGAGGTTGAGGAGGTTGAGACAGTTAAGGTGATTAAGGTTAAGTGCTTAACTAATCTCAAGTAATCGTGAGTTTTTATTTTTAATGTCAAAGGAAGGTGTACGCGGGTATCAATACTGGCAACTCGCGTATGACACGCGAGTTTCTCTAAGGGTAACCCACGTACAAATCTGTACATGAGATGCAATAACTGACACTCACGTACAACACGCGAGTTGCATATAAGAAGAGTCACATATAGGACTTGGCATATTTAAAAGGTAAAAAATAACCAGCTGGGTGGATGAGAAATGTAGTTCATAATAAGCCCATCTACAGTGTTTTGGGCAACCCTCAATCCATAAATGTCCTTTTGTGTGCCAACATACCGAATGTCGGCAATCGGATGGAGAGGTGCCATTCAGGTGGATAACAAGGAGGAGGACACAAAGCCGAATGATGAGAATGAGTCCAGCTCTGATTAGCAGCCAGTGGGGCTGACCCTAGTGCGTTGGTGCACCTAGTATTTTTGTATCGTGATGTATACTCGGTTGAGAAAGCATATGTAGCTTCTCCTTTTGTATTGGATATATTTTGGACATGCAATTTATAGATATATTTATGTTTTTTAATACACATGGATTCTCTTTCATGGTTTTTATATGTGAGTCCTTTTATTATGATGTGAAAAAATGCCTAGATGATGTATTTTACATATGTATGCATATTTATGTGTGATGATGCATGATGCAAGTTTTGTATGCTTCGTATATGTGATGATGAATATGCCAATTTAGAATGTCATTATCCATGGTTTTTGGGAACATGTGTGAATGTGATGGATTCAAATGTTCTAACCATTTGTTTAGTGCACAATAATTTTCTAAAGAGGTAGGGATTGTGTACCTGGTAGCAGTTATTCAACTGTGGAATGAGCAGCTGGGAGTCTAAGAATAAATCGAGGTGATGAATTCCCAACTGGAGGGAGTCATCCAAGAGGCAAGTGACACCATCATACTCAACCTAGTTGTTGGTTGTGATTCCCACACACATTTTGTCAATATGGATCAACTCATGTGACGAGGAATAGATAATTTATGCTTCTGAGGTGAGGTTTGGAGACCATTTGCTTGCTCCATCAGCAAATCCAATGTAGCGACGTGAGGTAGGATCCATCTATAGAAATCAGGCAAACAATATATAAGACTCATTTTAAGAAATGTGTAAAACAAAAAATAACAAAACTATGCTACAAGTAACTCATTGGTGATGTTTTAAGGGTAAAATATCTTGAGGTAGAGCCCATTGTGAGAGTTGTCCATTAGAGTCAAAAAGGATATATGCCCCTTTTCCAAGGAATTAGTGGGTGACATATGGACCATACCACATGGATTCAAATTTTCCTTTCCCCAACTTGTCATTTTCTTGGTCATATACCAAAACCATATCACCTTCGCTGAAGGTGCGAGGGTGGAAATGGGATTCGTAATGTGAAATTGACTGGGATTTGGCTACTTCAATGGATTGGAGAGCCACATGAAGGTCTTCATTGTTTTTTTCTAGTATGAGAAGGCATTATTCCAATGGTGAATTGTTAGGGAGGAATTCCGCAGGGAGCCAGAGGGAGGGAATCTGGAACTCTATGGGGAGCACTGATTTGACGTCGTGCACTAAATGAAAAGGAGTAAATCTAGTGGAGGTCTTCGTGGACGTGCGGTAAGCCCATGGGGAGGAGAAAATCATGTGGTGCCAATTTGTTTTATGGTTTCCTACCATCCTTTGGAGTATGGTGTTGATGGTTTTATTGACTACTTCGACCTGGCCATTCCCTTGGGGGTAGTAGGAGGATGAGAACTGGAACTCAAACTCCAACCACGGGGACTTTACTTAGTGAACATCTCACATAGCACGTGCGATCATGGGATATTAAAGAATACCCTTAATATCTAGAGATATTGACCTAAACTTTTTTTTTTGAAACCCCTCCCAATACTTAAAACCTCCTCCCCACCCCTTTTTATACCTCAATCCTTATAAACCACCCTACCCACCCCCACCTTAAACCCCTCATCCCCCCAATACCTGCAATATATTGGTTCAATTCTTAATAATTTTAAAACCCACAATATGAACTAACGTGATAGGATATTGGTCAACAAGTGAATCCCCTGTGACTCCAACATGGCTGATAATTCATCCTAGACTGGATGTTCAAAATGTGAGCCATGGTCTAAGATGATTTGTTTGGGGACACTAAAACATGTGATGACATGGTTGAAGAAAACATGTGTCATTGCTTCGCCTTTGGAATTGAATGTGGGCATATCCTTGGCCCACTTGGTGAAATAATCGATGACCATAATAATGTATTTGTGGTCATTGGCTAAGGTAGGGTTGATTATCATAAATTTGATTTCCCACTTGTAGAAGGGGCTGACTGTGAGCATGGGATGTAATGGTGAGGGGGGATTCCTTGCCTTTGGGGCAAAGATCTGACAGCTACGGTAGTGTTTGATTGACTTGATGCAATCTGCAAAAATAGACGACCAAAATTATCTATAAAGTAGGATATTTTGGGCGGTTGGCAATACTAATAGGTGTCCATCGTAGGCTCCATTGTGACATTCATTAAGGACTATCTTGGTCTTGTCATGGGTGAGGCAATGATGTAAGATGGTTTTAATGACCCGATGATACAAAACATCTCCAATAAGAAGATAACGAGCGGCTTGATGTTGGATGCGTCATTTGTCTTTGTGGCTTAAATGGGATGCAAACTTCTAGGTGTACAAGTACAGAAGGATGGCCGCATACGATGGATCTTCTGTAGAGATGATGAATAGAAACTCGTCCACAAGATTCACCATGATTGGCAGTGGTGTGGACAAATGGGGGTAGATATGTTATTAACGCAGCTAGATCCAGTGCCTTGTTCTTTTTAGTGTGACAAATTCCAAGTCAAAATCCTGAAGGAATACTACCCATTTTGTTGCATGACCTTGCAATAGGTGGTGGCTCAGGAGGTACCGCAAGAGGTTGGAATCAACCACTATCCAGGTGTGGTTTGCAATGACATAGTGATGCATCTTTTGGATAAGGAAAACGATGGCAAGGGCCTTCTTCTCTTTGGGTGGATATTGCAAAGGAGGACCGGTCAGCTTCTAGCTAATGTAGTAAATTACATGGTATTGACAAGCATTGTCTTCCTGGACCAAAATGCTAGCAATAGCAGTTTCGGAGGCCGACACGTAGAGGATGAAATTCCAGGTGAAGTCGATGTAGAAAGTAATGGTATGAAATACAGAGCTTGTTTTAGCACATTGAAAGAATCTTGCACCTTCTGATGCGATACAAATGGAATGTTGGAATGAAGCGGGTGTAAGAAGCCATGAGCTTTGGTCTCGTAATCCGGTACAAAGCGGTGAAGGAAATCCCCCTTGCCTTGGATACTTTTTAGTTGGAGAAAAGTTTGTGGTGGGGGAAGGTCAAGAATGGCTTGAACTTTAAGGGAGTTGACCACCATTCCTTTGTGAGATATGATGAACCCTAATAGATGGTCTGCAAGGAAACAAAAACACAATTTAGGGGGTTCAAGCAGATTTTGTACTTAAGACATCGTAGGAAGACTTGTCGCAAGTCATATAAGTGGTGTGCTCGCTTCCATGAATGAGCGGTAAGGTCATCTAGGTAGATTAATATTACGTGGACAAGGTCATGGAAGAAATACATCATGGCATGGTGGAAAGTGGCTCCAGTGTTCTTTAGACCAAAGAGCATTTCTTGATATGCGAATATGCCCAAACGGGTGGTGAACGTAGTTTTGTACCGGTCTTCCTTCCGAATCTGAATTTGGTTATATCTAGAAAAAACGTCCATGAAGGAAAAGACCTCATGTATAGCACATGCATCAAGGATTTGGTAAATGAATGGTGTTGGAAAGTTGTCTTTGGGACAAGCCAGATTCAAATCCCAAATGTTCGTACAAACCTGGATGGTTCCCTGTTTTTTGTTCATAGGAATAGGGTTGGAAACCCACATTATGGAAGCAATGGGGTAAATGAATCCAACTATGCATAGCTTCTCAATTTATGCTTTAACCACAATAGCTTTGACAGGATGGATTGATCATTTCTTTTGGAGCATGGGTACCATGTTAGGCCATGTTGCGATGTGGAGCTCAGCAATTGATGGATCCAATCTCAGCATTTCAGTGTAGGACCAAGCAAAGATATCGCAGAACTCTTGGAAATGTGATTTGTAGGAAGCGACTTCTTCAAATGAGCAGGATGCCCCTAGCATGATTTCTTCAACAATCCAAGTTTGGTTGAGATGTTGACTTTAATGGTTGGTGAAATATCAGTCATGTTCCCTTCTTCGAAAGCATTAGGTTCCGGAATGGTATATTTGAACCAGTCAACTTTCCCATGAATTAAATCCTTTGTCTCAACTGAAAAATAATCAGGTGGTGACACAGGTTCTTCAGGGATGAAGAGCAAGTGATGGTGCATGTAGTCCCAAGGGTATTCAGGAGCAGTTAAGGCTTCAAGTATCTCCTTGTTGTTATAGAAGCAACGATGGGACATATCTGAAGAACTGTTGGTGATTGTGGAGATAAGAGGGTCTGTGGAACTGGACATCATGTAGATGGACATGGTATCTGAGGAAGGGGGTGTGGGTGAGGGGTGGATTTATTCAATTAGAGTGATAATAGACTCCAAGGGAACATTTTTGAAGGTTATATAGGGCTATCCAAAACTTAGGAAAGTCCTGGCAGTGGTGAGAATAATGTCCATACAATCCACAAAGGGCGCATGCATGGTTCATCCTCAAATACTTGTTTTTCATTGTTGGCCCACTTAGGAGGACAACCATGGGGATTTTCTCTGTTGAATCCATGGAATCTAAGTGTGTGTGGAGCATGGGAATATCATGGAATTTTTGAGTTGCATGAACCTATACATTGCACATGATGCATGGTGGAGTCTGTCGGGGTTCATCTTCTACACTAGATTTTTTTCCCCTAGCCCTCTTTGGGTGAGGTGGAGTTAGTGCCGGTGTAGAAGGTGGTTTTTATGATCCATATGGGGGGCATGACTCGACCACAATGGGTTGCATAGGATTCAATATGACTTGGGGCACTGAAGGATGAGTAGGTGGGTCAAGGTACCACACAAGAATTCCCAACATAAAATTGGGTAGGTTTAAAGTGTCCATCAGTGGCTTACTTATGTTGCTCGATGGTGAAAAAAGGAAGGGAATTGTATGGACTAGGAAGGAGCCCCAGTAATTCCTTGGTGACTGCATTTGATTTTGAGGTTGCGGTTGTGACCGCTGATGGGGTTGCAGCTACAGATGGTGTGGCGGCTATGGTTGGTGTTGCGGCTGCAGTTGGGGTTTGGGTGCAATAGTGATGGATGATAGCATACACAAATCCACAGTATTGCTTGGTTTTGATGGAGGTGGTACCAAGGGAAAGGAAGCCATCATGGAGGTTTTGGCAAATAACCTAGGTCCTACATTCAACAATGAAGGGTTGGTTGTGTTGTCGATGGTAGTATCAATAGTAGGGATGATGTTGGCTAGTGTTGTTGGCCCTAGCGGATCATGGTAAGTCAATTGGTCCATGATCACAATCTTGCTGTCATGAGGGACCATCATAAGGAGATAGTAGGGATGAATAGATTGAGAGTGAAAGGTCTCTTAAGGAACTCATACGTGAATTATGACGATAGGGAGGAGGAATCATGTGTTTGATGCTGACCCCTACACCTCTATTTATAATTTTTCTCAACATTTTAGGGTTTTTATCCCTTGGTTTAGTGTTTTGGGCCCTACCCATGGTTTTAAACCCTTTTCACTTGTTTCTTAGTTTTTTTGGGGGTTTTAATCCCTTTTGAGACTTTAGCCCTCTTTTTGAGCTTTTTAGCTCCTTTTTGAGCTTTTGAAGTTCTTTGTGGGTTTTTAATCCCTTTGAGGGTATTTTGGAGCTTATTTGAGAGAAAAATATAGGATAAATGAGTTTAGGGGTAGAATGGGTTAGGAGATGTATGGTGTGGGCTATATGAGCAATTTTTTGGGTCAGCAATTATTATTCCTCTTCACTGCATAATAATTAAGAATCTGATTGCACTCATTTCTATAAATATCTAATGGTACAATAATTCTAATATGGTATCAGAGCCATCTCAGGAAAGATTCAAGTCTATATACTCTCCATTGTACACCAGAATCAGCTGGGTTTCCAAAGAAGTATCACAAAGAGTGCCTTGCTTCCTCTAAATTTATTCAATGTGGTAGTACAAGCATGACGAACCCTGAAAAAGTGTTCATGTCAAGAGGGAAGGATTGATTATAACATAGTATGAACAGTTTTTGTTTTGTAGTGATTTTTCCATAGGTGCTACATAGCTTGTTTTGAATATTTTGTCTAATCAACATGACAATTATGGATTCTCCACCCTCCACACCTCGAATACTAACACCCTTCAATTATGTTGATTGGAGGGAACTTAATGTAGTTTCCCTTGCTTAATAAGGGATACTTCAAGATAATACTTGGAAGGGAGATTGATCCCATGATCTAGTTGAGAAAAATAATTTTTTGAATCACTTAGATGAAGATTTTGATTATCTATGTACTCACATATCCATATATCTCCTCTTTCACCTTGCATGTTTGAGGAGTCCCAAAGAAGCTTGGGATAATCTTGAAGTATTGTTTGGAAATCAAGATGAGTTTTAGGGAAACACTCTAGAGAATGAGTTGATAGCCTTGCATCCTAGCAGTTTCAAAACCATACAACAATTCTTTAGAAAAGTCAAGTTTCTTGCACTCCAATGTAGACACTGCAGGATAGAAAGAAAGGATGAGAAGCATGTGCTCTCCATACTCAACAAACTAGGCTCTGAGTATTATATATTTGTCTCAATATTCCATTCCGAATGAGCTTCCATTCCCAATTGGAATAAGCCCTCGCTTGATTTCTTTACCAATTCCTTAATACAGGAGCAAGAGAAGTTGATCCAGATGGGAGTCATCAAGACTTCCAAATATCAAGCTCTCCTAGTGATAGACTCTACCAAACCACAAGATAAAGTGAGATCTAAAGGGAAGGAGCCTAAAGAAACTGATTCGAATACTAAAGAGAATCTGAATACTTTTGAAGGAGCTTCGGGCTCTAAGAAGAAGAAAAAGTTTGAAAAGTAGATGTATCCCTATTGTATGAGGGGTTTTCATCCAAAAGACTCTTGCATGAAGAAGAAATTTGACCAGCTAACTTCCCTCCTCAAGAAGAATAAGATTGCTCTTCCACAAAGAGAAAAGAATTCTGATGATGAACCACAAACAAAAGATAATGAAAGATGACATGCCTTGAAGGCTCACCTTACTCATTCAACAATTTATTTGATTTATTTTATACCATCCAACCACATGGTTTCCTCAAAATAATATTTTGTTGGAGTCATTATCCATCCCACACATCATTATTTGGTTAATTTGTCCTAATTATCCACTTATCCTAAGTTTCCAACTCAAATTACTGACATCAACATCAACAACAACACACTACTTCAATCAGGGAGGCCAACTAAGCCTTCTCCTTCAATCAAGGAGGCTAACTGAGCTTCCTCCTTCAATAAAGGAGAAATTCTGGGATGATTTACATGAACAAAGCGACCCAATTAAGTTAACTGATGGTTTTTCCATCTACTTTCAATTAAAATGCAGCACCATGGGATCCTCCATCACTATTTTTGGTAATTTCCAGTTAACTGGAGTGATTTAAGGCACTTCCAACTACTTTTGGTGATGCAGTTCATTTCAGTTCACTTGATCTCACCTAACTGAAGTTTGATATGCCTCCCCTCCTACTGATTGACATGCAGTTGATTTCTATTTAGTTAGACTCGATGATTACTACCTCCTATTCAGTTAGGTTCAATTAGAGTCAATTAAGATTGTGATTAGTGGTTAACTGATGTGTTTAGTGTGTATAATTGACAACTAAGCCACTCTCATGTTATGCAATTTGAATGACCTCCTTGGGATTCAAATTGTCTTTTTATTCATGCAAGTGTATCAAATTGTATCTCTACTTTTGATTATTGAATACATTCTTACAGCTGCAACTCCTAATTGGAGTGTGTTTCATGTCAAATTTCTGTGCAATTGATTCTCAATATTCTATGAGTTGTTCCATGGTCATCAGATTACTGTGACTCAATTTTCATATGGTATTAGAGCCATGATGGGACAAGGATGTTCTTCTTGAATAGTTTCCTTGATGGATCTATGATGCAATTTGAGAAAAAAACTCAAAAATTCTAGCTCTGCACCAAAAGCGACAAGTTTACCACATAAGTCCTAAGGAAAAGAATTGTTGATCAATCTAGCTTGATTGACTAAGCTGGGTGTGATGAAAACTTGAAAATTTTAGGTTTTCTGACCTTACGGTGCCCTTTTTGTGTTTTTGTAGGTTTTTTGAAATAATTCTACTATATTTTCTACAACAGAAAAATGGCCTCTTATGTGGATCTTCTTACTCCTTTCAATTACCACCAGTGGAAGGGGGACATGGAGATTCAATTACATGCCAAAGGACTCTACAAATTCACAATGGAAATTTATATAGAGCCAAATCATGTTGTAGACAAAGCAAGATACTGGAATAAGCTTGATGAAGCTTTTGGGTTTTTATTCCTTTCGTTTTCCAATTATCTTCACTTCCATGTCACTAGATTGAAGTATTTGAAGGAAATTTGGGACAAACTTGATGATCTGTTTGATAAGAAAGATGACATGATGATCTATCATCTAAATAATTAGTTGATTTCTCTTCACCCAAGAAAATTCAAAACTTTGAATGATTTCTTCACCAAGTTCAAGCACTTGGTTCTCTAGTTAAAGCAGTGTGAACTGGAGAAGGAGGATGATCAGTTCATCCACTCCATTCTTCCCAAACTTGGACCAGATTACTCAGTATTTGTTTCCACATTCCATACTGGGAAGCTAACAACCCAAAATTGGAAGATGATGACCCTCAATGCCTTCATCGAGCCTCTCACAATAGAGCATGGAAAGCTTGTGCAGATGGGGCTCACCAGATCCTCAAAATATCAAGCACTGTTTGTTGGAGGGCCCAAAGCCACAAATGGTAAGGGAAATAAAAAGAATCAAAAGAATAAGTTTGATTCTCCCAAGACAAAGGAGAAGAACCAGAATCAAGATGAGCCTTTCGGCTCAAAGAAGAACAAGAACAAAGGGAACCAAGGCAAAGAAAAGGCAATGTGTTCCTATTGCGGGAAGGTATTTCATCTTGAACATTCCTGCATGAAGAAAAATGTTGATGAAACGAATCTTCTCCTTGAGAGGAACAATATCAATCTTATTGAGGGTGTTAGGAAGAGAGATAATGATGATCAAGACATCCAACCAGAAAGAGGAAATTACCTCATGGCAACTGTTTCGAAGCCTATAGCTCTCCTCATAGAATCTGGTGGTTTGAACCATATGGTGGCAAGAAAAGAATCCTTTTCTTTCCTGGAATCTGACAATAGCATTCCCATACACATGGGAGATGATTCTCAAATCATTTCTAAAGACAAAGGTACTGGAAAACTTGAACATGACATCTTCTTTGATGTTCTGTATGTACCCTCCTTGCCTCCAATATGCTAAGTGTATATAAAATGACACACATAGGAGTTCCCAAGAGAGTTAATTTCATCCAAAATTGTGTTAAGATATCAGATATTTCATGTAGGAAACTCATTGCAACAGCTTTAACAAAGCATCATGTTAAGATCTATGAGTTTTCCAAGTTTTTGATGGATACAACGCCCACCGCTCTTCTGACTCATGGACATGAGGTCAGTAGGATGTGAAATGAGATATTTGGACATTTGAACTTCAAATATTTGCATAAAGTTCAAGAAAATTCCATGGTCCAAGGCCTCCCAACCATTAAAACCTCAAGTGGAATTTGTAAAGGTTTCATTTCAACAAATACCCTAAGTACACATTTGATAGGGGAAAGGCAAGCTGTGCAACAAGTATTTTGGGGCTGATCCACTCTGACATCAATAGAACCATGCCTACAACCTCGATGATTGGTTCAAGGTATGTGCTCACCTTTATTTATGACTTCTTCACATTCACTTTGGTTTTCTTCCTAAAGAAAAAGTTTGAGGTTCTTGAAAGATTCACTAAGTTGAAGGCATTTGTTGAGAATTACTCTGGGAGGAAGATAAAGTCTCACAGATATGATAATGGAGGACATTATATCAAGTATTAGATTCTTAAAATATGTTCTAAATATGGTATCCAAATCCAACACTTCATTCCCAACACACCCCAACAGAATGGTGTAGTGGAAAGGAAAAACAAGGCCCTCAAAGAGATGACCACCTGCATGCTGGAAGACAAAGGTTTGGATGCAAATATCTGGGATGAGGTAATGACTATTTCTATTTAATTTCAAAATATGTTACCTCACTCTTCTGTTAAAGCAAAAAATCCTTTCGAGGCATACTTTGGGCACAAACTAGATGTGTCCAATTTCAGAGTTTTTGGGTCCACTGCTTGGGCTCAAATTCCACTTGACAAGAGGAAATATTTTCAAACGTGGAGTATTGAGTGATTGTTCATTGGGTATATAGAGGAATCAAAGGGATAGAAAATTATGAATATCAGAACCAAACATATATTCATTGAGAGTAGTGTGCGCTTTGAAGAACCTCTCCAAGATGTAGAACTAGTCGAGGAAGAAACTACTGAAATTCTCTCTTGTTCTGCTAATCATTTTGATAATGAAAATGGAAGTGAAGGCTCTGATATTTCAGATATTATGTATGATATCAATGAACATAATATATGATTTTTTGAATCATATTCAAATGTTCACACTCATCTCCCAAAATGGGCCAAAAAGACACTCCTCTGCTGGGACAAATATTGGAAATCTTGTTGATCCAAGACGAAACCGATCATATTTTCAAAGAGAAAGTATTGCTATTTATTTTAATTATTCCTTGCTATCCAAGAAATTTTATATTATTATTGGTTCTGATTCCAAATCCTACTACCATGGTCAGAAATATCCAAGATGGAAAGCTGCAATGGATGAAGAGTTCAACTCTCTCCGGAAAAATGCAACTTGGGAGCTAGTTTCCCTTCCACCTAGGAGGAAACTTGTCCAATGCAAGTGGATATATTGGAAAAAGGCTGTTGTATATGGATCAAACTAAAATTAAAAAGAACAGGTGGTTTCAAAAGGGTTCTCCCAAGTCCAAGGAGTGCACTATCATGAGACCTTTGCACCAATGCCATAGATGGATTCCAAAAGGCTAGTTTTGGCCATTTCTGCATCCAAGCACTGGGAGGTGCATCACATGGATGCAAAGAGTGATTTTATTCATGGATACATGAAAGAATAAATATACATGAAGAATCCTAAAGTATATACATCAGATCCTTCCTTGTTTTGTAAGTTGCAAAAATATTTATATGGGTTGAAACAGGCCCCAACATCTTGGTATGCAAAAATGGATGCCATTCTTCTTTCACAAAACTTCCAGAGGTGCAAATATGATCCAAATGTATATTTGAGGAAGTATGAAGGTAATATTCTGATCATAGTATTGTATGTGCATGCTATTTTGATAGCAAGAATCATAATTTCTTTGATTTCCTTTATAAAAATTGCTCTTCATGATGCTTTGAAATGAGTGATTTGGGCCTACTGTGACAATTTCTTGTTGGAGTCATTTTCCACCTTACACACTTTATTTTGTCAATTTTGGCCTATTTACCCACTATCCTATAATTGATTTAATTCAAATTATATGAGCACACTATGACATCAGCATGAGCATACCCATGCCTTCCTTCCATCAAGGAGGCCAACTAAGCCTTCTCCTTCAATCGAGGATGCTAACTAGGCTTCCTCCTTCAAACAGAGAGCAATTCTAGGTTGATCTGAGTTTCATAAGTGCACCTAATTGCTAATTGATTGTTGTTTCACCTAAAAATCAGTTAAGATGATTTGTAAAGGTGCCTCCATATATTATTTTTCTATATTTGGCCAATATTTATGAACTGGAGTCAACTAAGGTGCCTCCAACCACTTCTAATGACCAGTACCACTTTAGTTAACTTCATTAGAGCTACTTGGATTTAGTGATTCTCTACCACCTACTATTTGGCATGAAGTGACATCTATATGAGTTACTTTCATTTATACTAAACCTTCTATTGCACTCTGATTCAGTTAACACTCAGTGTGAGTCAATTATGGCTAGATTAGTGGTTAACTAAGTGTGTCAAGTGTTGCTAACATTCAGTTAACCTACACTTATCCATGCAATTTGAATGACCACCTAGTGAATTCGAATTGGTTTGGAATTCATGGATTCTACATGACATTGTATTGTATTACTCATTCTATTATAGAATATACAGAGCTACAACCTCCTATTGCAGTACCGTTGCATCATTTCATGTCTAATTTGTCTTGAATGTCTTGTGAGTCTGTGCTTTGTCTTAAAGATTGCTATGATAGAATTAATATGGTATCAGAGCATTGGGATTCTTCTTTGTATCCTCTCACATAATTCAATTACTACTAATGGAAGGAGGATATCGAGATTCATTTCCATTCAAGAGGGATCTACGGGGTCACCAAGAACACAGAATTAGAGCCTAATGTTGCTGTAGAGAAGATAAACTACTGGAATAAGATGGATGAGGATTGTTAACCCAAAAAATCCCTCAATGATCTCTACATGAACTAAACCACCCAAAGACATCTATGTCACTTCCCTAATTTCACCTCCACACCCTTACAAAGGCTCAAAGACATGAAAAGGGTGTAAAAACCCCTAAAAAGAGCCAAAATAACTCTCACGAGGGATAAAACCTATAGAAAGGGGATAAAACCCCTAAAAGGAGCTTAAAATCCGCTAAGCAGCTAAGAATTGGGTGAAATGGGATTAAAGCCCAAAAAAGGGGCTAAAGCCCTAACCAAGGGCTTAAAACCCTAAAATCTCAAAGAAAAACTATAAATAAAGGGGTGGGGGTCACTCTCAAAACACTCCTTCACTCCCTATCATTACGCTGCTCATGTGAGTGCATTGAGACCCTTTGCCTCTCAATCCATTCACCCTCCCTCCTCTCCATTGCTCCACAATCCAAGATTCTATCCCATAGAGAGAGGTGCTTCCCCAAGCTAGGGCATAGTGGCCTATTTCCACCCAAATAGAAGGTATAAACATTAGTTTTTCATTGTTATTTTAGTTTTCTAGATCATTTTATTTGTAGGTTTGTTCTCTAATGGTTTGCTACAGGTTTTCCCTTTGATTTCTTGCATCCATAGTTTGTTTCCTAACCATTTCATGCAGGGTTTCATAGCTTACCCCTAACACTTGTTTTCATATTCTCTTCCAACCAACAGGAACCCTACCCTTCTATCCTATAGAAAAAAGGTAGTTTTTCCTACCTGTATCAAGGGAGAAATACCTACTACAGAACTGGTGAGCATACCAGGTCGATCCCACAATATCCCTAGATTTTCTTTTCAAGTTTCAGTTTTTTGTTTTTGTTCTATTAACCTAGTTGCAATTTCCGTTAAATCTACTTTAGATCTCTATTTTTTTGCATTTTAGTTCACAACCAAGCCTCCTTAAGGCCAAACCAAGCATGTTCATCCATAGTACAAGTTACTGTTGGTTGTTCCCAGCTTAGGTTAAAAAAATTTCCAGTTTTCAGACCAGGTCACATGTATCGAGCTGAAAGGGGCGACCAAGTTGCTCATTCAGGCCTGAAAGGTGTGAATTCCTCTCAGGAAGCATATCACTCCTATTTTTAGATTCTAAGCGACCCCCTCACCACATTGACCCCAGAAAGGGCGATCTGTCTCCGAGATTCAGTTTTTCAAGCTACTTGGACTGTCAATGCAGCTCGGCCACCTCTATCCAGCATTTTGTTTTCATTTCATACAATCTGTGTAAATCAATGATAAATTTAACTAGTTAATGGTTTAATGAATCTATTTAAGGCTTGAATAAAATTAATGTAGGTTAAGTTTCGTTTCTTAATTGGAAATTAACACCTTGCCTAGCCCTTCCTCCTCTACCCAGTCATCGCCCTTCGGGGTTTTTTGGGATAAAATGAAGGGTGAAGATCATATAGTAATACGCACTTCATTTGTAATTTTTCTAGACCACTAAAAATGGGTGACTTGGAAGGTAGAGGGGCTGGTATGCCCAAGGGGCCTCATGGCATTCGCGTTCTCCCTGTTGACCGACCTTGGACTCGGGGAGTGACCTGAGGATCTATGGATGGGCTTAGTCCCATTGTGTTGAGATCCCAACACTCTTTCCTAGTCAAAGAGAAATACATATGTAAGGAAGTCACCTAGTAAGTCTACCATAGTTCATATTCATGTATGGCATGTTTTCAATTTATGTTCAAAATTTACTGCTTTCATAAAAAACTTACCCATCTTACAAGTTCTACAATAAACCAAACAATATCTATGAAATATTCATAAAACATACAAGAAGACACCAAGTGTAACATAAATAAAATGGAAATGCACAAAAACCATACCAAATAAAACAACCAAACTCAGTTCATGATGCTAAGCTAGCCACTAAAATTTATTAATTTACACTAATTCAAACACTTGCATTCCTTGAGGACATAAGTCCCTGACTACCTTAACTATGGGAAGTACTTGGTCTCATCCCAAAAACTCATTATGAGGAGTACGAGGAGAACCCCAAAGTAGCTGGCCACTAAGAGGAATTGCCAAGCAAAATGAGAAATGACCCCTATCGATTGACTAGCACTCTCGTGATGAAAAATCCAAGCGTTGTCTCCTGGTAGTCTTGGTGGCCGAGTGACCACCTAAAATCCAATAGGAATCCACTAAAACTGGGGTCTAGAACGTCACTACCTGATTTCACCACTTGATCTACCATGTAGATACAATTGATCGCCCATGTTCTTCCTCATGCCTAAGAAGTGATCCACCATAGTTCAGGTCCTTGAACCAACATTGTCGATACCATTCTTGACGACCCTCTACACCATCAGGAGGCCACACATCCTTTGATTCAAACTCAAAATCATATCAATCTGATCCATATCTACACACTGCACCATCTAGCCCCATGGCTGGTGTAAACCTGGATCCACTTTCTAGCTTGGTGATTAGTAGTGGACCCATGTCCATACCTCACACCACCAACAACACCCCTGCAGGTGGTCCTGGCACTGTCATGCAGACTTTCATAAGTTGGCTACCTGCACCCATAATTACCAGTCAAGCTGTTCCACTTGGCATGCCTGGGGGTAGTGGCACATTACTTAGTACATTGTCCCACTTAGCATGCTTAGGGGTAGTGGCCCTTCCACCTACACTGTCCCTTCTATCATACATGGATTTACTATCCCTTCCACTCACACTGTGCCGCTTACCATACCCGGGGGCAGTGGCTTGTCCACAAATGTGCCATAAGTACCCCCAGTCATGCAGGTACATAATATTCCTGCAAACCCCACCACCATTGCTGGCCTATCGCACATCAAACTTGGGTCAAACCTCCCTTTCATGGCATGCCTCAACCTTCTTGACTTGGCTAGGTTAACAAATGACCCCATCTGCCATCAAACCTTTTGGCCTCCCATGCCAACCAAACTTCCCTCAGACATCCCCAAGTTTGAAGGGAAGTGTTATAGCTGATTTTACCACACCTGGCGAATCACACTTGTATGGCCTTCCCCTATCCCTCTGCAGAATATTTGGACCCCATGGACCTTTTCTATACCTTTCATGTTTCCAATATCATCCCTAAAAACATGCTTAAATTTCTATACGTGACTTTTAAACCCTTTGTTGCGTATATACGCGGGTTTGACCCCTAAAACCACATACATCGGGATGTGTGGCCAAATTATTTTGGAGTTTTCCTTGACATGGATCCAACTCACTTGTCTCTTGGCCTTCCATATGACTTGAGATCCCTCGGATTCGACCCTTCATTGCCCCATTGAAGAACTATATAAGGAACCCTTTGGATACATTGAAGAACATATGAGGAATTGAGAGAAAGAAAACTATAGTTCATTGTTGCCGGAACTTGTGCTTGAGTCTACATCCCCTTTGTCCCTTGTAGCACTTTTGTGTTCTTCCCAAGCTTTCCTTTTTCTTGTGAGCTTGCTATAGAGAGATGGAGGATTGAAGTGGTGGAGGCCCAAGTGGGGGACTCGGTTTCTCTGATTTGTAGACACCAATATATATAGTGTTAACCCAAAAATCCCCCACACAGCTCTCAATGGCCTACACCACCCAAGGACACCACCTCACAACACTCATTTCACTCCATAAGACCCTCCATGACCTTCCATTTGACCCCCACACCTCCAAAAGAGCCTAAGGATGAAGAAAAGGGATAAAAACCCCCAAAAAAGCCCAAAATAGACCCCAAGGAGCTAAATCCCTAAAAAAGGGGCTAAAACCCTGAAAGGGGCTAAAATTAGGGCAAAAGGGGCTAAAGGCCCAAAAAAGGGGCTAAATCCTTGACCAAGGGCTTAAAACCCTATAACCCCTTGGAAAAACTATATAAGGAGGGCAGGGAGTCACTCTCAAAACACTCCTCATTTGCATATTGTTGTGTTGCCCATGGATGCTTTGAGACCTCTTGCTCTCAAACCACCCACTGTCCCTCTCCTCCATTTCCATTTCTCCAAGCCATTGCTCCTCAAACAAGAGAGAGGTGCTCCCATGAGCTAGGGCATGGTGGCCCATTTCCACCCAAGTGAGGTATAACTTATTTTTATGCATGTTTATTTGCTTACTTTGTTTTCTAACCAATATTTTCATTTGCGGGTTTTCCATTGACTTTGTTTGCAGGTTGTTTCATAGTAGTATAGGTTTATTTTGTAGGTTTTGGAGGTGAAACCCTAACCCACTGTGTGCAGAGGGGTTCACAAGGGCTGCATCTCCATATTTCTTTCTTTTATTTTCTCTTAGATGTAGTTTACAATAGCTGCCATTTACTTGTTCTACTGTAGCTTGGCTTAGTTTCAATTCGCAGCTCCATTTTTTACCATTTATCATTCTGTTTTTTACTGTTTTCTAAGGGTAGGAACCTACCCTTGTGCCCTATAGGCATAAGGGAGGTATTCTTACCCCTATAGTGAGGAGAAATTATCACTACAGCTTTGTTGACTCCCCTGGGTCAATCCCAAAGGATCCCTGGGCAAAAAATTTCAAGTTTTTCAAGTTTTTCAGTTTTTACCCTAGTTTTCAAAAATGTTTTATTAGATATATTTAAATATACTTTATTTCTTGTTTTCTATCAGTGTCGAAGCCTTTCCTAGGCCAAGCCGAGTCAGACTGACCCCATACTAGTTACTGTCGGCCAGATCTGACCCTGCAGCACCAAAAACACTCCATTCTGGAGCAGTTCGCTCTTATCAGGGGAAAAGATAAGGGAAGGCACACTTAATTGGCATACAAGTGCACCCAGGGCACACTTAATCCTCAGACAGGTGTGAATTCATCCCAGGAGCTCAAGTTGCATTTGTTTCGACATTTTGTGCGACCCCTTCGCTCATTTCTGGAAAAATCTCACGGCCCCCTCGCGGGATTTGGTCAGAAATGTGCGGCCTGTCACACAGAAGTTGTTTTTCAGTTTAATTAGCAACAATTTCTAGTTTTATAGGACTATTAGTGTGGCCCAACTGCCTCTGTCCACCATTGCAGGTCTCTTTTTATTCCAATTTTCAATTTTTGCAAATAAATCAATGAACAATGTGTATATGCTAATCCAATCACTAAGGTTCAATGAAATGAATTAGCCTAACTAAAAGTAACATAAAATCAACCATCTTTCTGCCCCCTTCCTCCTCTACCTATTCATCACCCTCCGAGGTATTCTGGAATACGAGGAAGGGAAAAGCTCGTATAGATCTAGGCGCTACATGGCATTTTTCCTAAACCATTAAAACCAGGTGACCTGAAAGGTACGGGGGGTAGAGAAGGAGGGCTTCTCATGATTCTAAGCGTCCTACCTGCTTGACCAACCTAGAACTTGGGAGGTGACCTGAGGATCTACAGATGGGCTTAGTCCCATTGTGTTGAGATCCTAGCACCTTCTCTTGGTTGAAGAAGAATACCACTAAGAGGCAGACATTTAGTTAGGCCAACAATTCAAGGTTAATCACTACATTTGCTTAAAAATTTATATTCATGTTTGCATACAAAACCATGATGTGAGCTCTACCATGAATTCATAAACCATATTGCAAACCAAACACTAGAACAAGCAAGCAAACCAACACACCATACCACATAATTAACCCAACTCAGTTCATGACGCTGAGTGAGCCTGAAAAAATTACCAAATTTACACTAAGTTTAATCAACTCTGTAGTCTTTGAGGACATAAGTCCCTGACTGCTACAACTATGGGTAGTACTTGGGATTTTCCCAGAAACTCATTGTGAGGAGTACCACAGGAACCCCAAAGTAGCTGGCCACTGAGAGGAATTGCCAAGCGAAACAGGCAATGACCCCTTTCGATTGAGTAGAGTTACCCATGAGGAACAAGCCAAGCGCTGTCTTTTGGTAGTCTTGATGGCCGAGAGACCACCTTCAACCAGTAGGAAGCCATTGAAACTGAGGTCCAAATTTCATACCAACCAGTTTCATACACACAAGCAAACACAATTGATCCTCCACGATCTTCCTCATGCCTAAGAGGCGAACCACCACCATTTGGAACACTCAGTCGGCACTATCGTAGCCATTCTCAGTGATCTCCCACACCATCAAAGGGACACATAGCCTTTTATTTTGATTCAGACCCATATTAGTCTGAACCAGACCTCCACACCACACCATATAGCCCCATGGCTACTGCGAACCTGGATCCATTTTCCGGTCTAACCTTAGCAAGTGAACCCATGTCCACATCACAACTAGTCACCCACAATGTGGCAAGTGGTCCAAGAACATTCCTGCAGACTTTCATTAGCCAATTACCACCACCCATGGTGACCAGCCAAGCTGGTCTAGTGGCCACACATGGGGGCAGTGGCCCCTTCACACACATTGTCCCACCTGCCACACAAGGGGCCAGTGCACCAACCACCCACATTACCCCTATTTCCATGCAAGGGGGAAATGCCCCTGCCACCCATACCATCCCTCCCACAATACTTGGGGGAAGTGGCCCATCTGCCATGGTACCACCACAAGCCCTCCCAGCCATGCAGATGCATTACGCACCTTCAAACCCCACTCCCATTGCAGTCCCGTCCCACATCAACTTGGGATCAAATATGCCATTCATGGCCCGTTTGAACTTGACTGACTTGGTTAGATTGATGAATGACCCCATCCATCACCAATATTTTTAGCCACTAATGCCAACTAAGTTTCCTTTATACATCCCAAAGTTTGAAGGCAAATCCAGGGAATGTCCCCAAAATCATATAATGACATTCCATCTATGGTGCTCATCCAATAGAATCATAGAAGACTCAATTAGACTGAGGTTGTTCCAATGCACCCTTACAGGTGCCGCATCCAAATGGTACATTGAGCTACCATAAGCCAAGTACCCCAACTTCAACTCCCTAGCCTTCATGTTCCTGCAGTATCTCCAGCTCCCCGTCAGATATGATGAGGGGGTGGAGATCCTACTATCCTATCTCGAAAACACTGCCACTCACATCACTGATCATATCCATGAGTGGCAGTGACGCCACAACCTATGCAAGATCCAACTTGATGACAGGATCTTCTTAGATTAGTTCCTCAAGACTTTGCTCCTGCCCATCGCAAAGGACGTCGCAACAAAACGTCCCCAATCTGAAGAAGAGGCCATACTGAAGGCCCAATAATTTGACCTCATCTACACCCAGTTGGGATACTTGTATACCATCATCCCAGATGCTCCCCATCCAAGTACCTCTTACCACGACACACCGGGGGTATCCCACACAGCAGATGGTATTATAGGGTCAATCTCTCAACAACCACCGCCTCGACCAACACCGCATTCCATTGCACCACAACCAAGCAACACTGCTAATGTTTCTTACCAAAACCGAGCTCCAGACTATGCTAGAATGATGTCTCAGTCCGGAGTGACAACTTCCTATGCACAACCTGTGCCACCGCAGCAAGCTCAAGCTATGGCTTGGCCAGAACAGCAGTATGTGGGGCAAATGCCTACATTTGTGGCACTGCCACCCCCACAAATCTATGATGCACCACCAGTGCAACAAGTCCAATCCCCTGTCCTTGCTCCACCCACTCCACTCGCCCCATTGGGTCAAGTATTTTCACAAAAAAATTGTCCCAACCATCCTACCCCCAACAATCAACAAAGGCAAGCTAGAAATAACCAGCCCCACAACCAGGGAAACAACCAACCATAGGGAGGTGGTCAACAACCAAATCCCCCCAACAATGCCACAGTGAATCAGCTAGCCCAGAACCCCCCACGACCAAATGCACCAAGATGCAATGCCCCATTGTGAACAAACCAACTATGTACACTCTGTGAGGTCTATGGGAACTATACATTCGAGTTCCCCCTCATGGGTCATGCCAAGAAGGTAATTTGAAATGAGGCCCAATAGGATGCCAATGCCACAAACCAAGCACAACCCAACCCAGCACCACAAGGACCTCCTCCCATGGTGCTTCAAAACCCACTACCAGTCCAACGATTGGTGGCAACCGCTACCCCTCCCCAGGCCAATCCCAACGCTTCAGGGGAACCACCCACGGTCAAAACAGGTGTCCACCACCTGATGACCATGACCACTGAAGAGGTCAACTTACAAACTAGAAGAAACCAGTACGGTACCACTACCAAACCTATTGACTAGTCAGTAGCATATACATCTAAGACAACTAACTTACCTCTCCAGTTACCCCCATTCCTGTGCCCCCCCCATACACAGAATCGCCAATAATTCCACAGCTAGAGCTGTAGTCAGCTACAACACTGTGGATGATTTGGCCCAAAAACCAACCGCCATGTCCATTCTTGAGGTACTTAAAACGTGCCCAATGCAGAAAAAAACATTACTAGCCACTCTAGGGGTAGTAGACCCTCCGATTCCAAGTTGATCACCTTTGACATAGAAAACGAAGAGCCACACATGCCCCCCACTATCGCCTTCCAAATCCTGGTTTCCATCTGGAACTTGGTTTTGCACCAATGCATAGTCGATGAGGGGGCATCCATGTGCATCATGTCTACCTTAGTTTGGCAGAAGATTGGATCACCTATTCTACAACCATCTTCCACAACTCTGAGGGCTTATGATGGACACCCCACTAAAGCCCAAGGAATCCTCCCTCATGTCCCCATCACGTTATCTAGGAAGACAGTCATGATTGACATTGAGGTCATCAATGCTCAACTGGATTACAACCTCCTCCTTGGGAGGATTTACATGTACACCATGCGAGCGGTCACATCAATTATCTTCTGCCTCATAATGTTCCCCCATGAAGGGAAGATTGTGACAGTTGTCCAGCTCACCTACCATGATCCACAAGGGTTAATAGCGCCTAAAAAAATTATCCCTACCATCACCACGATTGAGCCGCAAGGTGTTAGAATAATCAACCCATAGTTTACCCACTTAGACATTAATTCATTTATTTTTGTCTTATTTGCCTAGTTCATGTGTCCCACCTTGTGCAAGTTGCTATTTGCCTATCCATAGAGGTCAAAATTGCCACATTTGACTCATGTAGCGCATGGGAGAGATAAAGGAATCAATTTTTCTTTATTCCTGGCCTCCTAGGCGCCCTCTGCTTTTTCCGCTTTATTGCCTGCTTTTTCAGTGTTTTAAGGCAAAAGGAAAAGCTAGACTAGGTGAGGTTGACTTGTTTTTTGTCCTACACATCCTCCTCTCTTTTCTCCATGCAAAAGCATGTATGAGCTACCATTCCACCACTCTTTAGCTTGCCTATGCCTTTTTGCCAATTCGTGAGCTCCATGATAGATTTGGGATCAGCTTTTTGCACCTATGGGGGATTTGCTTATTTTTGGTAAGCCTGCTTTATGCTAGATTTGGATGCCTCCTCATGCATTCAATTTCTTGATGTATTATATTTATTCATCAACCTATGTTATTACAGGGTTGGCTATTGTACACTCAGTTAATACAATTTAGTGTTACAGCTCCATATTCAGTCTCTCTTGTTAGCAATTTTGCATGATCAATTGATAATTGTTGTGAGTAAAATTAATCTATTGCTGGCCTTAATTTCCACATGGTATCAGAGCCATCATAGGTTGTTTCTATCCATCAAAAATTGTTTTGCAGGTTCGACATCAATAATGGGATCCTTCTACTGACAGCCGGGACAGATTTTCTAGAGCTATGGATCAATCACAGAAAACTATCTTGACTCCCTTCAATTTATTTGAATGGAAAGCAGAGATGGAGATACTGTTGAGAGCGAAAGGCCTCTACAGGGTGACTATGGAAACAGAAGCAGAGCCCAATGCAGCTGCAAAGAAGATAAAATGGCACAACAGGAGGGATGAGGCTTATGGCCTTCTGTGCCTGAGTATTTCCAGAGACCTCCTTTTCCATCTCGATGGATTGACATCACCGAATGAAGTATGGGAGAATATTGCTGATATTTTTGGAAAGACAGATGAGATGAGGGGACATCAAATCGAGAATGAGCTGATTTCTCTGAGTCCAACAAGATTTGAATCCCTGCAACTATATTTCTCCAAGTTCAAAGCACTAGTTTTGCAGCTGAAACAGTGTGGTATTGAAAATAAAGATGATCAGCTCGTATTGGCCATCCTCTCGAAGCTGGGCCCTGATTATTCAATGTTTGTTTTGACCTTCTATGCCACAAAACTGACAGCTCGAACCTGGAAGATGCCTAGCCTTGCAGATTTCATGGAATATCTCACACAAGAACAGGACAAGCTGGTGATGATGGGCACCATCAAACCATCCAAAGATCAATATTTGATTGCTGGAGATTCGAGGGTGGATTCAAAAATAAAAAAGAAAGCTAAAAAGCCACCTGAGAAAAAGAGAGACAAGAAACAGTCTCCGGAGGATCAACAAGGTTCCAA
>LPNX011093261.1:239590-327287 GCA_001517045.1 Pseudotsuga menziesii | reverse complement strand
TCATGCTCAAAAGGTATACATGTTCTCACACTTCCTACCTTACTCAAACCCCTCTGCTCTTCTCATTCATGCTAATGAAGCTAGCAAGCTATGGCATGAGAGATTTGGCCACCTTAACTACAAATATCTTTCTGATCTTAGTGAAAAAGAGTTGGTCATAGGGCTGCCCAATATAAAATTTTCCAAAGGAGTCTGCCAAGGCTGTATCCTAGGAAAACACCCAGAGCACAAATTTGAGAGAGCTAGTCATGAGAGAACCTCTGCACCCCTCGAGCTGATCCACAGTGATGTTGCTGGTCCATTCCCTCATATGTCCATGAGTCAGGCCAAGTATGCATTAACTTTCATTGATGACTTTTCCAGGTATTGTTGGGTTCACTTCCTGAAACACAAGTCTGAAGTTTTTGGCCTATTCAAAGTCTTTAAGGATTTGGTTGAAAACCAGTATGGAAGGAAACTCAAGGCCCTTAGATCTGACAATGGTGGTGAGTATGTAAAGTCTGAGTTTATTAACTATTGTTTAGATCTAGGTATTCAGATGCAGCATTCTATCCCTTACACACCACAGCAAAATGGTGTTGCTGAGAGGAAGAACAGATCACTGAAGGAGATGGCAACATGCATGATGGACACCAAAAATTTGCCACCAAAGTACTGGGCTGAAGCTACCAACTGTGCATCCTATATTTAGAATAGGGTGCCTCAAAAATATCTTGATGGTATGAATCCATTCGAAGCATGGAGTGGGCACAAGCCAGATGTGACCCATTTCAGGATTTTTGGCTCAAAGGCATGGGGTAGAATCCAGATAGAGAAGAGGAAGGCTTTGCAGCCCCAAAGCCAAGAGTGTATTTTTGTTGGATACTCTGAATATTCAAAAGGGTACAAGTTGATGAATTTTAGCACAAATAAAGCCTTCATCGAAAGGTGTGTTCAGTTTGAAGAAGAACCCCTTGCAGAAGTGGAAGTTGGTGAAGCCTCTTCACCACCTGAACCTCAAGAAGTAAGTAAAGAGTTTGTTGAACATGATGATTCTGATTTGTCTGATGGATATGAGTTTATTGCAGACCCTAACAGCCCCACAAGGCCAAAATGGGTGGCCAAGACACTACATGCAGCAGGTGAGCTAGCTGGGGATCCCAATGACCGAAGGAGGACTAGATCTCAATTTGAGAGTGGTCTATGCATGAAGGATCCTTTGTTTGATGAAAAATGATATTTGATGGTGGAGTCTGATCCTCAAACATATGAATAAGCAGAAATAGATCCAAGATGGCAAAAATCCATGAAGGAGGAGTTCAGCTCACTCCAGAAGAGCAACACATGGGAGCTGGTGGATCTTTCCCCAGGGAGAAAACTAGTACAATGTAAGTGGGTCTATAAGACCAAATTTGCTGCTGATGGTTCACCATTGAAGTACAAGGATAGATTGGTAGCCAAATTCTACTCATAGGTTCATGGCATAGGTTACAATGAGACCTTTTCCCCAGTGGAAAAAATGGATTCCATCAGGCTAGCTCTAGCCATTGCATCCTCAAGGCAATGGGAGGTACATCACATGGATGTAAAATGTGCCTTCCTGAATGGAGATATCACTGAGGAGATATATATGCAGCAATCTCAAGGTTTTTATACTAACCCTTCTCTTGTGTGCAGGTTGAGAAAGTCATTGTATGGGCTAAAGCAAGCCCCCAGGGCTTGGTATGCCAATATTGATAGCTTCTTGCTATCACTGAATTTTGTTCGGTGCAAATCAGATCCAAATGTCTATTTGAAGTTATTTAATGGTTCATTAATGATCATTTTGTTATATGTTGATGACCTCCTCATTACATGAAGCTCACAGGCTGAGATTGCTTTCTTAAAAGGAGCTATGAACCAAGCCTTCTCCATGACAGATTTGGGCCTCTTAAGTCAATTTTTGGGGCTTGAGATCTCTAAAACCAAAGCTGGAGTCAAGGTGCACCAGTCCAAATATTCCTTGGACTTGCTGAACAAATTCAAAATGAAGGATTGCAAAGCAAGCAAAACTCCTTTCCTTTCAGGAGTGAAGCTGGAAGAAGCTGATTCTTCACCGATGGTAAACAATACACTGTATAGGCAATTGATTGGCTGTTTGTTGTATTTGACACATACTCAACCTGATATTTTTTATGCAGTAAGTGTGGCTTCTAGATTCATGGATCAACCTCAAGAGATCCATTGGAAAGCAACCAAAAGGATCCTTAACTTTCTTCAGGGAACAAGGACACATGGGATCTTCTATAAAGCAAAATCTGATCTTGAATTGATTGGATTTACTGATAGTGATTGGGCAGGTGATAGCACGGATAGAAAGTGCACATCAGGATATGTGTTCATGCTTGCAGAAGGGCCAATCATCTAGTCAAGCAAGAACCAGAGTACCATTCGAATCTGCAAGGATCTAGTTCAGAAGCAGAGAACCAGACACATTGAGATCCATATGCACTACATCAGAGAACTTGTGCATGATGGCACCATTCACCTACTCTTTTGTTCATCTTCAGAACAAGTACCTGACATCTTCACCAAAGAATTTTGTGAAAAGACCTTCAGCAATATCAAATCACTTCTAGGGATTGCTGATCATGCTGTGAAAGCATGAGTGAAGACAAGATTATACAATTTTGTTTTACAGTCCATGTTTAAGGGAGGATTTTCCCAAGTTGGTTTTGCCTCTTTCCTTGTTTAAATGGATTTGCAGTATGTAAAGGGTGACTAAGCCTTGTTGCTAGGCCTTATAATTTTCTGATATATTACTCATAAGTCAGGCTTAAGGGGGGGTGTTAGAATAATCAACCCATAGTTTACCCACTTAGACATTAATTCATTTATTTTTGTCTTATTTGCCTAGTTCATGTGTCCCACCTTGTGCAAGTTGCTATTTGCCTATCCATAGAGGTCAAACTTGCCACATTTTACTCATGTAGCGCATGGGAGAGCTAAAGGAATCAATTCTTCTTTATTCCTGGCCTCCTAGGTACCCTTCTGCTTTTTCTGCTTTATTGCCTGCTTTTTCAGTGTTTTAAGGAAAAAGGAAAAGCTAGACTAGGTGAGGTTGACTTGTTTTTTGTCCTACACATCCTCCTCTCTTTTCTCCATTCAAAAGCATGTATGAGCTACCATTCCACCACTCTTTAGCTTTCCTATTCCTTTTTGCCAATTCGTGAGCTCCATGACAGATTTGGGATCATCTTTTTACACCTATGGGGGATTTGCTTATTTTTGGTAAGCCTGCTTTATGCTAGATTTGGATGCCTCCTCATGCATTATATTTCTTGATGTATTCTATTTATTTAGCAACCTATGTTATTACAGGGTTGCCTATTGTACACTCAGTTAATACAATTTAGTGTTACAGCTCCATATTCAGTCTCTCTTGTTAGCAATTTTGCATGATCAATTGATAATTGTTGTGAGTAAAATTAATCTATTGCTGGCCTTAATTTACACACAAGGCATGATCACACATGCTAATGTCATCCTTGCAACCAACACTATGGTTGAAAACGCACCAGCTTCCCATCGTTGAATGTGGGCCCTAGGTTGTTTATCGATCCCACCATGACAGCTACTTTCCCATTGGTTTCACCACCAATGAAACAAAAGAAAACTATGGAATTTTGCATGGTCTCATCAATTACTGCTGCACCCAAACAACAACCGCAGCCCCAACCACAACCACAACATCATCCACAGCCGCAATGCCAACAGTAGCCGTAGCATCACCCGCAGCAGCAACATTACGCATAGCTACAACCACAACCTCACCCCCACATGCAACTAGCTGGGAGTTATGTGGGCTCATCTCCAGTCCATACAATTCCCTTCCTCTTTCCCCCACCTGGTGTCATGAGCAAGCCGTTCATGGCCACTTTAAGCCTACCCAACTTTACATTGGGGATCTCAGTGTGGTATTTGGATCCACCACCTCAACCACTAATGCCCCAAGTTATGTTAAATTCGGTGCAACCTATTATGGTTGATTCTCACCCCCCACCCGGTTTGCATAGGCCAACCACCACACTCGCATCTGCACCACCCCAACCCAAAAGGGTGAGGGGGAAGAACACGAAAGCCACCCCAGAACCATGGCTAGTCCCACCCTGTGCCATCTGTGAACAACAGGTCCATCCAACTTAGGATTTCCCATAAATCCCAGTGATCCACACACATTTGGATGCCATGGATACGAATGAAAACATCCCCATGGTTGAACTCCCAACCGCACCACTAGTCAAGAACAAGGCATTGAGGACAATCCATGCTTGCACCCTTTCCGGCTTGTATGGACCTTAATCCCACCATTGCCAAGAACTCCCTGAATTTTGAATGGCTCTTGCTGACCTCCATCACCATTCCCTTGAGTCTAAAATCACCTTGATCAAAGAAGTTCACCCACCACCACCTCCTTCATCCGACACCATCTCCATTTACATGACGTCTAGTTCCCCCGACTAGCTCATTCCCATCTCCAACGACGGTCCATCAGACCTATCACTTCATTGCTTCAACAACGATGAGGAGATCCTTGAAGCTCCGACCGCCCCGGAATACCCTTGGGATGACATGCACCATCGCTCATTCTTCCTCCCGGAAGAGCTTGTGTCATAGTCCGACCAGTTTTCTGTGGAGACCAAAGATTTCATCCATGGGAAGGTCAACTGGTTCAAGAACCCAATCCGAACACCTGATGCCTTCGAAGAAGGGAACATAGCGAACATTTCACCAGCAATTAAAATTGACATCTCAACCAACTCTGAGATCATTGAAGAAATCATGCTGGGGGCATCTGGCTCCTCGAAAGAGGTCGATGCCTACACCGCTCTCTTCTAATAATTTCACAACATCTTTGCCTTGTTATACACCAAAATTCCTGGCTTATATCCATCCATCATGGAACAACACATCGACACATGGCCTAATGTGGCACCCGTCCGCCAAAAGCAACAGCCCATCCATCCATCCAAAGTGGCTGCGCATAGCTGGCTTCATTTATCCCATTGCATATACAACTTGGGTTTCTAATCATGTTCCTGTGAATAAAAAATAGGGTACCATTTACATTTGCATAGACTTCCATGATCTCAATGGGGCATGTCCCAAAGACAACTTCCCCACACCGTTCATCAACCAGATCATCGATGCATGCACCAGAGATGAGGCCTTCTCCTTCATGGACGGTTTTTCTGGATACAACCAGATCCAAATCCAGAAAGAAGACTGTTACAAAACAGCATTCACAACCCCATGGGGCACATTTTCCTACCGAGTCATGCCCTTTGGCCTCAAAAATGCTGGAGCAACCTTCCAGCGCGCTATGACATATTGTTTCCACGATTTAGTTCACATCATCTTGGTCTACTTGGACGATCTCACCACTCGATCATGAAAACAAGCACAACATATAGATGATTTGTGGCAAGTCTTTTTACATTGTCGCAAGTACAACATCTTCCTGAACCCCCTCAAATGCATTTTCTGTGTCCCAGCAGGCTATTTACTCAGATTTATCATCTCCCACAAAGGGATAATGGTAGATCCCCTCAAAGTTTAGGCCATCCTTGATCTTCCACCCCCATGAACTTGACACCAACTACAAAGCCTACAAGGCAAGGCCAACTTCCTTCGTCGCTTTGTGCCAGAGTATGCAACAAAAATCCACCTGCTCTGCACAAAAATCCCCTTTGTTTGGGATCAGAAAGCACAAGAATCGTTCAAGACATTCAAACAAGCCTTGGCTTCTGCACCATTACTCTCACCACCAGATTTCACCCAAGACTTCATCCTTTATGTGTTGGCCTCAGAAAATTCCATTGCTAGAGTCCTGGTCCAAGAATACAATGCTCGCCATGAGTACGTAATTTACTACATCAGTCAGAAGCTAACAAGACCCCCATTATGATATTCACCCGAGGAAAAATTAGCCCTCACCGTTGTCTTCTCGGCTCAAAAATTGTGCCACTACATCATTTCCAATCATACTCATGTAGTGCCTGATTCAAATCCAATGTGGTACCTCTTAAGCCGCCGCCTTCTACAAGGTTGAGCAGCCAAGTGGGTAGTCATCCTCCAAGAATTCGACCTCGAGTTTGTGTCTTCAAAAAGCACAAAAGCACTCGCACTGGCCACACTCATGACCGATTTTCCCCCATTAACCACATCATCACCCCCCAAGGATGATCTCCCTGATGATTTCTTATTCGTCATATCTACTAACAACCCATGGTATGGGAACATCCTTCTCTATTTACGAACGCAAAATTTCCCAGCGCACTTCAATCGTGAGGATAGACGATGCATCTGACATCAAGCCATTCACTACTTACTGGTTGGATATGTTTTGTATCTTCGAGGCATTGATACCATCCTATGTCATTACCTCACCTGTGACGAGGCCGAGACCATCCTCAATGATAGTCATAGCGGAGCCTATGGTGATCACCTTTCAGGCCTAGAAACCGCCCAAAAGATTCTGTGTGTTGGCTATTTCTGGCCCTCCATCTTTGCTGATTGCATGAGGTAGTCAAACATTTCCGTAGTTGTCATCTTTTTTCCCCAAAGGAAAGAACCCCCCGCCCCCCTGCACCAATACATCCCGTAGTCACAGTTGGGCCCTTATGCAAATGAGCAATCGACTTCAGGACCATCAACCCCATTTCGGCTAATGCCCATAAGTAAATTATCATGGCAGTTGATTACTTCACCAAGTGGTCCGAAGCCATGCCCAAATTTGATTGTAAAGCTGAAACCATAGCACGTTTCTTCTTCAACCATGTCATTACACAGTTTGGTGTCCCTAAACAATTAGTCTCCGATCATGGGGCACACTTTGAAGACGCCGTATGGGCTGAATTATCAACCATGTTGAAATTTGAACACCAGTACTCTTCCTCCTACTACCCTCAAGGAAATGGCCAAGTTGAAGCAGTCAACAAAATCATCAAAACAATTCTCCAATGGATGGTAGGAAATCACAAAACTAACTGGAATCACATGCTATTCTCTGCCCTATGGGCTTATCGCACATCTACAAAAAATGCAACCGGTTTCACCCCTTTCTGCCTAGTACATGGCGTTGAATCAATTCTCCCTATAGAGTTCCAAATCCCATCCCTCCACCTCACGGTGGAACTCCTTCCTGATACTTCACCGTTAGAAGAACGGCTCCTCCAACTCGAGCAAACCATAGAACATCAAGCTTCCCTCCAAGCCATCGAAGCAACAAAAACATGATCAAAAGTCCAATACGACACCCATATCCACCCTTGCACCTTTAGCGAAGGCGATATGGTTCTAGTCTATGACCGACCCAACGATAAATTGGGTAAAGGAAAGTTTGAATCAATGTGGTATGGCCCATATGTCATCCACCGTTTCCTCGGAAAAGGGGCATATACCCTCATTAACTCTGATGGAAAACTCTTGGAGAACCCCTGCAATGGGCTCTACCTCAGGAAATTCTACGCTTAACATCACCAATGATTCACTTCATTTCCTTTTTCTTGTTTTTCAATGTTTTTCAGCAAAAATCAAAGGCAGCATCATCAGCTGCTAGTCAACTCTCACCCGGAACCTATTCAAGACACCTCTTACACCTTCGAGATCAAAAATCTTTCTATCTAGTTATGAGACCAACATCTCATGTTTAATAAGTCAATTTTGGGACCATTTCCCACAAGTCACCTCGACACACAAGCCATGACATAATGATGCGAGTGTCTATGGACCGATACTCGTATCACACTACTCGACCGCTACTCATATAAGCTGTCGAGCCACCGCCCGTTAAGGATTGTACTATAGTTTTACTTTTTGCATTTATAATCGTATTTTTCACCGCACATCACGTGGACATCTGGACCATCGTCCACAATAGCCTTTGTTTTTCTTTCATGTATTTGACATAGAAGTTTCCTCGGGCCGCTGCCTAGTTAGGAATGTAATTTTAGCTTTTATTTTGTATTTTTAACACATATATTGTCTTTTCCTTTTTACCGTACCTTACGCAGACCTCTGCACCACTGTCCACAAAACGATTTCTTTTCTTGCATGTATTTGGCATATAAATGCCTCCATACTTGTACTTACATCGCATGTGGTCAAGCCTATCCACATTAACACACACACACGCTCTCCTCACCACTGTTCGAGAGCCACCTTGGTTTGCATGCCTCTGCTGCATCATCTCGCAGGCCTCTGCTGCGATATATCCCATGCATGTATTGATATGTTTGAGAGCCTTCTGCTCCATCCATACTGCATAGATTACCTTGGGACCTCTATCCACCATCCTGACATGGGGCACCGCTAGTGCCACCGTAGTCAGTTGACCACATTGGAGTTTTGTTTAAGCTCTTTTCTGACTCCTTAAAACAATGAAAAGATCGTCAAGTTCAGCTGCTTCCTTTCCCACTCGCTAATGTATAGGAAAGGGTGTCTACATCATCTTGTTTACGTCCTTTTGCATACCATGTAGACCATTTCATGAAAAGGACCTCCTTGGCACACTCAAGCTAAGACCATTCCCCTCTGCATACTTTTGTGCTTTCTCGGGCAGAGGGGCCACACTTGATGAAAAAGCTCACCATCGGTTGTCATTAAGCTCTTTTCCAGTTGTTTCAACAAGAAAATATTGCTGAGAAAACTTGATTCCGTTCATGCTCGTAAAAGTATTTGAATGATCGTCCAGTCAGTATAGGTTTAACCTTTTCCAGCCTGATTGAACTACCAATGGTAAAGAAGTCTCTCATTCTCTCCAGGATGGGCGAGATCTCCTATGTACAATTTTATCCTTTTTTAGGCATAGGAGAATACCAATGAAAAATAGCCCCCACTGGAGTCTTCTTCATGCTTTCAGACTCTCTAAAATTGAAATCACCATCGAGCATTTACCTTCTCGGGCTCGCCAAAAATCCACGAGATCGTACCACAATGATGTCCCTAGACACCACCCCATAGAAAATAGTTTGGCAGCATCCCCACATTGGGTCACCTTTGTTCAGAGTACTCTGCAATTTGTCTTCCTTGGATCCCGTCAGTATCAAAAGGGTCCACCTCGTCCAATTATTTTCCATCTACAGCGACATTCCTGGTATTACAGCTATGATCCCATTTCCATGAGTTAAGTTTCACTTGCTGCATGGTCCACCCTACCGTCATACTTTGAACAAAGGAAGTTTGAGTCTCCCACTCCCCCCCTGCCCCTATTCAGTTTTTCCCTTCCCTCCCCCCCGCAATTCAGTGAGTTAGTCCGCAGATTGCTTCACACCTTTCGGTTATCCCTCGCGCTCCTGGTCAAGGAAACATCATTTCCTTGACTAGGGGTAGGTCTCCCTCTATCGACGCCAACACACATATTCCAAAGGATAGACCCAAAGGTCCCTGTACCTTGGTTTCATTAACATCATTGATGAGTTCCTTGGACCACTTGAGAGGAGTCCTTAGTGCCTCTCGGGATGGTTGTTTCTCACGTGCTCGAATTCAACTCCATCATCACACTGTTGAGATTCATACAGGGTTTGTCCCACACAGTACTTGTTCGAAGACCCTGTATGTCACCCGACTCTAGCACATTGGTGAGTCCACTCGAGGGACCTAAACAGGTTATGTCCCTTGTGATTTTTGGGTTGCATTGGAGACAGTGATCAGAAGCCCCAATAGTGCTTCGGTATACCTTTATGATTGATACAACATACTTGTACCATAGATACTCTGAATCACAATCAACATGTCCATATAGATATGTACCATTCCATATCTAGCAGACTGTCAGTCATAAAGATGTAGCATTCCATGAGAATGCCATGGGTCCAATGTACCAGATTAGTATTGTATTCAGCCTCACACAGAGGCAACCAGCATTGTAACATTAGTTGTATATGATTGGCTCTTGTATTTTAGAGCATAGATCAAATGATTCTTTTGACATTGTCACGAGCATGGGAATGCTCACCTCATCCATATACATGTCACACATTTATTTTATCTCACCCATTGATGGGAACCAAATTAATACAAAACCAAAATCCACCATGCCCCAGCCCCAGAAGCACCGCCTCTCAACAGCAAATCCTATGATGTTCATCGACCATACATTGAGCTCCCGCCTTCACACATCATGGGGCAATCTGTTAACCCAAAAATCCCCCACACAGCTCTCAATGGCCTACACCACCCAAGGACACAACCTCACAACACTCATTTCACTCCATAAGACCCTCCATGATCTTCCATTTGACCCCCACTCCTCCAAAAGAGCCCAAGGATGAAGAAAAGGGCTAAAAAGCCCAAAATAAACCCCCAGGAGCTAAAGCCCTCAAAAAGGGGATAAAACCTTGAAAGGGGCTAAAATTAGGGTGAAAGGGGGTAAAGCCTTGACCAAGGGCTTAAAACTCTAAAACCCCTTGGAAAAACTATATAAGGAGGGTGGGGGCTCACTCTCAAAACACTCATCATTTGCATATTGTTATGCTGCCCATGGATGCTTTGAGACCTCTTGCTCTCAAACCACCCACTCTCCCTCTCCTCCATCTCCATTTCTCCAAGCCATTGCTCCCCAACCAAGAGATAGGTGCTCCCATGAGCTAGGGAATGGTGGCCCATTTCCACCCAAGTGGGGTATAACTTATTTTTATGCATGTTTATTTGCTTACTTTTTTTTCTAACCAATATTTTCATTTGCAGGTTTTCCATTGACTTTGTTTGCAGGTTGTTTCATAGTAGTATAGGTTTATTTTGTAGGTTTTGGAGGCGGAACCTTAACCCACTGTGTGCAGAGGGGTTCACAAGGGTTGCATCTCCATATTTCTTTCTGTTATTTGCTCTTAGATGTAGTTTACAATAGCTTCCATTTATTTTTTCTAGTGTAGCTTAGCTTAGTTTCAATTCCTAGCTCTGTTTTCACCATTTATCATTCCGTTTTTTATTGTTTTCTAAGGGTAGGAACCTACCCTTGTGCCCTATAGGCACAAGGGAGCCATTCTTACCCCTGTAGTGAGGAGAAATTATCACTACATATAGCATGCTTGTCTTGTTTACTGATTGTTGAGGAAGTAATTTATCAATTCAAGCTAGAGTTGGAAATCTCAACGGGGGTCTACTTCAACCGTCCGGAATAAGGTACGAGTTTTGATATGTTAGTGTTAGATATTTGATTTCTTTTGCATATTGGAAAGGATTGATTTATGGAGTCAAGTTGTCTATTGTGGTACCCCAAGCCATAGTAATTTCTCTCAGTAATAGAATTGGTGACTACACTGGGGACATTCCTTATTTTTATTTGGGATTTGGGGGCATAATGTGCTTGATATTATTGACTAGCTCTTTATTTCTCCTTGTTTCTGTGTTTCATTTTATAGTATGTTCATCCATTGACACTCCCCTTTATTGGTTTGACCCTTGGTTTGCTTTTTACCATTGTATTCTCTGTATACACAGGTTGTTGGCCAAAATTCACGTACATACACAGATTTTTGGCCAAAAGTCACGTATACACGTAGGTTTTTGGCCAAAATCCATGTATACATGCAGCTTTTTGGCCAAAAGTTGCGTATATACCCAGTTGTTCTTTAAATAACCATGTACATCCTCCATTTTGGTGTGTTTGATGTTGTGGGAAGTTCTTGGGTGGGTTGTGAGTGTGGTTGGGTCTTCCTTAGGTCTGATGTTGTCTGTTGGATGCTTCTTTTGTGACCAGAGACCGCTTTTTCATTGATTTTTCTTTGAAATTAGTTTTAGTCATTTATCCTTTTTGTTTTTCCATTGGTGCATTACTCTTTTTTGTCTCGGTGTCTTGCCAGGATTGTGTTATATACTTGCTGCAGAGAATGAGAGTTTTCGATGACTTTTATTGCATTTTTCATTCTTTTATATTGAAAAATACAAGGTAGTTGCATTTTTTTGCATATGGATTTGGCGAGGTACTTGCATTGGATTGCTTGGATGAGAGTTTTATTTAGGATTTCATATAGGAAGGATTGCATTGGCATTCGGAAAGGAATATATATTTATTCATCTCATGTAGTGGAATACCCTGTTTTTCATTTGACAAAGATTGCACTTAGCATTGTTTGTTATGGTGTGCAAATTTATTTCACTGTTGAGTCATAATGTCATTAGTTGCATGACCATTTCCCTTTGAGTAATTATAGCCAATTAAAATCAACGCATAATAAATCGAATTACACTCTTTTCTTTTATAGGGTGCACCAACAAGACTAGGTTTTAGGGTCTTGGAATAGTTCGTGGTGATTAAATTCTTCAAGACCACTAAACAACAACATGTATGTGTCTGTCCAGGTGAGAGTGTGAAATTCCTTGGCATAATTAGTGTTTCTTAGGATCCTCCTCTTACAAGGGAGTTAAGCACAAGGCAGTGTGAGCGATTATTGATTGGGATGACCCCTAGTCATAACTGAGTAGCACCGAAGATATTTCTAGGATTGTATTCATATCTGGGGGCTCTTTCAAGATTTTCAAGCTTTTCTACCCTGCCCATACGGTCAATCCTTCCTGCAACTGTCCACCTGAGCATTGATTATATTGAGGTGACCTTAGTTGCCTTACCTAGGTTATCAAGGGGGTACTCTACAGAGGTTATTCTGTGGGTGTCCTGGTCAGGTTGGGGTCGGACAACACAATTGCTATATGCGTTGAAGCTGAGGGCCACAATAATTGGTTATGAACCTCCACTTGTTTTGTATGGGAGACTCAAGCCTCTCCTAGGCGAGACATACCTGCTTCATTTGGGAGCTCACATATTCTCCCCTTGGTTTGCTTGTATTTTGGCTGTATATTTTCTTAGGAGTGTGCTCTTTATGCACTAGTTGGCCTTTGGGATCATGGTTACTTGAGTATATTTATGCTCTCTTAAGTTCGAGTCCTTTTATTTTCAGCATTCCTGGTATCCTATCACCCATCCTTGGTCCTAGTACGGACCCTGATGTCAGACTTGGGGGCATCACAACCCCTTACTATGCTCATATTTTGGAGTGATCATATTCCATCCTCTACTCCATTTGTGGAGCATTTTCATTCCCTTCACTTAGTATTTACACTGGTGGTCACCCTCATGGGGGTGGTAGTGGATGCATGAACATTGGGTCTACACCTTACTTTCCTTTTTATGTCCCATCATTCGTCGCATTGTTTCCTTTGGGTGCAGTTATCATGATCATTCCTCCCTATATCCTATAGTTTGAATTCTTTATTGACTATTTCGGGTTGTTTTGGACTAATATGGTTGCATGTAGGGTCCATTTTTTGTACACTCTCTTTGAGGTTTCGACCCATTCGTTCCTATCACAGGTATTATGTCTGAACTAGCATATAGGTTAGGATATCACATCCACTTGCACTTATGCATTGCCTTATGACCATTCCATCTTAACCTTGGGTACGAACCCATTCCATGGTATCATGGAACCTTCATGCTGCTGTTAGAAGTGATATTATGTGAATGTTAGAGATTTTCTATACATGGGTGCCCTAGTTAGATCCTTTTTTCATTTGGTACCCATGCTACAAGTCCTCTCTTAGGTTCGAGATTCCTTTTTAGTCCCACGATGTCCTTGAGCAAGAGCTTCATACTCCTCTTGAACTTTTTGCTGGCCTATTTCCCCCGGACTCCCTTATGTCAAGTTGTAATTGCATTATCATGAGATTTTCCTACCTTATTGAGCATTATGTCAGCTTCCCTGACTTTGAGTATTAGCCATATAGCCCGAGCTTGTCTCTTGTCTAGCCACACAGAGCCATTTTATATATCCTTTGCAACTTGATTCCCTATTTTACTAGGATGGGACGTTCCCCCAAGTGTCGCTATCCTACACATGCATCCTTGCATCGAGCATAGGTATGTTCCACTGCTTGGAACTAGTTTGTTTGCCTATTTGACACTCGTCTCCTCCTAGTCTATAACTATAAAGAAATTTTATTATTTTTCAAGATTTTCAAATATTTGAAAAAGTCCAAAAAAAATTAAAAAAGCAAAAAGATGGACAAGGAAAGATGTTATCTTTGGTAGCAGTCGAGTCATGTCACATTCATATAGAGCACTTTATATCACATCCATTGGTTGGGTTAATAGTTTGACTTTAGGAGTTGTACTCATTTACCTGAGTTTATCTCCACCGACTGGTTAAGCTTCCAGTCCCGATGGAGCCTCTGTCGATGCCTCCTGTGTCGCAGAGATGTCCCATTTTTCAAATATCGATTCTATGCTACCTACATTCAGTCACTATTTTCCTTTATCCTCTTGTTCGAAGGAAGTTGAAACCTGAGTCGGCCATTCCTCAGTTATCTTGACTTTGCATGTCAGCCATTCCGAGTATAGTTACTGGTTCGTGCACCTTATAATCGAGTCCTTACAAATTATATATCTTTGTTGAGTACCTCATGTTGGATGATGCGGGATTCCTTAATGCCCTCCTTGCAGTAGATTTCATCCCATCGACTTTAGATCATTTATTCTGGGATTGGAATCTAGAGTCATTTTTTAGTGCCTTGAGACTTGTAGTCATCAGTGGCAGGTTCTCTCACTATCGACAGTTCTTTGGGAATACATCAATGTCCCCTGATCGATGGATTCTCTCAAGTGTTCAACATTAACAAATTTATTCACACTTGTTAGTTTTCACTCTAGTACCTTGATTCCCATTATCATTATCGGTGGGTGATCTCGCGTTTGTTAACGGTATACATCAATGACCGATAATTAGACGATGGACTACTATGTTCAACCTCGACACCTCTATTCACATAGTAGGACTTGTACTCGTAGTGGTTTGGGTAGAAGACCTTCCAAATTGGTGGCATCTCATATATGCTACCTCCTTGATCGTGCCAGTGTTCATGAAATTTCAGCTCTCGTGACTTGATTCTAGTATATGTCAAACATTTCCAGCCATTATGGAGATCTTGATCTATTATATATCTTTAGCTTTCATGGAGATCATGATACTTTGTATATCTTCATCATGGAGATTCTGATCTATGTATATTTTATGTGGTGATGACCACACATGTCACATTTTGTATCATGCCTATTCATGGTCATTGTACTCTTATGTATCCGGGACTGCTATATGTATTTGTAGTTATATGCAGAGTTGTATCATTGTACTATGCTGATTCAATGGCTGGTATTCCACTGGGTTCTTCATCACTCCACTTCTGGGTTGGAATTATAATGTATTTCAGCCATCATATTAGCCCTCTGACCTCACACATTAGGGGGCATCTGTTATAGCTGATTTTACCACACCTGGTGAATCACACTTGTATGGCCTTCCCCTGTCCCTCTGCAGACTCTTTGGACCCCATGGACCTTTTCTATACCTTTTATGTTTCCAAGATCATCCCTAAAAACATGCTTAAATTTCTATATGTGGCTTTTAAACCCTTTCCCGCGTATATACATGGGTTTGAACCCTAAAACCACATACATCGGGATGTGTGAAAAAGGCCTAATTATTTTGGAGTTTTCCTTGACATGGATCCAATTCACTTATCTCCTAGCCTTCCATATGCCTTGATATCGCTTGGATTCGACCCTTCATTGCCCCATTGAAGAAATATATAAGGAACCCTTTGGATACATTGAAGAACATATGAGGAATTGAGAGTAAGAAAACTATAGTTCATTGTTTCTAAAACTTATGCTTGAGTTTGCATCCCCTTTGTCCCTTGGAGCACTTTTGTGTTCTTTCCAAGCTTGCCTTTTGCTTATGAGCTTGCTATCTAGAGATGGAGGATTGAAGTGGTGGAGGCCCAAGTGGGGGACTCAGTTTCTCTGATTCACGGAATTTCCAACAGAGGTTGTATTCATTGTAATCTCTGATTTTATATTAATAGAAATATCTTTTCCCGTCCAATAATGTATGTTTGAATGAACCTTTTATCCATGGATGATTTCAAATTCTTATACATTGTTGATTAGATATGCTAGAGTAGATATAACACCAATATATATAGCATGCTTGTCTTATTTACTGATTATTGAGGAAGTAATTTATCAATTCAAGATGGAGTTGGAAAGCTCAATGGGGATCTACTTCAACAGTCTAGAATAAGGTACAATTTTTGATACTTTAGTGTTAGATTTTTTATTTCTCTTGCATATTGGAAAGGATTGATTTATGGAGTCAAGCTGTCTATTGTGGTACCCCAAGCCATAGGAATTTCTCTCCATAACAGGAAGGTAGGGGAGTGCCCCCAAAACCATATCATGATGTTTCACCTATGGTGCTCATCAAACAACACCATATATGATTCCATCAAACTCAGACTGTTCCAACGCACCCTCATAGGTGCTGCAGCCAAGTGGTACATTCAGCTACCATAAGGTAAGTATCTAGATTTCAACTCCTTGGCCTCTATGTTCCTGCAATATTTCAAACTCCCCATCAGATATGATGAAGAATTGGAAATCTTTCTATCTTGCTGCCAAAACACTACGACCCACATCACCGACCACATCCACGAGTGGAGGTGACGTCGTAGTTTGTGCAAGATCAAGCTTGATGACAGAATATTCCTATACTGGTTATTGAAAAAATTGCTGCCACCTATAGCCAAGGATGTCACCTTTGAACGTCCCCAAACAGAGGAAGAGGCCATATTGAAGGCCCAAAAGTTTGATCTCATTTATGCACAGTCTGGATAGCTTTACACCATCATTCCAGATGCTCCCCGTGTAGGAACCTCCTATTGGGATGCATCGGGGCCATCCCATGCTACAGATGGCATCATAGGTTCTATCTCCCATCAACCACAACACCACCCGACATCACCTATGGTGCCACCGCAACCAAGCAACACCCCTACTGTTGCCTACCCAAACCAAGCTCTTGACTATGGAAGAATGATTTCCTAATCCGGAGCTACAACCTCTTATGCACAACCTATGTCACAGCAACAGACCCATGCACCTACTTTGCCGGCACAACAATATGTGGGATAAATGCCCATGTTTGTAGCACCCCCAGCCCCCATAGTCTACTATGCACCACTCGTGCAAGCCACCCAAAATCCCTCCCTAGCTCTTCTTGCTCCTTTGGGACAAGTGTTTGCACAACAAAACCATCCCAACCAACCAACCCCCAATAACCAACAAGGGAAATCCACAAATAACCAATCCCAGAACAAGGCAATAATCAACCATAGGGAGGTGGTCAACAACCAAATCCTCCCAAGAATGCCAAGGCAAACTAGCCAGTCCAAAATCCTCAGCAACCAAATGAACCTCAATGCAACGCTCCATTGCACACAAATCATCCATGCAAGCTATATGAGGTCTACAGGAACTATATACATGAATGCCCCTTCATGGGTCATGCTAAGCAGGCCATTCACAACTAGGTTCAACATGCTACCAATACACCAGCCCTAGCTCAACCCAACCTGGGACCACCAGGACCTCCACCCATGGTGATTCAAAACCCATTACTAGTCCAAGGACTGGTAGCAACTGAACCTACTCCCCAACCCAATCGAAACACCCCGGGGGCACCTCCAATAGCAGAAACAGGTGTTCACCACCTGCTAACCATGACTACTAATGAGGTCAACTTGTAGACTAGGTGAAATCAGTACACAACCAACACCAAACTTTCTGACCCATCAGTGGCATCCATGTCCAAAACAATTAGTACACCTCTTCACTTACCCCCTTTTTCGTCACGCCCCCGATACGACAGGTGGCCAACAATGCCATGAATAGACCTTCTATGAGCTATAGCACCGTGGATTACTTGGCCCAAACACCTACTGCCATGTCAGCTCTTGAGGTGCTCAAAATGTGCCTGTTGTACCGAAAATCATTGTTATCTGCACTAGATGCGATGGACCCCTTCTATTCTAGGTTGATCACATTCGATTTGGATCAAGGAGAACCTAAAATGCCATCCACCATCGCCTTCCAAATTCATGTCTCAATATAGAATTTGGTGGTCCATCGATGCATCATCGATGAAGGGGCATCCACCGGTGTTATGTCAACAAGTGTCTGGTAGAAACTCAAGTCTCCTACTCTTCAACCTTCCACCACTGCACTCTATGCTTACGATGGGCACCCTACTAGAGCCCAAGGCATCCTTTCACACATCCCCATAAATTTAGTAGGGAAGATAGTCCTAATTGAAATAAAGGTGGTTAATGCACAGTTAGACTATAACCTTCTCTTTGGACGAAGCTACATGTACACCATGATAGTTGTGGCATCCATCGTGTTCCACCTTATGATGTTCTCTCATGACAAGAATATTGTGATGGTGGATCAACTAACTTACCATGATCCACAGGGGCCAATGGCACCAGCCAACGTTATCCATACCATTGACACTACTGTCAAAAACACAGTTGCCCCACCATTATTGAATGTAGGACCTAGGTTGTTCACCGACACCTCTATAAAGGATCCCTTCCCCTTTCTATCACCTCCATCGACACCAAGTGATACTATGGATTTTTGCATGCTATCACCTAGCACCGTTACACCCAAAACCAAACCATACCTACAGCACAAAACGCAGCCACGGCATCAACCGCAGCTGCAGCACCAACCACAGTCGCAACTCCATCCGCAGTCGTAGCTCCATCTGCAACTATAGCTCCATCCACAGCCACAACCCCAACCACAACCACAACCTTAGTCACAACCTCAACCTCCATTACCAGGGAAACAATAGGGTTCATTCTCGATCAACATGATCCTTTTCCATTTCCTTTTCCTACCATCCAAGATCATGAATAATTCTATCTTGGAAACCCACAATTTACAAGATTTCACACTAGGAGTTACTGCATGGTACCTTGAACCACCTACCCTACCTCTGAGGCCCCAATATGTGTTGACTCCTATCCATCCAATTGAGATGATGTTGCACCTAACTCTAGGTCCATCAAAGACTCTTCCCATCTCTAGGCATGCCCCTCTTCCTCCAATAGAGACTGGGGGAAAGGCCACCAAAGGCACAACCAAAACCATTTTCATGATATCAAGCACCAATTTCCCTTCCTCCTCATCATCCATGGAATATCCACCTGATCTATATTGGCACCACTTACATGATGAAGTAGAGATCTGTAAGACCGCCTTTGGTTTTACCCCATTCCCTTAAAACCATAGTGTGGAATTGGTTCTTCCCATAAAATTCCATATTCCATCAGCCCTCCTTACCAACAACCTGTGTCTCAGCAAGGGGGCATACCTCTTCACTGACTCAGATGGTCGCCTCTTGAAGAGGCCTCACAATAGGCTCCACCTTAAGAGAGTCTATGCCTAATACAACCACTGCGAGTCCCTTATAGCGTAGTTTTTTTTTATTTTTGTCTTGCATCATTTTTTCCATGAGTCGATGACCCCCTCCAGTAATAGTTATACACATAAGGATAACCCACTAGAGGATATGGTACCACGTATACACATGCACATAGTATGTTGCATGTATGATCTAGCTACCACCCTACTAGCATACCCTTAGGTCCGTAGACCTATCTTAGGGGTCAAGACCTCTCCATATCTCCTCGGTTGTACAACACTCCAGGGGCAAGAAACAAGATTTAGACTGCATCCATCCACATTGATTCCTTGGGCCATTACCTAGATTGACGTTGATTTCCATACCACCATGGGAATCACACATTGTATGTTGAGCTGGATCTGTACCCATAGGACCCCATTTGGTCTAGTTTTTCCCTATGCATCACTACACTAGGGGAAGCACCATTAGCTGTTAAACTGGGCCATACAGAGTCTGTTTGAGACACCGTTTTCACCACTAGTTTCATAATCCTATCCTCTATCCTTTAATGAGACCATCATCTCATGTTTAACAAGTAATATTTGGGGGTGCTTCCTAAGAGTTACCTTGGTTTATGTACCACATTGTGATATAAGTTTCTCTGGACCTGTACTTATGTCACACCTTCCTACCAAAAATCATGTGGAAATCTGGACCATCTCCCTGGAGGGAACACCATTTTCTTATTTCAACATATAATTGTCTAATCCGTCCACCACAACTCACGCAGGTCCTCGAACCACCACCCAGAGGGAGGATCATTTATTTTGCATGCATTTGGCATATACCTACCTCTGGACTTGCACTCACATCACATGTAGTCTATTCCACCCACCACAACTCACACAAGACTCTCCTAACCTTTTTCTAAGAGCCACCTCAATTTTCATGCCTCTACCACACCGACTCGCATGCCTTTGCTGTGATATTTCGGTGCATGTATTGGTATGTTCAAGAGCCACCTGCTCCATCCATACTGCATAGTTGACCTTTGGACCACTGTCCATTGTCCCGACATGGAGGCACCATCAGTGCCTCCTCGATCGGTTGACCATACCAAAGTTTCTATTAAGCTCTTTTCTCACTCCTAAAAGAATGAAAATATTGCTGAGCGCAACTGCTTCCTTTCTCACTTGTTAAAGTATAAGAAAGGGCATCTACATCATCTTGTTTATCTCCTTTTGTAGACTATGTAGACTACCATCTGAAAAGGACCACCTTGGCACATTCAATCCAAGACCATTCCCCTCTGCATCCTTTAATGATTTCTTGGGAAAAGGGGCCGAACTTTATGAAAAATCTCACCATGGGTTGTCGTTAAGCTCTTTTCCAACCTTCTCAACAAGAAAAGATCACCGAGCAAACTTAGTCTTGTTCATGCTCATAAAAGTATCTGAATCACTATCCAATCAGTACAGGTTTAACTTTTATTGGCCTGATTGGACTACCAATGGTAAAGAAGTCTCTCATCCCCTAAAGGATGGACAAGCTCTCCTATGTACACTTTTAACCTTTTTCAGGCACAAGATACTATCAATGAAAAAGAGACCTCACTGGAGTCTTCTTCATGCTTTCAGACTCTCTAAAATTGAAAGCACCATTGAGCATTTACCTTCTTGGGATCGCTAAAAATCCACGAGATCATACGACAACAATGTCTTTCGACAGCACCCCATATATAGCTATTTGGAAGCATTCCTACTTTGGTTCACCTTTGTTCAAATTACTCTGCGATGTGTCTTCCTTGGATTCCTTCAATACCAAATGTGTCTACCTCCCTCAAGTATCCCATATGCAGTTACATTCCCGGTATTACACCTATGATCCCTTTCCCATAAGTAAGTTTCATTTGCTGCGGTGTCCTCGCTACCATCATACTTTGAACAAAGGAAGTTTGAGTCCCCCGGGATTCCCTGCCCCTATTCTAGCTCCCCCCGCATTTATTGGATCAATCCTTAGATTGTCTCACATCTTTTGGTTATCTCCCTCACACTTCTAGTCAAGGAAACACCATTACCTTGGCCACTTGCAGGTCTCCCTTTGTCAATGAAAACACCTCAATGATGAGTTCCTAGGGGTCCCTGTATCCTGGTTTCATTAACCTCATTGATGAATTCCTTGGACCAATTGAGAGGAGTCCTTAGTGTCTCTCAGGATGGTTGTTTCTCATGTGATCGACTCCAGCTACATCATCGCACCGTTGAGATTTGTACAGGGTATTGGTCCATGCAGTATTCGGTCGAATACCCCAAATGTCACCAGACTCTAGCACATTGATGAGTCTATTAAGGGACCTAAATAGGTTCATGTCCCTTATGATTTTTGGGTTGTGTTGGAGATAGTGTTTAGAAGCCCCAAAGCAATGCTTCTATATAGATTTATGATTGATACGACATATTGGTACCACAGAGACTCTAACTCTCCATCAGTAGGTCCCTACAACTATGTACCATTCTAGATCTAGCACACCATAAGTCAAGAATATATAGCATTCCATGAGAATTCCATGGGTCTAATGTAGTAGTTCTTCAGATCGGTATTTTATTCATCCTCTTATTGAGGCAACCACTATGTAACAATAGTTGTACATGATCAACTATTGCATTTTAGAGTTTTTATAACATTATTATTTTGACATTGTTACGAGCATGGGGATGCCCACCTCGTCCATATACATGTCACACATTATTTGTATCTCACCCATTTATGGGAACCATATTAATACAAAAACCAAAAGCCACCATGCCCCAACCTAGGAAGCACCACCTCTCCCCAGAAAATCCTATGGTGTCCATCAGCCATATGATGTGCTCCTGCCCTCACACATCACGGGGCAATCTATAAACCCAAAAAATCCCTCAACGAGCTCTACATGACCTACACCACCCAAATACATCTATGTTGCTGCCCTCATTTGACCCCCACACCCTTGCAAAGGCTCAAAAACATGACAAGGGCTTAAAAACCCCTAAAAAGAGCCAAAATAGCTCTCATAGGGGCTAAAACCTCCAAAAATGGGCTAAAACCCCTCAAAGGAGCTTAAAATCCCTAAAGGAGCTAAGAATTGGGAGAAAGGGGCTTAAAGACCAAAAACGAGGCTAAAGCCCTAACCAAGGGCCTAAAACCCTAAAATCTCAAAGAAAAACTATCAAGAGAGGGGTGGGGGTCACTCTCAAAATGCTCATTCTCTCCCTATCGTTATGATGCCCATGTGAGTTCCTTGAGATACTTTTCCTCTCAATCCATTCACCCTCCCTCTTCTCCATTGCTCCACAAGCCAAGATTCCATCCCATAGAGAGAGGTGCTTCACCAAGCTAGGGCATGGTGGTCCATTTCCACCCAAACAGAAGGTATAACCATTAGTTTTTCATTGTTATTTTAGTTTTATAGCTTGTTTTATTTTTAGTTTTGTTCTCTAATGGTTTGCTACAAGTTTTCCCTTTGATTTCTTGCAGCCATAGTTTGTTTCCTAAATAGTTCATGCAGGGCTTCATAGCTTGGCCCTAACACTTATTTTTAGATTCTCTTCCAACCAACAGGAACCCTACCCTTCTGTCCTATAGACAGAAGGTAGTTTTTCCTGCCTGTAGCAAGGGCGAAAGCCCTACTACAAGGCTTGTGGTTTCTTGTGCTTGTCTATCTCCAAGGATCTTCTTTTCCAAATCTTGGGATTGAAGACTATGAAGGATATTTGGGATCATCTCACTACCTTGTTTGATAAGCAACGTGATCTTTGGATCTATCAGCTTGAGAACGAGTTGATCTCCTTGCACGCAAGAAGTTTCGAATCCATGAATGATTTTTTCACAAAATTCAAACATTTTGTTCTCCAGCTAAATTAGTGCAATATTGAGAAGGATGATGATTAACTCATCCTAGCTATCCACTCAAAAATTGGTCCATATTATTCATTCTTTGTATCTATATTCCACATTGGGAATGTAACAATACCAAACTAGAATATTCCTTCACTAGATGTGTTGGGGCGCGCACCCTAATGGTCCTTAAGGTGCATAGCTCCATGGGTTGTGGGAGTTTGTAAGCGGAGCTATGGCTCAAAATAGTCTCAAGGGCGTCGGGGTAGAGTTAAAAACCTTATGTTGTAATAAACCCATGGTTTAAATCCAGGGTTTAGGGTTTGGGGTGCCCATGGTTTAAGTCCATGGTTTTGTAATAGTGCGCTGTTTAAATAGGCACTCTTGTAAGTAAGTAAGGTTAGGATTTTGGTGTAAAAGGAATTGATGTGAAGCTAAGGCTAATTTTGTAAGAAAAGGTTAAGTCCCAGCTGTGTGCATGGACGACCTCTGCAGCTGTGTGCGCAGAGGGTTTTGGGTGATAAGGAAATTCACAGCTGTGTGCGCAGAGGGTTTTGGGTGATAAGGAAATATGCAGCTGTGTGTGCAGAGACCTGTAGCTGTGTGCGCGGCTTTGAGGACTGAAGGGATCTGCAGCTGAGTGCGCAGATCAAAACTATGGTTTTTGTAGAAATATTGAATAAAACATAGTTCTGTGGATGTAACCCCTACACTGGGGGTGAACCACGTTATATCTTGTGTCGTGGTTCTGTGTGTTGTTTATGTTGTGTTTTTTCATGCATTTATATCTATATATCTGATAAGTAGAGATCACTACTAGACAATAACTTCGCTGTGAATTCCCAATAAAGGGTTGTGCAAGGCACTATTTGTTTATCTAACTACGAAGATAAATAAGTGAATGCTAAGCTCTGTGATTTATATTTATAATCTATTAAAAGTTAAAGGTACAGTAATATCCCTCTTTGCTTGCAGAAATCTGGTTCTGCGGCACCCCATAGTAGTTTCGGGTGAGACTGCAACCTGTTCGTAGGTTGCTGCCGAAAGGGCCAACTCTGTGGGTCTTTTGTTGGTGCGAAATTAAAGGTACAAAACTCGGGTCTGCCCTATTTCCCAACAAATTGGTTTCGTTGCCGGTTGAACTCAGTATCTGCTTAAGAGGGGTTTACGCCATACCTTGAGGGCTATGTTCTAGAGGCCCTCTGTGAAGGAAATCGGTGATTGGCTTGATGAGACTTATCTGAAATTTGCTGAGCATGAGAACAAAGATCCGCGTCATAGTGCAAACGATTTTTTTTTACAAAGGTATGTTTTTTGTGACATTTATGAAATTTTATTTGGTAGTATCCACATAGAGTTGCACCAGTGGTTATCTAGGTTAGCAGAGCGAAGGACGAACTTCCAAGCACGTCAGTTTCCTACTTGGACCCCCGTGAGAATTAATATACTAAAAAGGGTGAACAACGAGATATCTCGCGCTGTTGATTTCTGGACAACACAAACCCTTGAAGAATTTGTGACGGAGTTCGCCATCGACACAAGTACTTCTTTTAGTGAAGCCGAGCGGCAGTTTTTCAAAGGCGCAAGGGGTAAGTTTTTGAATTCATTTAGTTTGCGAATCAAAATGCTATTGGCTGAAAAAGTTCTATTGCTAATTGAATTAGACTGTTAGATTTAGTATTACTAACCTATGTTTGCAAGTGACAATACCTTCGACGAGCAAAGTGGTTTGCTGCAAAGTGGCAAAAGGTACAAGAGAGATTTTATATCCTATTCCCAGGGTTAGCATACAGAGTATTCCCCTGTAAGTCCCACCGATTGAGAACCCAAAGAAACCCCTTCTGTTGGCAACCCTCCGGTAACCCCGCAGCGAAGACCTATTGTCCCTGAGAACCCGTCGCAGTCTGAAAGTCACCCTAGTCCGAGTATTCCCGTCGCAGGTCAGTCTACCCCAGTAAGTTCCCCCCACCGCCTACTTCCAGTCCCCCTCCATCCTCCCTAGATCCACTATGGCCCACCTACATGATGACATTAAGCTACCTATTTTCAAAGGAACTGGATCAGAGGATCTAGAACAGTTATGGTTTCTATGTGAAGCAGTGTGGACTGCTAAGTCCATTACGGATCAAGATACAAAAAGAGTGCAGCTGGTTACTTCCTTCAGAGACCGTGCTCTGACCTGGTTCATGAAGTTCTCTAGCACTCAGAACCATGCATTGGCTAGCATAAAAGCAACAATGATAAAGGAATTTAAGAAGCCAAAATTTGAGTCGCAGTGTATTACTGAATTGAAAGAGATTCAGCAGAGGCATGGAGAATCAGTGTGGGACTTTGATCAAATATTCAAAGTTCTACTAGACCAAGTCAGCTTCCCCATTGGACCTACATAGCACAATGAATGGTTTATTGCAGCGTTCTTACCACATATTAGAACTCCACTCATGCAACAGAAGGTTGCTGACCAGCAGGAGGCTCTGGAAATCGTAATGAAGCTTGAAACCGCCCCTGTCGAAGATAACTCTGGTATCACTCAAATCCAAGTGCAGTTGACAGTGATGGCTCTGGAGCTCCACGATATGAAGAAATGAAAAACCGGTCGTGAAAAGGTCTGGTGCACACAATGTCGGACAGAGGGTCACAACAAGGAACAATGTCCTGTGGTAAGAAATTACCTGAATACTGGTGTGCCAAACCCGTTCAACCCTACTATTCTATATTGTGAGATTTGTCGGACCACTGGCCAGCATCGACCTGAGAATTGTTATCTACTACAGAAGTATGTGCAAGTCCCCAAGAACCCTTACTGCAAATTCTGTAAGTCCATAGGCCATAATGAAGATGAGTGTCGCAGTTATGACCTCATGAGGGAATGCACCTATGATTCCTATCAGGTACAAAATGAGGGACAGAGTAATGATGGCTATGGATACCGCGGTGGTGCATCAGGTAGAGGTGGTTTTGGAGGCCATGGTTGTGGTGGCATGGCTGGAAGAGGTCGTGGTCAGGTGGTGTGTTATAACTGCAACCAGGCTGGACATCTGGCTCGCGACTGTCGAAACCCGACTACGACATGCCGATATTGCCGAGAAGTAGATCATGTGATCGAGCAGTGCCCGCAGCTGATAGCTAAGATTCAGGAAAGAAATAGTGGCCCCACTCAGAATCTTCAGATGATTTCCATTTAGCAAAGACCTGCCCCAGCAATTAATGTTGTTACCCGAAGTGGAGCTACGAAGTAGATACAGTCTACTAAGAAACAACCTGACGAGGCTTGGGTTCGTAAGGTTCCCATGAAATTCCCTGCCTTTGATATTGAAAGAGAAAAGGATACATTCATGGACGCCAAGAAATATTTTGTGGATTCTATCCCAGCAGTAGCACCTACGCAGCCACATCAGCAGCAGTCGCAACTACAAGAAAATTCAACGGATAAAGTAAGTACATTGTCCTCCTTTTTACAGAGTTGTCTGAAACTTTTGAGAAATCAGAATGCTTTAAGTGAGTTGCAGAAAGTTATTGCTTCCTGGGAACCTCAGCAAGGTTCTGGTCAGGCAAAATCTATTCATAGAGTCAGAAGAACTGGTAGGGAAATGAGGTTGAACGCTCAGATAGGAGAGTATGAGATGACTGATGTGATCTTGGACTTAGGGTCAGAAGTCAATGTCCTAACCAAGTAAACCTGGGAACAAGTGGGAAAACCTACCCTTGATTGGTCCCCTATCTAGTTGAGATTAGCCAATCAGCAGAAGATTGTGCCCCTAAGACGATTCCCTAATGTTCCCGTAGATATTGATGGCGTACATACTGTAGCAGACTTCGAAGTTATTGAGATCATTGACGATAGTAATCCCTATCCAACCTTGTTAGGTATTGAGTGGGCAATGGAAAATGCTGCAATTATTAACCTTAAGAAGAGATAGATGACTTTCGAAGGGAAGGATTTGATAGTAATAGTCCCACTGGATCCCTCTCAAGGAGAAAGGTACACAAAACCCCTCCGAGATGAAGATCAGGACGTGTTGGACCATATCTACAATATTACAGTGAAGGAAGAAGATTATGTTAATCCTAATGCCAAAGGTATTATGGATTGGCAGTGTGACAGCTCCTGTATGACGGACTCAGACGATGGTTTAGAGAACTGGCAAAACCGGTTGTATGAGCTCCATGGAAACAAATGCGCCAGAATTACCAAGTCTCTTAGATGGCTTACAAGAGTCCTACCTATTTTTGATGGTTCGACAGACCCAGAAGAGCTTAGTGCAATATTCTCAGAACAGATACCGGATTCCCAGACACGGGAGACATCCCAGGAGACGGAGGTCAAGCCTTGGCATGCTAATAGGTCAGGTGACAGAGAAATTACCAATTACCAAACTGTGGGATCGAAGTTCACCCCTTGGTCGCAGAATTTGTCAGGATATGCCGAAGGTCAATATGGTGTCTATGGTCCTTATTATGACGCAGCTGCAGAGCTGGAGGCACTGCAGCCCAAAAGCTGACCATTGGAACACTGCCGATTTGGTGGCACCGGTACTTTACTCGCCTTGATTACTTGTCCTAATGGTATCCGCCGCAATCTAGCACCATGGAAACAGGACCTCTGTCAAATTTGGCGCCTTCAATTTACAGTTATGGAAGATTGGGCCGATGGATTGTATATGAAGACACCCGGGTACAGGAAAATTGCATTCCGCATTTCCTTGAGTTTCACAATTGACTCCATGTCAGCTGATCATGAACTCCAGGACCTATTGAGATAATTCGAACAGGTGGGTCTGCAGCACATCTTCGCCCCCCAAACTAAGCCTGCAGCTCATGAAGAGACTCTACCAGCATCGACTTCGCCAATGCAGACATGCTCTTCCAGGAAACAGTTTAAACCTGAAGTTCGTTCTAAGCGGAACAAGGACAAACATAAGGAAACAGGGCAAATGTCAGAGGATCCTGGAATGGATCCGCCTGGTTCAACAAAGATCCCAAGTGACGGAGAAGAGAACATTGCGATGCGGTGCCCCCCATATCTTCAGCCTATTCGACTAGGAGTTAAGCCACCTCGATGGAATGCTAAGTTCACTATATGCACTCCCTCGCTGCCCTGAGGTGTGCAGCTGGTTGGAACAATGACAGGGAAAATAGACCGGCTTAAGTATGCTGACCATGACACAAGTGACTGTGGGAAGTTTCCACAATTCGCACCTGCCCAATACTTGCATTTCGTTAAATATCAAGAAACTAGGGTGACCTTATTGGAAGTGAAACAGTGGGTTGTTGGCTTGGATCTAGCTGGTTTGCTGAAAATGCTCTATGTTCCTCATTTTGGTCGCAACACACAAGTCACCATCGTGTTCAAGCAGCTGCTGGCGTTAGTGCATGACGACTGCCTATGGATTGGTGACAAGAAAATCCTTATTAATGGCGAGCTCATTCATAGGATTACCGGCTTACCAATGGCAGGGCCTGATCCAGCGACATAATTTTCCTCAAAGCACGAAGATACGAAGCTCGCACAAAGCATGAAGGAGTGCTTTGGCCTGATGAAGGGGAAATGTGGGTATCACACTTCCGCGATTCAAGACCAGAATATTCACTTCGCAGCTAATCTCTTGGCATGAAAAATTATGCGAAAATGTAGACCAACTAAAGTGCCTACCCCGGTCATCAGAATTGCTATCAACTGTGCCGAAGGCTACAGCTACAACTGGGCAGCATATGTTGCGAAGGAATTCCTTAAAGACGCTCGTGATGCTCAGGAGAAAGGTAGGGCCTTCCACTACTCATGGTTGATTATCCTCATTGCACTGGTAGGATGGCAAGAACCTACTGAAGCACAGTTTGCTACTGTACCAGTGCACATGCCTGGCGCATCCAGGTACGCATCACTGTGGCTTTCATAGGATAAAACCCACCAGCAGATGACAAACTATGTATTTTCCTTTTATATGCTAAGTATGTCATATGAGATCATAAAAACCCCATGGATCAGTAATGAGTTATTCTCTCAGTATAATGGCGTGGTCAATTTCAGGGCTGATATGCACCATATTTTTATTCAAGCTTGCGCAGATAAGAAGCACCAATGGTTTAATTTTCCATATGTAGTGACTAAAGATGATATCCTTACGATAGTACATCAGTGGCCAGAAGAATGGTTAAAAGACGCGGGGACAAAACCTAAGATTCCTGTCTCTCCTCTCACCGATATGGGCGCAGGCACGAGTCACGCGCAGCAGCAAGAACCCCCCGCAGACAGTGACGAACAAACTGAGTCATAGAAGACTGCCAGCAACCAGGGAGGAGATGGTGGAAATGAAGATGAAGAAGAAGAAGCAGAAGACTCAGTTAAAACTACCTCAGACCCTAATAGGAAGCATAAGCGCAAGACACCGGACGCAGAGGAAGTAAACAAACTGCTGCCGCGAAAGAAAGCAAAGGAATCAAAGGATAAGAATATCGACGAAGCACCTAGTGTGACAAGTGCGGAGCTTGATGAGGCTTTGTCAAATTCCACTGAATTTCTCACTAAACAATGGTCAGAGTTTGCATCTGTGCATCTAGATGCCATCACCAGTGTATCCAAGCACATCTCGGAGCTTAAGGACTTAGCAACGAAATCAATAACTGGCACTGCAGCTAGCAGTACCCCAGTGAGCATGCAGCCAGACCTAAGGCAATGGCCGGCCCGAGATAACAAAGGGAAAATTTTGAGCACAGCTCTTATATTAACAGATGCAGCATCTCGCTCGATGAAAAGTATGAAAGTTGGCATAGACAACACTAAGCTCTCTATGACATAGCTACATCTCTGTCAGTCAACCATTATGAAAGAAATTCAGGCATGAGACCAATATTCGCAAAAACAGTTAGAAGAGGCCATAAGTCAGCAGCATAGTTTCGCAGCATGGCTAGAGGCAGCAGAGCAAAGAAAGAGGGACGCCGAAAGAAAGCGGATTACACTATTCCAAGTCTTGGATGAGGCATGTTGAAGTCTTCCTGACTTCGATGTGCAGCTGGTGGAAGAGCCAAAACAAAGATTAGTCAGGCTAAAAGACTACGCACAGCAGTCTCGTAGTAATATTGAGAAACTCAAAGCAGCACATGAGGCTCAGATCGCAGAGCTTCAACTGCACATCCCTCTGGAAACTCCACCTAAGGTTAAAGAACGGTGCCACACAGACATTCAGGCATCCGCAGCGGAAATTTTAGATATTGTGGGTAGCGCAGCAAAGTTGCTTGGAGACAGTTTCGAGGCCTGGACCACCCTGCAGGAACATCCAAAAATAGGACACTTGTAGGAAACCATTAAGCAATGACAGGCTAAGTTGGATACCGTAAAAGTGGAAATTAAGACTCTGCCACCAATGGAGAAAATGCTCAAAGTAAAGCGCAGCAAGGAACTCCAGCAGGAAATTGAGTCATACAGGGTGAAAGTAACAGAGTTGGAAAACTCTATACAGCCACTTGTCAGTGAGGCTTTGGAATTAAGTACTACGGTGGATAGCCAGTTCAAAATTCTGAAGGAATATGATGCATTCGCACAGGAAAAGGCCGACGAAGAATCATCCATCGTACTACAGGAGTTGGTGGAAAAGGAGAAAGTAGCCAACGACATCATGCACAGTCTCAACACTCAGTTCACCGTCCTCACAAAGAAGCTTCATCCACCAAGAAACCAGCAGAGTGACCCAGGATGAGACATTGGTGAGTCTTATGGGGCTGTTGGGGCACGCACCCTAATGGTCCTTAAGGTGGATAGCTCCACAGGTTTTGGGAGTTTGTAAGCAGAGCTACGGCTCAAAATAGTCTCAGGGGTGTCGGGGTAGAGTTAAAAACCTTATGTTGTAATAAACCCATGGTTTAAATCCAGGGTTTAGGGTTCGGGGTGCCCATGGTTTAAGTCCATGGTTTTGTAATAGTGCACTGTTTAAATAGGCACTCTTTTAAGTAAGTAAGGTTAGGATTTTTGTGTAAAATGAATTGATGCGAAGCTAAGGCTAATTTTGTAAGAAAAGGTTAAGTCCCAGTTGTGTGCGTGGACGACCTCTGCAGCTGTGTGCGCAGAGGGTTTTGGGTGATAAGGAAATCTGCAACTGTGTGCGTAGAGGGTTTTGGGTGATAAGGAAATATGTAGCTGTGTGCGCAGAGGCCTGCAGCTATGTGCGCGGCTTTGAGGACTGAAGGGATCTGCAGCTGAGTGCACAGATCAGAACTATGGTTTTTGTAGAAAGATTGAATAAAACACAGTTCTGTGGACGTAACCCCTACACTAGGGGTGAACCACATTATATCTTGTGTCGTGGTTCTGTGTGTTGTTTATGTTGTGTTCTTTCATGCATTTATATCTATATATCTGATAAGTAGAGATCACTGCTAGACAATAACTTCGCTGTGAATTCCCAGTAAAGGGTTGCGCAAGGCACTATTTGTTTATCTAACTATGAAGCTAAATAAGTGAATGCTAAGCTCTGTGATTTATATTTATAATCTTTTAAAAGTTAAAGGTACAGTAATATCCCTCTTTGCTTGCAGAAATCTGGTTCTGTGGCACCCCATAGCAGTTTCAAGTGAGACTGCAACCTATTCGCAGATTGTTACTGAAAGGGCCAACTCTGTGGGTCTTTTGTTGGTGCAAAGTTAAAGGTACAAAACCTAGGTCTGCCCTATTTCCCAACAGGATGCCTTCATCAATACCCTTACAATTGAGCATGAAAATACTGTACAGATGGGGATCCTCAGATCCTCAAAAGATCAAGCTTTGTTTACTTCTGGGTAAAAATATTCGAAGGGAAAAGCGAAGAAGAAGAATACAAAGGCTAAATTTGATGCTCCAAATCCTAAATAAAAGAACCAACAGCAAGAAGAGCCTTCCGGCTCAAAGAAACACAATAACAAAGGAAATAGAGGAAAGGAGAAAGTCAAGTGTTCCTACAATGGGAAGGGATTCCACCCTGAACATGCTTGCATAAAAAAGAAGCTTGATGAGATGACTCTCCTCTTGGAGAGAAACACTATCAATCTTCTAGAGAGTGTTCGAAAGAGAGATTACCAAGATTGGGATAACCAGCAAGAAAGAGGTCATGCTCTCATGGAAAGAACCTTGAATCCCAATGCTCTCCTCATAAAATCTAGAGTTTCGAATCACATGATGGCAAGCAGAGACTCCTTCTCCTCCCTAGACACCGACAAGAGCATTCCCATCCACATGGGAGATGATTCCACCATCATTTTGAAAGAAAGAGGTACAATAAATCTTGAGCATGGAACCCTTTTTTATGTTCTCTATGTACCATCCTTGGCCTCCAACCTCCTGAGTGTATATTAAATGAATCATAATGGAGTTCCCGAGTGAGTAAATTTCATCCCCAATGATGTATAAATAATTGATATTGCATCTGGGAAGCTTGTTGCAAAAGGTTTAGCAAACCACCATGCTAAGGCCTATGACTTCTCCCATTTTGTGGCAGATGCAAATACCACTGCTCTTCTGAATCATGGAAATGAGGTCAGTAGGATTTGGAATGAGAGGTTCAATCACTTTAACTTCAAGTACTTGTAGCAACTTAATAAAATTTCCATGGTTGAAAGCCTCCCAACCATCAAATCTACCAAAGGAATTTGCAAGGGTTGTATTGTCGGTAAACACCCTGAGCACAAGTTTGATCGAGGGAAGGAAAACAAAGAAAAGGGTATCTTGGAGCTCATTCATTTTGATATCAGTGGACCTATTCCAACCACATCCATGAATGGATCCTGGTATTTACTCACCTTCATAGATGATTTTGTATATACACTTGGGTGTTTTTCATCAAGAAAAAATATGAAGTATTGGAAAAGTTCATTGAATTGAAAGCACTGGTTTAGAATGCATATGAGAGAAAGATAAAATATTTATGATCTGATAATGGATGGGAATATATTAGTTCCAAATTTCTACATATATGTTCATGCAGTGGGATCAAGATCCAACATTCCATTCCCTACACTCCCCAGCAGAACGGTGTAGCGGAGAGAAAGAATTGGGAACTCAAGGAGATGACCACATGCATGCTGGAAGCCAAAAGTTTGGCTAAAAATTTATGGGCTGAGGCCATGAATTTTGCTGCATACATTCAAAATATAGTAACTCACTCCTCTGTGAAAGGGAAGACCCACTTTGAAGCCTATTTTGGACACAAGTTAGATGTGTCAAATTTCAGGGTGTTCGGGTCCACTGCATGGGCTCGGATTCCACTTGACAAGAGAAAATGATTGTAGCTGAAAAGCATTGAATGTATATTTATTGTATATCAAGAATAATCCAAGGGATTCAAGCTACTAAATATCATAAGGAAACAAATTTTCAATGAAAGGAGTGTCATATTTGAAGAGCCTCTCCAGGAGGTAGAACTAGTTGAAGAAAATTCTGCTGAAATTCCCTTCTGTTCTGCTAAACAATTGGTTAATGAAAGTGGGAATTAAGGTTCTGATTTTGCTGATATGATATCTCATATCAATGAAAAAAACACATCAGGTTCATAATCAGATTATGAGATTCCAAATCACCTTCCAACTTGGGCTAAAAAGACACTATCTTCTGCTGACCAAAACATTGGAAATCCTACAGATCCAAGAAGAACCCAGTCTGAATTTCAAAGAGCAGGTATTGCACTCTCTTGTCATGAATATTTGCTATCTAAGAACTGTTATTTAATTATAGGGTCATATCCTAAGTCCTACTACCATGCTTGGAAATATCCGAGATGGAAAGCTACTCTAGATGAAGAGTTTAATTCTCTTAGGAAAAATGCTACTTGGAAGCTAGTTTCCCTTCCAGCAGGGAGGAAATTAGTTCAATGCAAGTGGGTGTTTCGGAAAAAGGTTGATACTGATGGCATAACCTGAAAATATAAGGAAAGGCTGGTTGCAAAATGGTTCTCCCAAGTCCAAGGAGTGGACTATCATGAGACCTTTGCACCAGTGGTTGTTGGGTGTTATAATGTCTAAATTAATCCACCTATTCTTTAATTATAAATCAGGGTTGGTAATATTAGAGTTGACAAAAAATATATGCAAAGGTAGAGGGTGTCATGTAAATATTTTAACAAAGAAAATATCGAAAGATATTTCAAAATGAAAAACCGATTCAAACTCCTAAAAATGCAATTATTAAAGTAATTAAACTGAGACAGAATAATAAACTAAATAATTGATAATAAACTTTTAACTGAAATACAATCAACAATTAACTATTCAAATGGGAAACTAGGGTACAAGGAAAACTTAACTTATAAGCAACTAGAAAACTTAATAAAAGAAATATCTCTAGGTTTTGTCCTACAAGTTCTTTCAACAATAGCACAACATAAAAGAGACAACCTAGAAACATACTAAGGAAAACACATATAACACTAAATCTAACATACAAACAAATAAATCAATCTAAAAATCATAAATATGAAATAATATAGTATTAAAACAAATTCAGTAATAACCGTTCAAGCAAAAAGAAATAAGGAAAATAATAAAACTTTAATAAATAACCTAAAACAATATAAACTTTAACTTTAAGGTTAAACAAAACTAACATCTAAATATGACAGTCAAAACATAATTCAGACATTAACAAAATAAAACTAAAAACAATCTCAAAATACATAAAAAACACTAAAAACAGAACTAAGGGTTGAATGACAGATTGAACTATCGGTTTGAAAGGGGTGGCTGAATAACAGACTGAACAGGATGTTTGAATGACAGGATGCACAGTTAAAATGGTAAAAACTAACCTAAATGAACTAATATTCAGCTAAAGCCATGCAAATGTAATTCTAATGCATAAAGCAATAGACAAACCTACTTACTAAGAAAATCTAACAGTGAAATGAACTTAAGCAAATTCATCAACATAAGCATAAAGAAACCATTGCATATTAATAAACTAAAATGTAAATTGCATAAATTGATAATTAAAACAGAAATGAAATAGACATAATTAAATTTACTTAATTTGATAAACATCAATATATTTTATTTAATTTGCAAATAAACTGAAAAATAGACTAAAAATGAAATGATTGAAAGCAAGACTGGAAACAAACTATGCGCGCAGTCTAATTATCTAATTCAGAAATCCAATTGCATTACAGAAATAAAACAGACTATGAATTAAACTAGCTACAATAGGAAAAATGAAAGAAATAAACAAGAAAAGAAACCTTTGGTTGATGAGGTGCCCTCTCAGCAATTAGGGGTGATTCTTGGCTAACTTCTACTCAAACATAATCCTCAACAACAATGCCTACAACTCTTTATTCAGAAGGTGGAACATAAATACAATTGTTTGAGAATGGATCAAAACATGAATTGATTCTTCTTGACTAACCTAACTCTTCTGGCTAATTGAGCTCTCTCATAGAGGTTGTTATATATAATGATTGACAGGGATGAGCAATTCAACCCTTTAGTGGTCAACTACTCTCTAAGTTTAGTCGATCCTAAAGGAATTTAACTAATCACATGCCAACACACAGGAATCTCCCTTCTTCAGCATGAACAGTATTTAGATGTGGCACACAGGCTTATCTTCAGCATGAATGATTTGCATAGGTGGTGCATAGGTTCCTTCTTGAGCACAGCAAGTGACTGATGGCGAACAAAGGAGAGTGTAGTGGAGAATATTCTAGAGCATGGGTTGAATGCACCAATCCAGTTTGTGGATGGTTGATGTGGTGTCGATCAAAGGAGAATGCAGGCTGGAAAATAGCTAGAACATGGCTTCATCACCCAGACGCGTGGATAACAGAATGTTTGCAACTGTTTCACATTTTAAATGCCCGAAATTAATTCTCAGCAGCGCGTAGTCTGATGGGAGATCTGGATGGAGAGCTGAACGGGAGGCTGGGCCATGAGCTGGATACACTAGACCTCAATCTAGGGAGAATGAAGTGTCTATCCACTGGCGTGCTTTAGGATTGCAATCTACAGAAACATGTCTCAACATCTGGCAAACCACCAGCGAGTTTCACGCAACGGGTTGGATGACGAGCTGGACATCAAGCTTGACATGCTGTGTGGAAGGAAGGATAAATGTGTTATGTTTATTAATTTATCCCAATAGGATTATAAAATATGAAGACAATAATATAAATCAATTAATATATCAAATGCACTTTAATAATTTTATTTTTAATTAATAAACCCGTAAAAATGATAAATAAAAAGATTTCATATAAACCTTAAATACAGTCATAAGTGAGGTTGAATAATGATCCATGTGTCATAAAATATACAAAAGATAATAAAATATGTGTTTAAATGAGTAATTTATCAGCCAAAAATGATAACAAATCTAGGATCAACAGTGGCAAATATGGACTCCATCAGCCTATTTTTGGCCATTGCGACATCCAAGCAGTGGGAGGTGCATCATATGGATGTCAAAAGTGCATTTCTACATGGATATCTTCATGATTAGATATAAATGAAGCAAACCTAGGGATACATTTTATATCCTTCTTTGTTTTGAAAATTGAATAAGTCATTATACGGGTTGAAACATGCCCCAAGATCATGGTATGCCAAGATGGATGCCTTTCTGCTTTCACAAAAATTCTAGAGATGCAGATCAGATCCGAATGTGTATATACAACAGAATGATGGTAATTTACTTATCAATGTTTTATATGTTGATGATATTTTGGTTACAAGAATAACACTTGATTCCATTCCCTTCATTAAAACTGCCCTTCACGATGCATTTGAGATGAGCGATTTGGGGCTCTTGAAGCAATTTTTGGGGTTTGAAATCTCTCAAGACTTTGATGGGATAATGGTAACTTAGTATAGATACATTTCATACCTACTATTTAATTTTAAAATGGTTGAATGTAAGTCTTTCCCATTCCCTTTCCTCTCAGGGATCAACCTTGAAGAAGGAAAAAGCACTCCACCCATGGATTGCACTATCTACGACCAGTTGATCGGTAGCTGGATTTAATTGAATCATTCATGGCCTGATATATGTTATTCAATGAATTATATATCCATATACATGCATCAGACTCATGATATTCATTGGAAGGCTTCCAAGAGTATCCTTCAGTACATTTAGAGCACAAGGACCTACAACATTCACTATGCTACAGATTCAGAGCTAGAGTTGGTTGGTTATATAGATTCAGATTGGGAAGGGGATTACATTGATTGTAATTCAACTTTCAGGTATGTATTCATGTTTGGTGGTGGCCCTATTTCTGGTCTAGGAAAAAGTATCCTGCCATTGAATTGTCTTCAGCAGACGCTGAGTACAGGGGAGAGGTGAATGCTTGCATCCAAGTTGCTTGGTTGCAAGGCATTTTTTCATATTTTGAGATTGGCAGTACTTTTTCCACTATCATATTTTTTGACAATCAAAGTGATATTAATATCTCCAAAAATCTAGTTATTAGGTAGAGGACCAAACATGTTGAGATATACATACACTACATCAGGGAGTTGGTGCATGATAGGACCATTGTGTTGCAATACTGCCCTACAGATAAACAAATTGTAACCATATTCAACAAGAGATTTTATAAGAAAAAATTCATTTACCTCCTTTCACTATTGGGGGTGAGTTCATTAGGGTGATCAGTTACTTCTTTAGTGTTCAGCTTGAGGGGGTTTTTATTCCCACTGGGTTTTCCCTCTTTCCTCACTTAGATTTATTTCTTGAGAATTGTTAGAATTATATTATTATACAGGGTGAACTATGTGTAGAAATAATAGATCAATTATATGATCAATGATTTTAAGAAGAAGCACATGAAATATATCTTGCTACTAAGAATTCTCACAAGCATACACAGGAAAAATAGAGAGAAGAAAAGAGACTGAATCACATAAATGAAGAGATGAATATTGGAATGTATACTTCCATTTAATAATGATGAATAATAGTGTACATAATTATTACATTCCTCATAGGAAAATCAAGTTTTATGGAGATGACTCATAAATCTCAAAAAGGCCGACTTACCAAAATATAGGAAACCCCCATAGGTGGCTAAAGCACTTCCCAAATCTATCAAGGACCTCATGAGTTGGAAAAATAATGAGTGAGTTATCAAGGATATGGAAAAAAAATGCTAATCCTAGAAAATGGAGGAAAAGTCATGAAGGATGGGTTGGAAACAAAAACAACTAGTTTCCTAGTTTGACTATCTTTACCTTATCCATAAAAAAGAAAAAAAAGCAAAAAGGCAGAATAAAGTAGAATATGCTGTAAAGTGTTGTATACGAATATTGGAAGGTCAAAAGGTGGTCAATATCAACCCAGAATTAGAAATAAATCATTCCTAGGATATAGATGGCATGTATTGACTTTAAGGTGCAAGTGGATGCCAACTAATTAAGGTAGTGGGTGAATAATTAATCAAATAATGATTAACTATTTTATCCGAAGTTATGAGTGGGTTTAATATATTCCAATACCCTCCTATAAGTATTAATTTATTATGGTATGACAAAAAATATAGATGGATATAGGGCCCAGCAACTAGGCTATGGTCACCCTTTAACAATATTATGTCCAGAAAAGTGAGGAAAGAGGAAAAAAAACATGGGGAAAATCCTTCCTCAAGAAAGGACAAGGCACAAAATTTTGAAATAATATGTCTTCAAAATATCCTTATCTTCACTAGAATGAGCTGAGTGAACTGATTCCGGATGGAATACTTGTTGAAGAAATCATGAACTCCATGATCATGCACTGGAGTGTAGAACCTACAAGAAGGAAGAGGAGAGACTCCTTGTACCTCATAATATGATGAATTAGTAGCATTATCTGAATGATTGTTTCTACTTTCAAACTCTTATCTGCAAACATAATATGAAATGGAAAATATATCCGTGCACACTCCTTCCCAAAGAGTACAAAAATTAAGACAATTTATTTCACACCCAATTCCTTGAATAGCTGCAAAATTGTGATGTGAATCACATGTCAATATTCCAATATGATCTAGAACATGTATAGATATTATATGAGGCTAATAAAACTCTGATATATCAGAAATATTAGCATATGGAACAGCAATGACAAAGGCTTCAGTGGCTCCATGAGGATATAGGGCTAGACTAGGAAAATTATGAGCAACTGAGGAAAACTGATAGGTGTAAAAATATGAATGATGGATGGCCATAAGATATGAACCATAAGTTTTTAGAAAATATACAAACATGATTAATATCAGTCCAAATATGACTAATTACATGGATAACCAGCCACTAAAATATAAGAAAGACTTCAAGCCATGTAAGATAAATATCACTGCATAAGAGACCAATGAGGAATCAACTAGTGAGTTTGAGATTTGTATAGTCTTTGGATTATTCAAAGTTATGGTAGATGTATGGATGGTGGTATTATATGTGTAATTTAATTCATATAATTTGACAAACAATATTATAAATCAGATATGGAATCTTGTGAGGAAGAGCTGCTTAAAGGCAAGTCAATATCTACTAAAAAATCACAATTTTTGGGAGATGAATCAAGTAGATTGAGAGGAGGATCATCAAAGAAAGGTTATGATATTTATGATTATGATATATCAGAGACTAAATATATATCATAGACATGATAAAAGGAGAGAACTTTGGCACTCAAATCATAAGTTATATCACCTTGGAACTGCGCAGTATGACATTGTTCTGAGGAATCAACAGGCTTTTCTAGCTCATCTAGAACTTCAATCTTGTGCTTCTCAAGAAGCTGAGACATGATGTCCATATTATTATTGAAACACTTCTTATCTGAATTAAAACCCTTTCTAAAATAAGAACACTTTTATTTTCTCCCGTTCTTCTTAACTTTCTTCATTAAATCTTCATATGAATCTTCATCTTCAATTTTTGACTTTGGCTTCTTCACAATTTGCTTCTCTTTTGATTTGTGATTATTGCTTCCTTGAACCAATAGAGCATGATACTTACTCTTGGGAGAATTAATAACACCCATATGGATCAATTTATCCTTCTCCTTTGTTAGTGAATCAAGAAAAGAATTTAAAAAAGAATTTTCCACTTAAGAACATCAAGCCTAGTAGCATGAAAAGTAGACACAAAAACTGAGTAATTAGGACCCAATTTTGAAAGAATGGAAAGGATTAATTGATAATATTCTTTATCAATCCCACATTTCTTGAGAATTGGAACAAGTGACTTGAACTTGGTGAATAAACCCTCAATATATTCGAAATTTCTTAGACTCAGTGAGAATAACTCAATCTCCAATTGATATGCTCTTAGCTCATCTTGAACTCCAAAGAGATACTCCAATTGAGTCCATACTTGGTTTAGAGTGGTCAAACCATCTATATGAAAGATTATATAAGGATAAATAGATAGGAAAAGAAATCCATAGGCTTCATCCAACCTATTGTGCAACTTAGCTTTCTCAATCATAGCATTGGGCTCATTCTCCAAAGCTAGAGTAACTCTGTACAATCCTCTACTGCGCAATAGAATGGAGATTTTGGATTTCCATTCGTGGTAGTTGAAGTGAGTAAGAATTATTGATGAATGAGAATCCGCATTTATGAATTTATGTGCTCAAGGATAAACTCTCGGCAACCTGCAAAACAAACTAGGAGAAAATCTTGTAAGCTAGACAAGCTCTTCTTCAGAGAGGGATAGGAGACTGGATGCGCTCCTCAACTCTGTAGAACTTGATGAAACTGCTGATCTAATACCATGTAGAAATAATAAATCAATTCTATGAGCAATTATTCTAAGAATAAGAACATGAAATAGATCTTGCTACTAAGAATTCTCACAAGCATAGTACACAGAAAAAATAGAGAGAAGAAAAGAGACTAAATCACATGAATGAAGAGATGGATATTGGTGTGTATCCTTCCATTGAATAATGATGAATAATAGTGTACATAAATAGTATATTTCTCATAGGAAAATCATGTTGTATGGAGACAAATCATAAAGATCAAAAAGGTTGACTTACCAAAATATAGCAAACCCCCATAGGTGGCTAAAGCACTTCTCAAATCTATCAAGGACCTCACGAGTTGGAAAAAGAATGAGTGATTTGTCAAGAATATGGAAAAAACATGTTAATCCTAAAAAATGGAGGAAAATTCATGAAGGATGGGTTGGAAACAAAAACACCCAGTTTCCTAGTTTGACTAGCTTTACCTTATCCATAGAAAAGTAGAAAAAGAAGAATAAAGCAGAATCCGCTATAAAGTGTTGTATACTAATTTTGGAAGGTCAAAAGGTGGTCAATATCAGCCCAAAATTAGAAATAAATCATTCCTAGGATATAGATGGCATGTATTGACTTTAAGGTGCAAGTGGATTCCAACTAATTAAGCTAGTGGGTGAATAATTAATCAAATAATGATTAATTATTTTATCCCAAGTTATGAGTGGGTTTAATATATTCCAACACTATGGATTTTTTTTATAGGTCCCTATAATTTTATGCATTTTATTGTTAATCCTCCTGAGTATAGCTTAACGGGGGGTGTTGGAGTCATTTTCCACCTTACACACTTTGTTTCGTCAATTTTGGCTTATTTGGGCCACAATACTAAGTTTAATTGATTTAATTGACATCAGATGAGCACACTATGAAATCAGAATGAGAATACCTAGTCCTTCCTTCCATAAACGAGGCCAACTGGTCCTTCTCCTTCAATATGGGAGGCTAACTGGGCTTCCTCCTTCAATCAAGGAGCAATTCTGGGTTGGTCTAAGTGTCATAAGTTGACCTAATTGCTAGCTGATTGTTGTTTCTCCTAACAATCAGTTAAGCTAAGTTGTAAAGTCTCCTCCATTTATTATTTGTCTATTTTTGGTCAATATTTATGAACTGGAGTCAACTAAGGCGCCTCCAAGCACTTCTGATGACCAGTACCACTTTAGTTAACTTTATCGGAGCTACTTGGATTTAGTGATGCACTACCACCTACTATTTGGCATGCAGTGACATGTGTCTAAGTTACTTCATTAGAGGAATTATGGGGTTTAAAATGGACCTCCCAAGGAAAATAATAAAATAATAGTTAAAATAATAAAATAATAATTATTAATTTTGGAGGAAGAAAGAAAAAAACTACATTTTGTGTTCGTATTTTCGACATATCTCCTTGTGTTTTTACTCAAATTTTGATCAAGAGAGCTCGTTGGATGTGGAATTCAATTCTGCATCCAACGAGTACCACACTGCATACTTTTGACAAACCCCACTACCCCAAAAACAATAAATAGCTGAAAAAATGTGATGATGACATCATCATCACGTTTTTTCAGGTATTTCTTGTTTTTGGGATACTGGGGTCCATCAAAAGTATGCAGCGTGGGTACTTGTTGGATGCAGAATCAAATTCCGCATCCATCAAAAGAATGCAGTGTGGGTACTCATTGGATGTAGAATAAAATATGTCATCATCACATTTTTTCAGGTATTTCTTGTTTTTGGGGTATTGGGGTCCATCAAAAGTATGCAGCGTGGGTACTTGTTGGATGCAGAATCAAATTCCGCATCCAACGAGCTCTCTCAATCGAAATTTGAGTAAAAACACAGGGAGATATGTCAAAAATACGAACAAAAAAAGTAGTTTTTTTAATGACAAATATGTCAATTCAACCATTATGGTTGACTCATTTTATTGAAATTCTATTGGTTCTTGAATTCCAACTCACAAGAACTTATTATTGGCACGTTTTCTTATAAGGCCCATTTTAGACCCCAAATTTCCTCTAGTGTCAGTTAAACTTAGCCTCCTATTACAATTCAATTTGGTTAGGGATCAGTGTGATTCAATTATGGCTATATTAGTGCTTAAGTAAGTGTGCCGAGTGTTGCTGACACTCAGTTAAGCTACACTCATCCATGCAATTTGAATGACCACCTAGTGAATTCAAATTGGTTAGGAATTCATGCATTCTGCATGACATTGTATTGTATTAATCATTCTATTATTGAATATACAGAGCTACAACCTCCTATTGAATTACCATTGCATCATTTCATTTCTAATTTGTCTTGAATCTCTTGTGAGTATATGCTTTGTCTCAAATATTGTTGTGACATAATTAATATTTTTCGGGATGGAAATCACTAAATACTATGATGGGATAATGGTGATTTAGTAAAAATATGTTTTAGACATGTTAATTAAGTTTAACATGGCTTATTGTAAGGCTACACCATTCCTTTCCTCTTCGTAATTAGTCTTGAAGAGGGGAAATCAACTCCACCCATGGATTCCACTATTTACATCGGAAGCTTGCTATACTTGACACATTCAAGGCCTGGCATTTGTTATGCCCTGAATGATGTATCAAGGTATATGCAGCAGCCTCATAAGATCGATGTTACGCATAAATGTCATCACCATCATGTGTTGAGGCCTAAAACATCAGCAATTTCCAAACTGTGGAGTTGAACATTGTCCCACACTCAAATTTTCCATAGTTGAATCCAGCACCGCCTTTACCCTTAGTTAAAAAGGCATTACCCTCTTCAGTAACTCCCATTATCTCTTGACAATAAGTGATGCCACCACCTGTTGTATAGGAATAAACACCTTATAAATAAAGGTCAGGGGTTACCAACATACTCAAGAAACTTGCAGGCAATCGACTCTAGAGTGCAGTAAGTGAAACATGAGGATAGAAAAGACTCACCCGATACACGACGGTTGATCCTAGATTGTCCTCTTCAGCTCTACTTCTCCTCCAAAGCCTTCAGGGATGCTTCTCCTTCACCTATCAAGAGTCAATATTCCAAATACAAGATGATACATATATATAAATGGGTTAGATAAATCATATACAGAATGCTGAAACATAAATATTTATCAAACCACAATATATGAAATACATTCAAGACACATATGGAAGAAGGATTCTCTTTATTAACAATAATGAAACAGTTCAGATTACAACCCAACGCCTGAGACAAGGACTCCTCTGCAACCAAAGGATTCTAAGTTCCACTGCTCCAAAGACTTCTGTATAAACTCCACCAGCATAACTTTGCTCTCCAAGTGTATATGTTCAACACCCTCCCCAAGGCCTGTATTTATACTTGGTGAAATAAGGTAGTTTCGAAGGTTGAGGAGGTTGAGATAGTTAAGGAGATTAAGGTTAAGTGCTTAACTAATCTCAAGTAATCACATGTTTTTATTTTTAATTTTGAAGGGACATGTACGCGGGTATCTACTATCAATACTGGAAACTCGCGTATGACCCGCGAGTTGCTCTAAGGGTAACCCACGTACACATCTGTACGCAAGATGCAACAACCAATACTCACGTACAACATGCGAGTTGCATATCTAAAGAGTCGCATACATGACTTGACATATCTAAAGGGTAAAAATAACCAGTTGGATGGATGATGAATGTAGTTCTTAATAAGCCCATCTATAGTGTTTTGGGAAACCCTCAATCCATAAATGTCCTTTTGTGTGTCAACATGAGGAGTGTCAGCACTCGGACGGAGAGGTGCCATTTAGGTGGATAACAGATGCCCCCTAATGTGTGAGGTCAGAGGGAAACGATGGCCGAAATACATTATAATATTTATCTTTGGAGAACTCAGAAATCCAATGGAGTAGAGAGAGTACCTGAAACAAATACATAGTAATGTCATATACAGAGTTACATCTAAGGATGCTATGTTCAATTTACTGGAACACTAGCTCCTTTACAATATTTGAGTACATCATATGATATGGGGATGAAACCACGTATATTACAAAGGTGGATCAAAGCCACAATATACAATAATGATGAGTCTTCAAAGATCTGGAAGCTGTGTATATGAATAGAACATAATCTTGCGCAACTTAGTCCATAGGTGAGGAACTAAGGTATTCATAAAAGATCCCAAAGAACCAGTACAATCCAAGCCATGTGAATAAGGGTAAGCTGAAGTCGAACATGGAAAGGATTCAACATTTTGTCAATCAATAGATGATAACCAACAACTGAAGCAAAGGAATTCACCAATGATGAAAGTGAATCCTGAGGTACAAATTTCAAAACTCGAGGTCTTCGTCATCAGGAAGTACTGAAACGGAACCATGTTGTGATAAGGAAGGAAATAGATCCTCCAACGGATCACATGAGTGACTAGGAACTGGGCAAAAGAAGGGAGACACAATAGATAATAGATATAACAATGATGGGATCAGGCTATAAATCAGACATTAGGTATAGTCCTTGAACAATGAGCACAACACAGAGATGACCCAAGGCAGCGTTTAAATTATAGATAGAACAACTAGACCTATCTGTCATGTAGGAGACATGATCATATTCCCCAGGTATAACGGACAAGAGGAGGAGTAAGAAAATAAAGGTAATAGATAAACAGAAAAGTAATCACTTAAACATGGATATCGGAAACCAAAGAGTGCTATGTTCAAGGATGACATGTTGCCATTACTAAAAACAAGAGAAAACTTCTTCCTTACCTTCCCTGTTAAATTTTAACGAGACCAGGAAAGTAAACTCGGATCCCTCTTCATTTTTTAACAAGCTTGAAGAGACAGGAAAATAATGCTTGATAGTGTCACTGATTCATGGATTTAATGAGCCCGAACTAGTACATGCTTAGTTGGTGTTTTCACATTTAGAGAGTCTGAAAACTCCAAAGAAGACTCCAGGGGGATCCTTTTTCATCCAATTTAGTCTCCTGAGGCCGAAAAAGTATAAAACATACCACAGAAGAACTCTCTTAACTTCCATAGAAGAAAAGGTGAACCTTTTTCGTACTCAGTCAAGGAGGTCCGAAAAAGGTTAAATTACCACCTACCCTATGCTCCTTCCAGAACAACATAAAATAGCTTGAGTTTTACGAGTGTGAAGGAAAGAAAGATCACTCCAAATGATCCATTTGGTTATGAGAAATGGGGCTTATAACAATAAACTCGTTTCTTTGTTCTTAAGTGTTTAACGAGCATGACGAAGACACAAAGTACACTTGGAATCTTTTTCATGTTTAGGTCCAGAGCATGAAAAAGAGAAAACTAAGCTCAAACCGAGTGTTCCTTTTCCGTAAATTTAGTCCCTCAGGTCCGGAAAAGTGATAAACCTATACCTGAGAATACTCTTCTCAATTCAAAAATAAAAGAGAGAAATTCTTTCTCGTATTATTCCGCATGGTCCGAGAAAGAGATAACCTACCACCAATGCAGATGCCCACTCACATATTCTTAACGAGCTTGAACGGATGAGTTAACTCAGTAGTCAAGTCTATTTTGAAGGAGTCAGACCTGGGCCTAAAGAAAATCCATAAGGATGGGGAGTCTTATAAAGGGATAGCTTGTAAAAAGAGATTCAAAATAAGCTCTATTTGGCATGTAAAATAGCTAAAAGGAGACCCCTATACCTGAAATAGTTGCGGCATGAGCACCAAAGGAAAACATAGGCTTAGAAGAAGGATACTCATGAAAAAGGGTCCCATCCATAGAAGAACAATCGTACAAAACAGGGAACTAATGGTTAATGATATCATAGTCCATGGAAAAAGGTTCATTGCTAAGGTTAATGTGGTTTGAATAAAAGGTGCCAAAAATGTATTGGAAATGACAAAACCACCCAATTAGAGCAACACCACTTTGTAATAGTGAAAAACCTGTTCCAAAACATAAAGAAATATGGTATTAGTTGAATGACATTTCAAACTATATAAAAAGACCCACTTAAAGAAATATAATTTCTATAAATAGTTAAAAAATCAAACAAAACTCACCATTTGAACTTTTGAGCCATAAAAAGCAAGTTTTACCTTGTACCTTTGTTCGATCATCGTGGATAATTGGACTGAGGAAATCGAAATCCACCAGTTGCAGGTAAGCCTACACCTTGAGCTCTTCATTTTTATCCAAGCAATTATTAAATTTGAGTCCGAATTTCATAATTAAAAGCATCCTAAAGGTATCATGGCGTGTACGCGGGTTGCTGATGTGAAAACTCGTGTACACGCGTTCTATACGCGAGTTTCCTAACTAGACAGTCACGTACAGTACACGACCTGTCTAAATAGACAGTCCCGTGTACTGCGTGAAGGATAAAAGGCAAAATATAGTCAAAAATTTTTGAATTTTGATATGGAATCACTGAATCAAATTACTTGTTTTGCTAGGTTAAATATGGTTCTGGAATGGAGGGAAAGGGAGCACGAAATAATGGACCAGGAGGCACTCCAAAGTGCGCCCACCATACAGGCATTGCGAACCAGTGGGCTACTAAAATTCTTTTGCACATCACCAATGCGAGCCAATGTCCGCATCCTTGAGTTCATGGTAAATTATTGGGATCATGACTTGGGGATGTTCAACTTACAGGGTGAAACCTTGGAGATTACCATTGAAGACATATATTTCATAACCGGTCTATCACATCAAGGAGCACTGGTGAACTTAGAGGGCACTGGGAGGGGTGGTGACCCCTTAAGTGTCCAAAACTATATAGATGTATTTTGCACACTAGGTACTGAAAAGAGAGGGATTTGCGTCCCTATTGTACATATTAGTGACTTTACTCTTCAGGTACTTGCTAGCACCATCATGAGAATTTCAGGATCCTCATATCTACATTTGGCTACAAGGAACCAAATGAGGCTGGCAGTTGACTATTTTTGTGGTGCTCTTTATGATTGGTGCTCAGGAGTTGTCCCTATCATGAAGAGACAATTGTCCGATTGCAAGAGAGGAAGGCGGAAAAACTTTGGTTATGCAAGCATATTGGTGGCCTTCTTCTTCTTCGAGAGTACCAGCATTGAGCCCTGCCATACCTTTACCGATTAGATCTCCATGTCAGCTAAGGCTGAGCAGATGGGGAGACATCTTCCTCCGTCAAGGAGGAGGAGACACGGTACACAGTGTATACGATGATGATTTCTATAGCTGGTGGGAACGACAGCTACCGGCACGAGAGCAGTTTCCATATGCCGGGATGGACTTTTGAGGTGACCCCGACCTTGTCCTCCCTCCAGGAGGAGCATGGGGTGAGCTAGGTAAGTAATTTTTAAATTTTATCATTTTTCAATTTTTTATGAATTTTAAAATGATAGATATATACATATGTACAAGTCTTAATCCTATAAATGTATCAAAATGCATATATTGGACTGGTCCACCCTGAAGGGAACCCATGCATGTTTGTTCATCCTGTCATAGGCAAAGACCCGGGACTGATCAGAGTTCAAGAGGGGAAGCTGGCTAGGATGACCCAAAGAGTACCCACCTTGCGGATAGAGCATATCCCGACTGCTATGCAGGAGTTTGTAGTTGGAGTTCCACCAGTCTGGCTACATCTATTCAGGCGAGTGTCAGAGCGATACTTGTATATATAGAGGTTGTAGAGGCTGCCGAAGCCGAGGAAGCTAAGGAAGCCAGGGTGCAGAGGGACCATGGGGACCAAGGTGGTCCTGCGTAGATCTAGGACATTTTGATGGACTACGATCCACATTTTGTATATTTTGTATATGACGGGATCTGAGGATCAGACTTGACCTATCTATGAACATATATTTTACATATATATATATATTGTTGTCAGTTTATTTACAAATGTATTTTATATGTTTGTTGTATATCGTTATAAAATGTGTGTGAGATGCCAATCTAAAATGTAATTAGCATATGCATCAGTCAATGAATTCTGATTTCGTGGAATATGATTGAATGTAATAACTTCAAAATGTCTTTCCAATAAACGAATTTGCATGTACTGACGTAATAAAATATGATTTCGTACCTGATAAGCCCGATTGAGCTGGGAAACCACTAACTGAGAATCCAGACAGACCTCAAGCTGGGTAATACCATGTGACAAAGCATCCCATAGGAGCTCAATTATAGCCCTATACTCAGCAACATTATTAGAAGAAGGACCTAGACAAGCGCCTCCCGCGGCAACAAGCTGTCCTGAGGGAGAATAGATAACCCATGCTACCGAGGCTAGGTTACAAGTGTGATGGCTGGCACCTTCAGCAAACCCTATATACCTTTCAGAAGACATCTGCAACAACCAGCAGATAGTATAAAAAACAAAACTGACAACCTATTGTACATAAAAATACATACAATAAAAATACAAGAAAACGTGCTAAGCCTAAGCATAGTACTTCTTCAGGTAGAGCCCGATTCTAGGCTCAGGCAGCTTATTCCCATCAAAATCAACTAACTCATATGCTCCCTTACTTAATACTTTCGACACGACATATCCTAACCACATTGCCTTGAATTTTCCTCCCCCAGGGGTTCTTTGTCTTGGTCCCAAAGCAAGACAAGTTCCCCCTCAAAGAAAACCCTAGGTTTGACCGATTTATCATATTGATTTTTGACCCTATTTTTATGAGCTTGATTAGCAATCATCACATTTCTATGCTGTTCATCAAGGTGCTCTAAATGTACCAGACGTTCCTCAAGCTTAGTCGTATCAGGTAACACATGAATGGCTATCTTTGGAGATGGGATTTCACACTCAATCGGAGTAATTGCTTCCACTCCATGAATGAGTTGGAAAAGGGAGAAACTCGTAGCAGTTTTTACGTTGGTTCGGTAGGCCCAAAGAGCAGGATATAGCATGATGTGCCAATTAGAATGGGCTGTATCAATAGTACGTTTAAGAATATTTTTTAAAGTCTTGTTGACATCCTCAACCTGACCATTTGCTTGCGGATAGTATTGAGAAGAATGTTCTTGTCTGAATCCGAGCATGGTAGTCAGTTTCGTCATCATGTTATTTTGAAAATGACTGCCATGGTCAGTGACAATCACTTTGGTTATACCAAACCGTGCAATAATATGATTGAATACAAAGAAAGCTGTTGTTTCCCCGTCGGCTTTAAAAGTAGGCATTGCCTCTGCCCATTTCGTAAAATAGTCAATAGCGACAATGATGTATTTATGCCCCCCAGCCGAGGCTGGGTTGCATGTCACGTAATCAATCCCCCATTTCATGAAGGGGCCTACCAAGACAATGGGAAATAATGGAGCAGGATGTGACCGCATTTTCCTAGTGTAAAGCTGACACAGATGACAGCGCTTCGCTGCTTCCACACAATATTTAAATATTGTGGGCCAAAAATAACTGGCACGTAATATCTTCTGGGCCGTTGCTAACCCAGATAAATGACCCCCACATGCTCCACTATGGGAATCATTTAGGACAATCTCCGCTTCTTCGAGGGTAAGACAACGATGCAAAACGGAATCTACTCCTCGTCGATATAATGTATCTCCTATAATGAGGTAATTCTTGGCATGAAGGCGTAATTTACATCATTCTTCCCTTGAGGAAGCTGCACGATACTTCAAAGTCTGGAGATATATAAGAATATCCCTGTACCAAGGATTAGAGGCGGATATCAAGAAAATGTGCTCATCTGGGAATGAGTCATCTTCAATCACTACATCTTCTTTAGTAGGAAATTCTGCTATAAGTTCAGCAAAAACTAAGGACTTCTTAGACTTAGCAGACTAGAAATCCAAGTCAAACTCTTGGAGAATGACTATCCATTTATTAAATTTTCCCCCAACGATCTGTCGGGATAAAACATATTGAAACGGATTCACATCCGCCACTACTGTTGTGGTCCTCAGTAAAATGTAGTGACGTAACCTCTGCACAGCATAAACAACTGCTAAGGCTAATTTTTCAACATGGGAGTATCTAAGTTTAGGTCCGGCCAAAGCACGGCTAAGATAATAAATGACATGCTCTATAAACTTATCATCCTCCTAGACTAGTACTACCCCAATGGTCGACTCCAACGCAGCCAGATATAATATAAAATCCCTAGGATAATCCGGTGGACGTAATAAGGGTGCCGGCAGTAAAGATTTTTTCAATGCCTCAAAAGCAAGTTGTGCAGTTTCATCCCATACAAATGGGGTGTCCTGTTTGAGCAGGCGCATGAAACCTTTAGTAATCTTGGTATAGTTAACAATAAAACGTCGAAGAAAATTAGACTTTCTTTGCAGGCTTTGAAGTTTCCTGACAGAACAAGGAGGAGGAAGATTTACAATGGCCTCAGCTTTCAAAGGATCCACCTGGATGCCTCTATTAGAGACAATGAACCCGAGCAATCTTCTCGACTCGACACAGAATACACACTTGTGGGGATTCAAGCGGATTTTATAATATCTGCATCTTTCAAATATCAACTGTAAATGATCTGGATGTTGGATCCTCTTATGAGAATGTGCAGGAAGATCATCAAGGTATGGTTTGACAATGGCTTTAATATCATGCAAAGCAAAGTTCATAGCCCGTTGAAAGGTTGCCCCAGCATTTTTCAATCCAAAGGGAATTTTCTTATACGCTAAGGTACCCCAAGGACAAATGAAAGAAATTTTATGTTGATCTTCCGATTTTATTTGAATTTGATTGTATCCGGAGAAACCATCCATAAACGAAAACACCTCACTTCCCGCATAGACATCTATGATCTGGTCTATAAATGGTGTGGGATAGTTGTCCTTAGGACAGGATTTATTGAGGTCTCTAAAGTCTGTACAGATGCGAATAGTCCCTTGCTTCTTATCAATCGGAACAGGGTTGGATACCCATTCAGTCAAAGCTATGGGATAGATAAAACCAGCCTTCAACAGCTTTTCAACTTATGCCTTCACATTCGCCGCTTTGCGCGGGTTAACAGGTCTTAACTTTTGTCGAATTGGCTTGGCATCAGGATATGTTCAGATTTCATGTTCAACAATCGATGGATCTATGCCTGGCATCTCCTCATATGACCAGGAAAAGACATTTCAGAATTCCTTAAACAAGGCAGTATAGATGGCAATCTCTTCAGGAGAGCAAGTTGCACCTATGTATATGTTTTCCACGACATTAGGGTTTACAGAGATGTTAATAGGTATAGTGGTGGAAATATTCCCCTCATAAAACATTCCTTCCTTAGGGAAGGGGTTGATAGGTATATCAACATCTTCTGACAGTCTCAAGCGAAACTCTTGGTTTTCTATTCTGCTTAGTTCTAGAAGAAAATAGGAAAGATGATGAAGATCCTCACAAATATTATCACGTCCACTCATAGCCTCCAGAATAGCTTCATCGGAAGGTAAAACCATGTCTAAACAATCTATAGAATGCGAAGAGTTTTCCACCCATATGGGAAAATAGAATTCTTCCAGATCATCCGAGACTGTTAGAGGATCTGGAATGGGATCAATAGTGGCTTGAGTGATAGCTTGATAAGAGACCTCCACTACTGATAAGGGCACTTCCGGTTCATGGGGGGTTGGGAGAACCCAAGGATCAGTCCTATCGACAATCATAGCAATGGACTTCCCCACACTAGTAGAACCAATATAATTAACCAGGGCTGGAAGATCAAATGTGCCCATCAGTGACGTGTACATTCCATCCCCCAAGCTCTGTGCAGCAGGTTTGACTTGATCAACCAATGGCACAGCAGACTCATTAGACTCTAAATGACATTTTTGGGTAAAATCAAGTTGATCAATAGTAACCAACTTTCCCTCATGTGGAAAAACCACTACACGAAAGACGACCGACACAATAGCAGACATCGCATAAGTCCAGTTCCTTCCTAGAAGCAAATTGTAGTCCAAAGGAGCATCAATCACTTCTACTTCAACAGACACTGCTTTTCCTGCCAACTTAATTTCAAAAGCCAAAAAGATACCATGCGAACGGAAGGATCTTCCATCAAAAGCAGTAAGCAAAGTGTTTGATGGGACCAGCTCTGGGGATCCAAGAGCTTTCCAACAGGCCAAGGACATAACACATGTAGAAGCACCCTCATCAACAACTGCCCTTCCAATGGTCTTACCACCATGGACCACATCTATTGATAAGGCTACATGGTAAGGCAGGCGAATTTTAACATCAGACACATGAAATTTTGCCATGAGACTCGAATAATCCATGCTACCTAAAGCTACTAAGAGAGCATCCCGCTGGGCAGGACAACTCTGTAACACCTCTAAAGCTGACATTGCACACGGGGTTTGAGCTAAATCTTCAACTACGGAGTAGTTTGAAGCAGTCCTAGCATTAGGGTTATGCAAGGTCTTCTTGAAGACACCTTTCGGTATCTTCGGCATAGTTTCAATAGGCTTCTCTATTGTGAGAGGGTTAGAAGTTTCACCTACAGCTTTACCCTTCTCAAGAGTCTCTTTCTCATAATTTGTGTTCCTTGCTTGCAACAAAGTCAAAGATTGAACCATGTTGATATAGTTTGGGTTAGGGGCAGTTTGAGTGCCCCCTGATGCATTAGAAGCTGAAGCAGAGTTCTATCCTTGGGGAAAAGGATCCTTCAGGACAACCGGTTGTTGAGCTTTAAGTAGCTTCTGGGCTTGATCCATAAGGGGACAAAGGTGAGTAAGGTGGTCCTTGTGGTACAACTTACACGGGAACTTGACCTTATTCTTTTTTTTTTCCCCCATCAGCATTGTTCATGGTATTTTGCTTGTTTTTATTTCCCTCTCCCTTCTTTCCTTTCTTTTTCTTCCCGTCGGGCTGCTAATTGCCCTTCTGAGAGGTTTGTGCAAAAAAATTTGCACTCTTAGGGGGGGGGGGGGCCTTTGTTGCCTCCACCGTAGAATACTTGACGGACAACTGATGAAGTTGCTTAGCCAAAGATTCTATGGTGGGAGAGTTAACGGACCCAACCACACCATCGACATGGGGTCCAGGCTTAGGATTCTCCGCATCATGCGTAGGCCTCGGTGCCTCAGGGATGATCTCATACAAGACCCCAGATTGTGAATGAATCAAATCTAGTTGTTGGGCCCTGAGAATGTATTCTTCTTCATTTGTCACTCTTGAGGTGGATACGTCCTTAGATATGTAGGGCAACAGGGATTTAAGAAACCACTCTAAAAGGAACTCAGGAGGGATAGTGGCTTTTATAAGGCTCTTTCACCTTCTCCACTCTTGGATGTGATCCGATATGTGGGTAGCCTTGTTCTACCTAAAGGTAGACAACAAGTCCGTTCTGAAATCATATCGGACCAGAAGCTGAAAGTGGCTAAGAAATGCACTAGCCAAGTCCCAGAAACTACTGAAAGTAGCAGAAGGCAGTTCAATATACCATTTTGTCATGGTACCTGTCAAGTTTCTCTAGAACAGCCTCAACCTAACTGAATCTTCATTCAGCGAATTCGAAGAACACCATAAATGGAATGTGGTGGCATGAGCCCTAGGATCTTCACAAACTTTGCCTGCGAACTTAGGGATGTTTGATGGCAATTTGGTGGGAACAGGTGGCCACAAAGGGTCCTGCCTCACCGGGTCATTCATCAATTTTGAGAAATCTGGAAATTTTAAAGTTACCAGGAATGGAATTTTCGGTCGAACCAGGGAACTAAATGTGCTAGCCTGGGGATTAGAGGGACTTGCCCCCGAATGCCCATGGGTAAAAGTGGGGTTTCCCCCTGCCACCGGTTGTGAAGTGGGTAGATTACTCTAAAACAGATTCCATTCGCAAGCTACAGGATTGTGTGTGGGAGGTGCAGTATAAGAAGTTCGGGTCGTCCCCATAGAAACGAGGGTCCAAAAGATAGGAGCCGGTATCCCTCCGCTGAACAACGAAAAGGGAGAGCTCGTAAATGGGACCGAAATTGGAGTTTGGAAACTTTTCCCATAAGAGGTATTGTTCCCAAACTGCACTCCTACATAGGAAGGTGATGGACCTACATATGGACTGGATGGGGGAATGTGCCCCCCATTCCAAGGAAATCCTTGGACAAATGTCGAGGATCCTACCGGACCGCTCTAGGTAGTATATGGAAAGGAAGAAGGAATGGTAGGTATACTGGGGATCCCAGTAACCATATCACTAGAAGCACCTGCTAGGTTTGAGTGAATCGGTGGTTGAACCACCCGGCTCACTGGAGTCAAAGGTGTAGAAGGTAAACTAGATCTAGGGGCACTTACTAGGGGAGGTAGTACCCCTTCAACCAGAACGGCTGAGGTGAACACAAAAGGTCTTTCTTCCATAGAAGACATGATCCTACCCACAGGGACACCTAATACAGGTGAATCAAAAGGTCTAACCTGAACGATCACAAGATTGTTTAAATCAGTCAAGGGGGTGTTAAAGTTCCTTGCAAACTCGTCAGTCTACAATTCTTCTATATCAACTATATAAAAATCAAAATGGTTAGCTATCAGTTTTGGTTCACCAAGAACTTCACTTATCCCTACCGGTTCAAATGAACCGTCCATGTCTAATCTCCTCCTTTGGGGTGGTGGTGGAGGCTCCAATGTGACAAGAGGAGGAAGGTTTCACAACCTTCTTGAACTTCTAATAGGTTGGTCCTCCATAATTGAAAATTTGACAAATCACACCCTAAGGCCAACTAAACACAGGAAAAACCACAGAGCATACACTATAAAAATCCTAAAGCCTCAAACAATCAAACAAGGGTGAAAGATGTACTTTCCCGAAGAAAGCTGATGAATGATTACTTGGCGTCCTTGAAGTGGTTGTTCGGCACAAGTGGAGGAATCACCCAACCGCCCTCCTACACTTACAACAAGGGTTACCTTCCAAGTCCATTCAAGGTGAACCAGAAATAGCCTTCCGGTTTACCTAGGTATGAACCCTAAATGTCAAGAGACTAAAGGCTACCTTATCTATACCAATAGTCTGGGGGGAAAGTCGTAAGCCTGACTCGTACGCATGGGCAGGGTAGCTGAGCCCGAAAATCTATCTAGGATAGAATCCCCAGATGCGTAAAAGTCCTTATCTATGTTTTGACAAGGATTCAGAGGATTATCTCCTCTGTCCAATGCCTCCATGCAGCCTCATGCTTGACTCCCGTTTGAGAGGAGCTTCCCAGATACAATCGATAAAGTCAAGGATTTACCTAAAGAAAAGTCCACTACGTCTGAATTTTAAAACTTATGGGAAGTTTACACTTCCTATCCCACAATTCTAGCCTAAGTTAGTAGGTAAAAGGCCCCTAAAAACAAAAATTTACTAGTAAATTTTAATTATTGCGTTCATTTTAAAGGGATGTTTCTTACTCAGAAGGAAATGGAGTGATGTACTTATGGTGTTATTGACTCGATAAGAAATAAATAAAAGTAAAGGTGTATATGTTTTTCAAAGCAAATTACCACTATCAAAGAATTTTTTTTTTTTTTTTGTAAATATATATTGATGAACTAATGCAAATGATAAAAGAAACTAAGCCAATGTTTTTGTAGTTTTTGAAATTATATTTTAAAACTGAAATGAAAACTACTAATGCAAAAGCTTAATAATGTTTTTCTTTTCACTTTTAAACTTGCTCAAACTCTACCATGCACCTAAAATGCACTAAACTTGAGTAAACTTGGATCTAATCAACTGCATAAAAACAACAAACTGAAGTAAAACAGGCTAACAGAACCAAGAAACAACCAACAAAGGAAGACAAGGAACCCTAGCTTGGGTATAGACAATGACAAAAATCACTGTAAGGTCATAAAGGCAAGTGACAACCAACCACTATCAAAAGAGAGACTAGAAAAAAATGCACAAGACCCTGATCACTGATCTGGACAGAGACACTTCACCCTATAACCCAAACAGGCCAAGCCACTTCAACATGCAAACAGAAAATACTCCAAGCAAAAGAAACCCAAGGGCTTTCGAAAAAGCACAAAGTGTGGTCACCAAAGGTCTTCAGAAAAACAACACAGTATTCATAAAGAAAGCCAACTAACAAAGAGGAATTACACAAAGAGAGGGATAAGCAAACCCAATCCTAAAAAATCCCTATTTCCAGGATTGTATGCGACTGTATATAAGGGCAACTCGCGTACTGTACGTGACTGTCCAAGAGAGCAACTTGCATATGGAAACCTCTATACACGACTGTGCAAAAGAGCAACCCGCATACAGGTACAAAAGTTTTCTCAAAAAATAAGAAAAATCCACAAGACTTTCAAACACTATACTAAGTATGAACCAGGATAAAAGGCCACACACAAACCTCAAAGCAAAGACTGGTCAGGGGTGACAGAAACAACCTACAGCAGTCTGGGCTCCCCAGCGGAGTCACCAGTTCTATTGTACAGGAATAAACACCTTATAACTGAAGGTCTGGGGTTACCAAAATACTCAAGAAACTTGCAATAAATTGACTCTAGAGTGTAGTAAGGGAAACAGGAGGATAGAAAAGACTCACCCTATACACGACGGTTGATCCTAGCTTGTCCTCTTCCACTCTGCTTCTCCTCCAAAGCCTTCAGGGATGCTTCTCCTTCACCTGTCAAGAGTCAATATTCCAAATACAAGATGATACATATATATAAATGGGTTAGATAAATCATATACAGAATGTTGAAACATAAATATTTATCAAACCACAATATATGAAAGACATTCAAGACACATATGGAAGAAGGATTCTCTTTATTAACAATAATGAAATAGTTCAGATTACAACCCAACAACTGAGACAAGGACTCCTCTGCAAACAAAGGATTTTGAGTTCCACTGCTCCAAAGACTTCTGTATAAACTCCACCAGCATAACTTTGCTCTCCAAGTGTATATGTTTAACACCCTCCCCAAGGCCTGTATTTATACTTGGTGAAATAAGGCAGTTTCGAAGGTTGAGGAGGTTGAGACAGTTAACGAGATTAAGGTTAAGTGCTTAACTAATCTCAATTAATCACATGTTTTTATTTTTAATGTCGAAGGGACATGTACGTGGGTATCAATACTGGCAACTCGAGTATGACCCGCGAGTTTCTCTAAGGGTAACCCACGTACACATCTGTACGCAAGATGCAACAACCGATACTCGCATACAACACGCAAGTTGTATATCTAAAGAGTCACGTACATGACTTGACATATCTAAAGGGTAAAAATAACCAGCTGGATGGATGATGAATGTAGTTCTTAATAATCCCATCTATAGTGTTTTGGGAAACCCTCAATCCATAAATGTCCTTTTGTGTGCCAACATGAGGAGTGTCGGGACTCGGATGGAGAGGTGCCATTCAAGTGGATAACACCACCTTTTCATTTGATCAAAGAATGGCTCTACGTAGGTAATGCTCTATTTGCGTAGAAGAAAAGTGGTGCTCAATTTAAAAAGAGAAAAAGAGAAGATTCACGAAGCTTGTTGAAGTAATACTTCATGGCACCCTCATCCCTACTCTTGTGAAGCACCTGGAATCGATATCCCCCCTAGTAGGATCTCGTTTCCACATCATCCACCATTTTCTCAACCATCCCTATCCTCCCAAGTCCTATAAAACCTGGCTCATTCCCCATGGTTGAGAGAGAGAAATGTTATGTTGTTGCATTGATGTTCTAGCCAAATCTAGGGTGAGCATAGGAGGAGCAAGTTGGATATTTTCAGGACAAGGCATGGCATGTGAAGGAGAATCACAACATTAAGGCAATGGTTTTAATATTTCTTCTTCATTTTTAATGCAAAGTTGGTTACTTTCCCATAAAATGTATTATGTTTCAATCATTCATTTTATTACTGGATTCCTTAGTCACTCGTATAGAACTGTAGACTATGTTCTGGTACCTTCGATCTTGCTTGTTTGTTTGATGTGTTTGTGTAGGTACATCCATGGAGATTCATCACCATAGGAGACAATTACATCAGATTACAGAATAGCCAAAGGATTCATTCCAGGTATCTACAAGTTCTAGGGGAAGTCTTCCATCGTTGTTAGTAGTCATTTGTTCTAGATCTGAACCATTTAGACCTAGGGAAACAACTCTTGTCTGCAAGAGGTGTGATATTCCTAGAAACAAATCTAGAGACCATACTAGGGATAGTATTCAACACATTTGATTTTCCCTGGTTTTTAAATTCTTGTCTTTAATCCAAACTCCAGCCCTTTTGTGATAAGATATACTAGATTTTCTACTGAGATTTTGGCTAATTTTAACCATATATGTTTAGATCTGAAGCACTGCTGCTTTCTGTACTAAATTCTCATTATTATTTCATGATTTTATGCCAGTAATTCAACATTTAACTTTCTCTTTTTCACCATTTTTTGTTTTTACATCTACAGGAGTCACTGCTCATTCAGTGAAGGAAATAGGCATTGGCACTGCCCTTTCACAATGGACATTAAGTGGTGCCATCGTTCTGTCATAGTGGACAAAAGGTGGTTCCCAGGAGGTAACACTCTATCACCAACCTTTTGCAGGAGGTGCCAGGTAGGGTTTTCACACCCCTATGATTTCAAATATTAGTTAAGTTTGCTTCCTATTCTGTGTGTTTTTTGGGTTTCATTTTCAAGATCTTGACTATTGAATTCAATGTTTGAAAGTGGTAAATGCTTTCTTTTCTTTGGTTCAAAGATCCATATTACATCCATGTATTTATCTGCTTGTATGCTTGGTTTGATTTTCAAAAGGAGTTATTGGAAGTCAGTAGAGTTAGATCTCTTTTTTACTGTATGAGAAACTGAAAATGAATCTTTGCTTTGTGGTCATTTTTTGTTCTTCATGAGTTTATGAAAGATTGATTTTTATTTTGGTTCAAAAATAAAAAATTGTGAGATTTGATCATAATTGTATTTAAAGGAAAACCATTGGAGCCCTGATTGGCTTCACAAGCTTTCAAATATCTATGTTCTTCTTTTCTTTTTTACATTCTTGTCTCGTCAAAAATCTATCATAGTTATAAGATTAGATCTTTTCATTTTTTGAAGAATGTTGAAAATTACATAGTGTGTCATTTAGTGCTAGTGTCTTTCTTTTTAGGAAAAGAGATCTCACTTCTTTCTCACATTCAAAGATCAATTTAGAAGTGTGTTTCTTGTTTGCATTTTCAGAAAGATAAGTTCATGTGGTTGTTTGGGATTTTTTTGATTGTTTTGAAATAGAATTGAATCACTCTCTCCCTCCTCTAAGTAGGGCATATTTTGAATGATAAAGTGCAATATTTGCACACTCATATTGCATGGTTTTACATTTCTGTATACACTTCATGCATTCACCTAATCATTCAAGATAAAATTAACGGTAGCTATAGGTTAAATTATTAGTAACTTGAGTGATAGGATAGAGACATTTTTTGATGTCTTTAAACATAGGAACTGTCATTTATTTCCTGCACTACATCCTAGGAACTTTGTGGTTCTTCCATGTATCGTCAGTGTATCGAACGAAATTTCACATACCCTTGAGGTATATACAAAGGTAATTCATGTACTTGATTGTATATCGGAAGGCCCCTTTTGAATGGTTGTGCATTAGACAACACTAACATGGATTTGAGCTCCCACGTAACTTGCATATATTGGGAGACCCTTCTAGGATTCTCTAAACCATCTGAGAAAAACCCTTTTGGCTATCTGTAGTAGGGATTTTTCCCTAGATACGCGCAGGAACGACTACCTTCCTTTTATAGGATGGAAGGGTAGGGTTCCTATGGATGAAAAAACCTACAAGGAAATGTTAGCTCTGAGCCATGGAAACCCTGCAAGAAACTATTAAAAGAATAACAAATGGCTACAAGCAATCAAAGGAGAACCTGCAACAAACTATGAGCAAATAAACCTGCAAATAAACATGATCTAGAAAACTAAACTATGAACAAAAATATATGGTTATACCTTCATCCTTTGTGGAAATGGGCCACCATTCCCTAGCTTTGGAAGCACCTCTCTATGGAATGGGTTTTTGGCTTATGGAGATATGGAGGATAGGGGTGAATGGCTTGAGAGTAAAGGGTCTCAAGGAACTCACATGAGTAGCATAATGATACGGAGAGGAGTGTTTTGAGAGTGACCTCCACCCTTGTATTTATAGTTTTTCTTTGCGATTTTAGGGTTTTAAGCCCTTGGTCAAGGATTTAGCCCCTTTTTTGGTTTTTAAGCCCCTTTCACCCAATTCTTAGCTCCTTTGGGGATTTTAAGCTCCCTTGAGGGGTTTTAGTCCCTTTTTGGAGGTTTCAGCCCCTATGAGAGCTATTTTGGCTCTTTTTAAGGGTTTTTACCTTTTTATGTTTTTGAGCCTTTGCAAAGGTGTGGGGGTCAAATGAGGGTAGTGAAATAGATGTATTTGGGTGGTGTACATCATGTAGATCTCATTGAGGGATTTTTTGGGTTAACACCATATTCTTAGCGTAATACACCAAGAACAACACTCGGGGAGACTACTACGCACATACTGTCCAGGTACTTGGGTATTTAGGAAAGGGTATAGTCGCAATCCTCCTTATCGCACATTACTGTTGAACCCTGCAGTATATCATTAGTTGCAAATACTTGACAATCCTAATGAGGAATCCACTTTTATCAGCCCCTCCTGTCACCCAAGTTTTCTTGTGGAATTTACCTTGTGTAGGATATTTTTTATGTGTTTTTTCTAGTTTTCAAACCCTAGGTTAAAATTTTAGTGACCAAAAATATGGCTAAGTTTCCTTTGAGATGATCTCGAAGAGTTCAAGGATTTACACCTGACCTTCCTCCTATTACAGGAGAAATTCCAATGGAAGACACAGAAAAAGGAGTCACAGCTGATTCTCAAGTGGAAGAGAATCCAACTGTGGAAGTAGGGGAAGAATTCACTACATATGATAATCCCTTGGTCGAACAGCCTCCTACGACTCATATTGCCTTCCATTTTTCAATGGAAGGTCATGTCGGTTCATAAAATTGGGTTGATCGCCTGTATGATGATACCAAGGGGAAAAAATATGGCCCTAATGCTCCTTTTTGGAGAACCTCTATGGGTCAAGCAATTTCTAAATTTGGGGTTACTAAACCGTCCATTTTTAACCCTCCGTGGAATGAGGAAATGCATAGAAGGCTCCAACCAACTATGGATCATTTACATAATTTTCAAGAGAATATTACGAACATCATTGCTTCTCCTTATCCTCATCGGGAGCCTGTTTCATCTCTTTTACCCCATCTTTCGGAATCAACCCATCATGTATACCATCCACTCTCAACATCTCAAGTTACTCATAGTTTGACATCATCCGCTCAAGGATCAGTAGTTACTAATCTAGGAAAACCATCCAAACCTGTTATTATGGTTCAAAATCATGGGTCTTATTCTTGTGTAAATTGAACCCAAGAGATAGAACAATAACACTCACAAAATTGCTAATCAAACATGCAAAATTCACACCAAAGGAGACTGAAATTGGAGCATAACACTAATCTGTATTGAGTAAGTATATAATGGAAAACCTTATGAATTAATAGACCGATAAAATAAATAATTACATGATAGGTTTTAATGCATAATAATTCCATTCGAAATAGTCAAAAAGCAGGATTACCAAATCTAGTCAAATCCCCCATAAGTGCATAAAGTAGTTTCCAGATCTATGAATATGCTCACGAATTTGCTAAGTCAAGTGGGAAAGATAAATAGGGATGGAAATAAAACTCATACATGATTTTATTTGGATAAAATGAGGGATGATGATGTGGAAAAAAAAAATGCAGTTACACCTAGACTAGCTTTTCCTTTTTCCTTAAATCAGCTATAAAGCAAGGCATCCTTTCAGAAAAAGTAGATATATGCTTTAGGGAATCAAGAATAAAGCATACTTGCTAAAATTTGTTTCCAGGATTTTTCCAAAGTTCTCCATGACTTAGTTTTAGCATGTGTTGAATTCTAGTACATGTAGAAGGAAACTAGCAAGAATGGAATCTAGGAATCTAGGTAATAAGACAAAAATGATTAATTAATGTCAAATGTAGGTAAATATGGGTTGATTATTCTAACATGCCCCCTTAATCCTAATTTTATGAGTAAATATCACAAAAATATAGGGCCTAGAAATAAGGATTAGTCACCCTTTACATACTGCTTATCCATACAAACAAGGATAGAGGCAAAAATCCAGTGGGAAAATCCTCCCTTAAACATGGACAAGAAAACAAATTTTTGGAAATGTTGTCATCAATCATTCTTCAGAGGATGATCTGAAATAACCAAAAATGATTTGAGATTGTGGGATGTCTTCTCTCAAAAAACTTTGGTGAAGATGTCTGCTACTTGTTCTGAAGATGCACAGAAGAGTAGAACAATGGTACCATCATGCACAAGCTATCTGATGTAGTGCATATGGATCTCAATGTGCTTGGTTTGCTGCCTTTGAACTAGATAATTGAAAATTTGAATGGTGCTATGATTATCATAGTAAATAATAGTTGAAAACTGTGATTCGAAGCCACATTCTCCAAGTATCCCCTGCAACCATAAACATTGAGTTGTTGCATTTACAACTCCTCTATACTCTGCTTCTGTAAATGAGAGTGCTATGGCACTCTGATTATTTCTTGACCAACTGATTGGCCCTTATGCAAGCATAAACACATATCCTAATGTATCCTTTTGATCTATGTTGTCACCTTCCCAATCACTGTCAGTAAATCCAATCAAATCAAGATCAGATTTTTCTTTGTAGAATATCCCATGAGTTCTTATTCCCTGAACAAAGTTTAGGATCCTCTTGGATGCTCTCCAATGGATCTCATTAGGATGATCCATGTATCTAAAATCCATACTAATTGCACAATATAAATTAGGTCGAGTGTTTTTAATATAAAGAAAACACCCAACCAACTGCCTATACATTGTATTATTTACCATAGGAGAAGAACATGCTTCTTCAAGCTTAACTCTTGAAAAGAAGGGAGTCTTGCTTGCCTTGCAATATTTCATGTTGAACTTGATGAGAAAATATGAAGCATACTTGGACTGATGTACTTTGATTCCATGTTTTTATTGAGCAATTTCAAGAATCATGAATTGGCTCAACAATCCCAAATCTGTCATAGAAAATGCATGGCTCATTGCATCCTTCAAGGAGGAAATCTCTTCCTTTGAACTTCTTGTAATCAGTAGGTCATTGACATACAAAAAAAAATCATCAAAGAACCATGAATCAGCTTCAAATAGACATTATTATCAGACTTGTATCGAACAAAACTCAGTGACAGTAGAAATCCATCAATCTTGGCATACCAAGCCCTAGGGGCTTGCTTGAGCCCATACAATGATTTCTTTAACCTGCACACTAAAGATGGATTAGAAAAAAAACCTTCAGGTTGCTGCATGTAAATCTCTTCAGTGATATCTCCATTTAGGAAAGAACACTTCACATCCATGTGATGTATTTCCCACTTCTTCGAAGCTGCAATGGCTAGACCTAGCCTTATGGAGTCCATCTTTGCCATTGGTGCAAAGGTTTCATTGTAGTCAATACCATGTACTTATGAGTAGCCCTTGTCTACTATTCATGCCTATTATTTCAAAGGTGAACCATCAGCATCAAGATTAGTCTTGAAGACCCACTTACATTGAACTAGCTTCCTCCCTAGGAGAAGACCAACCAATTCCCAAGTGTTGTTCTTCTGGAGCGAGCTGAATTATTCTTTCATGGCTGTTTTCCATCTTGTATCATGTATTGTATATTCATATTTCAATGGATATGATTCAACCATAAGATATAACTTCTCAGCAAATAGAGGATCTTTCACACAAAGGGCACTCTTAAATTAAGATCTAGTCCTCCTAGTGTCATTAGGATTTCCAGCTAGTTCCCCAGCTGCATGAATGGTATTTGATGCCCATTTTGGTCTTGTATGAATGTTATGATATGAAATAAAATCATCATTATTAGACATATCATAATCATAAAACTCATTACTCTCTTCACTTACAATCAATGGTCCTGGTAACGAAGAGGACTCTCCAACTTCAACTGCTGCTAAAGGCTCTTCTTTGAACTGAACACTTCTTTCAATGAAAGATTTGTTAGTGCTCAAGTTGATAATATTGTACCATTTTTAATCTTTAGAATACCCAACAAATACACACTCTTGAATTTGGGGTTTCAAATCCTTCCTCTTTTCAGTTGGAATTCTATCCCAAGCCTTTGAGCCAAAAATCCTGAAATGGGTCACATCTGGCTTGTGCCCACTCCAAGATTCTAAAGGAGTAATACAATCAAGATAATTATGAGGCATGATTTTATATATGTAGGATTCATATTTTATATTCTAGGCCCAAAAATTTGGTGGAAAAGTTTTAGCCTCCATCATACAAGTTGCCATCTCCTTCAGTGATCTGTTCTTCCTCTCAACAACACCATTTTGCTGTGGTGTGTAAGGGATAGAATGTTTCATATGGATACCTACATCCTTGAAATACTGGATGAGCTCAGACTTGACATACTCACCACCATTGTTATATTTGAGGATGTTGATTTTCCTCCTAGACTAGTTTTCAACCAAGTCTCTAAAGACTTTGAAGAGGTAAAAAGCTTCAGACTTATGCTTTAGGAAGTGAACCCAACAATACATGGAACAATAATATATGAAGGTGAGTGTATATTTTTCTTGAATAATGGACATATGAGGGAATGGAACAGCAATGTCACTGTGGATCAAATCAAGAGGTGCAAAGGTTCTCTCATGACTAGGTCTCTCATACTCGTGCTCTGTGTGTTTTCCTAGGATACAACCTTGACAGACTCCCTTATAAAACTTGATCTTTGGTAACCCTATGACCATATATTTTTCACTCAAATAAGAAATATACTTGTATTTAAGATGGCCAAATATTTCATGCCAAAGCTTGCTTTCTTCATTAGCATGAATCAGAAGAGCAGAGGGGTTTGAGTAGGGTAGAAAATGGAAAAACTTGTATACCTTCGAAGTGTGATCAACAAGACCTTTTGCTATGAATTTACCATTCAAAATATTAGTGATTTCAACATCATTAGGGGAGAAGATTACCTTATTCAGAGACCCAGTATGATTCATTTGATACACTGACAAGAGACTAGAGGCAAGACCTGGAACATACAACACATTATTGAAATTACCATGGTCAAGATCAATCCTACCATTCCCCAAAATGTCAGTGAGAGAGTCAACTCCCAAAAATATTGGTGGACCTTTCGACATGTCAAGAGAGGAGAATGTCTCCTTTGTAGAAACCATATGTCTAGAAGCTCCAGATTCTATGATGAAGCTAGGTGAGCTTGATGTGCCAGTAACCAAGGCATGTACTCTCTCTCTATCTTCTAAATTTGATCCTCCTTCCTTATTCTTTGAGAAATCAAGAAGATAGATGTTATATTTCTCTAGGATTTGGGTCAACATGTAATTTGTTTCTTCATACAATATCTCTCAGAATGATAGCCCTTACTGCAATATGCACACTTACTCATTTCTCCTGTATTCTTCTTCTTCTGGGAGTTCTTCTTGGAACCTTGGGGCTCCTCCTGAGACTTTGAATTGTCTCTCTTTTGCTCAGGTGTATTTTTATATTTTTTCTTTCTTTTTGAATCCACCCTTGAATCTCCAGTAAGCAAATATTGGTATTTGGAAGGTTTGATGGTGCCCATCATCACTAACTTATCTTACTTCTGTGTGAGGGATTCCATTAAGACTGCAAGCTTAGGCATCTTTCAGGCTCGTGCTGTCAACTTGGTGGCATGGAAGGTTGAACAAAACACTGAATAGTCAGGACCAATATTAGAGAGTATGGCCAAGAATAGTTTCTCTTCCTTTTTTTCGATCCCACATTGTTTTAGTTGCAAAACAAGTGCCTTAAACTTAGAAAAGTAGAGTTGCAATGATTCGAAGCTACTGGGACTCAAGGAGATCAGCTCATTCTCAATTTGGTGTCCTCTCATCTCATATATATTTCCAAAAACCTATTCAATATTTTCCCACATTTCATTAGGTGATGTCAATCCATCAATATGGAAGAGGAGGTCTCTTGAAATGCTCAGACACAAAAGACCATAGGCATCATCCCTCCTGTTGTGCCATTTCATTTTCTCTGCAGCTACATTGGGATCTACCTTAGTTTATATAGTCACCCTATAGAGACATTTCACTCTCAAAAATATCTCCATCTCATCTTTCCACTCAAATAAATTGAATGGAGTCAAGATGATATTCTAAGATTGGTCCATAACTCAGTAGTTGTTCCCTCCAGTCAGCAAAATGCGCTTTTAGTCAAGATGTCAAACCTGAAATAACAATTTGGAAGGAGAGAAATAGATATACAAAGGCTCTGATACCATGTGGAAATAACCCAAGAGATAGAATAATAACACTCACAAAATTGCTAATCAAACATTCAAAATTCACACTAAAGGAGACTGAAATTGGAGCATAACACTAATCTGTATTGAGTAAGTGTAAAATAGCCAACCTTGTGAAGTAAAAATATTCTTAAATAATTAATTACATGAGAGGTTCGAATGCATAAGGATGCCATTTGAAATAGTCAAAAAGCAAGCTTACGAAATCTAGTCAAATCCCCCATAGGTTCATAAAGAAGTTTCCAAATATATGAAGATGCTCAATAATTTGATAAGTCAAGTGGGTAATATAAAGAGGGATGGAAAGAAAAATTATACATGCTTTTTATTTGGAGAAAATGGGGGAGGATGATGTGGGAAAAAAGAAAGGCAGTTACACCTAAATTAGATTTTCCTTTTTCCTTAAATCAGTTACAAAGCAAGGAAAATTTTCAGAAAAAGTAGATATGCACTTTATGGAATCAAGAATAAAGTAGACTTGCTAAAATTGGTTTCTAGGATGTTTCCCAAGTGCTCCATAACTCAGTCTTAGCGTGTGTTGACTTCTAGGACATGTAGAAGGCAACTAGCATAGAATGCAATCTAGGAATCTAGGTAATAAGACAAAAATGATTAAAAAATCTCAAATGTAGGTAAATATGGGTTTATTATTCTAAAACTTTTGGTTCTCTTGTATATTCTACCACTAGGGGGAAACCTCTAGCTCAAGTTGCATCAACAGTTAGTGGAGTCACATCCAGTACAAGAAAAAACCCTAATTTAGGACATACAATAATTGTAGTTTCTTCCACAAAAACCAAAGAGGTTACTCCCCCTTTTAGTACTGGACAACCCTCAAGGGTACAACACATTTTTAATCAACCTTCTCGGGCATATACTCACCCAGAAAATCAATCATCTGTAATTAATGTAAGCTTTCAACCTACATCTATAGGAATGGTATATCTCGGTATGCCTTACCCCAGAAACATGTTTACCCCATGGGGGAAACCCAATTGGTCACATATTTCTATGCCTTAAGGGATACATATCAATATTTCTAGAGTTTATGGTGGACCACCTCTTGGGGGGCCACCTTGTGGAGGTGCACCTGGTGGAGGCCCACATGGTGGAGGGACACCTGGAGGAGGTCTTCCCAATGGAGGTCCACCTTATGGAGGACCACCACCTAGAGGACCACCTTCTGGGAGGGAAACTATTGGATGACCACCACATTTTGGGGGACCACATCCCAAAGGACCACCACCTTCTGGTGGGCCACCACCGAGAGGACCACCTCCTAGTGGGCCACCTTATGGCAGACCACCTTCTGGTGGACCACCTTTTGGAGGCCCACCTAGTGGAGGCCCATATAGTGGAGGCCTTCCTAGTGGAGGACCACCACCACCACCACATGGAGGAAACCCTCCTCCTAGGGACCCACCTCCATCAAGCGGATCTTCGAGAGGATCGTCTATGAAATCGAATCCCCAACAACCAGTGTATCAATTGACCTATGGTCCTACTAGTATATAAATTCCTTATCAATAATACAAGTATGTGAAACCTAACCAACAACTTCATTTTTTGGAAACTTTGGAATTTCCTAATATGTCCAAGTTGATTAATGACCCCATCAAACATAACCCTTCCTGGCCTGCGATTCCATCAAATTTACCATCAGATATCCCTAAATTTGATGGGAAGCAGGGAGAATATCCCAAAAACCATGTTATGACTTTCCATATATGGTGTTCTTCAAAATCCTTGATGGATGATTCAGCCTGTTTAAGACTCTTCAAGTGAAGTTTGTTTGGTACAGTTGCAAAGTGGTACATTGAACTTTTGCAACATTTGTTTGTGGACTTTAGCTAATTGGCAACAATTTTTCTTACTCATTTCCAACTTACCATCCATTACGAAAATCATACAGATATTTTGACATCACTTTGTCAAAATAATTCCACACACATATCTAACCATATTGATGAGTGGAGGAGGATATGAAGACTTATTAAAGATCCTATTCCTGACCAATTATTGGTGGATTGGTTCACGAAATCCTTGTTTCCTCCTGTTTCCCATGATATGGATATGGGTGGTGTTGATACTGAAAAGAAGTCTATTAATCAAGCTTAGTATCTAGACTCGGTGTATTCCCAGTCCCAAACTTTGTATGACCTAATCCCTTAATCTCCTCATCCCAACATTGACCCTACCAAGCCACATGTAGAAACTCTTGTTGATGGGGTCATCGGTTCAATCTAGTGCTCGTTAGCAGCTAATAATTCCAAGAAACATAGTACTTCTACTACTACTCCTTCTACTCCTATGGTTTCCACTGAGTTGAATGCCATTCAATCTACAAAAACACCTGGTAATAAGAAGAAAGGAAAAGGAAAGAATAAAAAACTAGAAACCAACAGGAGAATCCCAAGGCTATGACCCCAAATAATGACAGTAAAGGAAAGAAGAAGGCTAAGTATCCCTTCTTATTATGTGTTGGTGATCACTTCATGAAAGAGTTCCCTCACCGTGAAGAGATTAGTAAATTTTTGAAAAGTAACCCTACACCGACAATGCTTACCAACCCCTTTCCGTCTCAACAAAAATTGATAGATCACATGTCCTCTCAAGTAAACTATAATTATATGGAAGAGAATGGAATGATGTCCTCAGAAACTATTATTTTGACTACTTGTAGTCAGTCATATGAGAAATTGACAGAGAAGAAGGATCAAAATCCTTCTGCTGAGAAAACTCCTTCCACTAGTTCTTCTCTGTCTTCATCTAATGGTCCTCTTAAAATCAACAAACCTAATTTCAACTTAATTTTGTGCCCACCCAAGAGTACCCTTAGGAAGTCTATTTGTAATCCAAATTCTCTAGCTGCACAATTCTACGACATTGTTGAAGATTTGGCTCAAGAGCCTTGCACAATGTCTACCTAGAAGGTACTCCAATGTTGTCCTACGCAATGCAAAAAAAATTTGACGGCATTAGGGGAATTAGACCTATACATCACAAAATTAATTTATTTTAATGTGGATAATTACAACTCCATATTACCTCACCAGCTCGTATTTCAAATCACAACCAGATTAGTTTGGAGGAAATACCATAGGATCGTTTTGGATGAAGGAGATTCCACCTCAGTATTGTCAGTGGCTTATTGGAGGGCCATCAGTTCTCCCAAACTTATGAAGTCACCCACAACTTTGAAATATTTTAATGGACAAGGTTTCCAACCTCATGGTCTATTACCAGCCCTTTCAGTCAAGCTTGGGGGCAATACTATTTCCATTTAGGTGGATGTAGTCAATGCTCTGTTGGACTACAATTAGCTATTCGGGAGAAACTAGTTCTATGCTATGACAACTGTCTCCTCGACAGTTTTTCAAACTCTCTGATTACCTCATTTAGGGAATATTGTGACCATCGATCAAATCAATTTTTTATTATTGGATGTTGCTACCCCCAATGCAAATAATATCACCATTCTAGGTCAATCCCATCCACTTTATTAATATGTTGGGGTAGATATGTTGAAGGATTCAACCCTTATGGGAGTGTTCCCCTTAGCCCCTCATAGTATGGATGTGGCAAGTGTGAACATGGTTTCCAGGACTAGCCATAGTCCTAGAGGCAACAAGATTGTCGAGTCATCCTCTCTTGGCCCTTACGAAGCACTCTATGATGTTGTTCAATCTTCTTTCGATGTCCATTTTGATGATCTTCATTTGGTGTCAAATCCTTACCACCTTTTTTATTGTCTAGAACCATTTCTCCCCACTCTATACTATATCTCACATAATTTTTCGTCGGATGAGTCCATTATGGAGATCATGAGCACAGATGAACGTATATGGGGATATCATCACCATATACCCTCTTTCCTTCCCAATGCTGGTTCGATAGACTTTGATCTTGTATCTCTTATTATTACTGATATTGTCACCACTCATCAAACACATGTATTGTTGAAAGATATTGATTCTGAGGGAAATCATTTCAGCATCACTCAGATAACCCCTATTTACAAATCAGTGAATCCCAGAACTGTTGAGAATGTTCATGCAGTCCGGAATTGTTCAAAAGAAGAAGCTGAAAGTTATAGGGCTCTATTCAAAGAGTTCCAAGATGTTTTTTCTTGGACATATAAATAAATTCCTGGGATTGATCTGTCCATCATTGTACACAAAATTAAAACATATCTAATGACCAGGCAATTTCGACAAAAACTACGACAAGTCCATCCTAGGAAGGTTGCTGCTATTAAATCTGAAGTGGAGAAACTTATGAAAGAAGGGTTTATTTATCCTATACCATTGACGAAATGGGTTTCTAATAGTGTCCATGTAGATAAGAAGTAGGGAACTATTAGGGTTTGTATCGATTTCTAAGATTTAAATAAGGCTTGTTCAAAAGACAATTTCCCTACTCCACACATCGATCAAATCATTGATAATTGTGCTGGGAGTGTCATATTCTCTTTTATGGATGGATTTTCTGGCTACAATCAGATAGAAATTATGCCCACTGGTTTGTATAAAATGACATTTATTTTCCCATGGGGAACCTTTACATATCAGAAGTTACCCTTTGGTATAAAAATTTCTAGAGCTACATTCTAGCGCATCATGTCCTATGCTTTTCAAGATATTAAGCACACTGTGGAGCTATAACTTGACAATATCCCTACTCATTCACAACAAGGGGAGGACCACCCAGGGAACCTTATGGATATTTTCCTCAAGCGTCATCATTATAATGTTTGACTTAATCCATAGAAATGTGTATTTTATGTTTATACTGGATGTCTTCTTGGATTTGTGGTTTCTAAAGATGGAATCTAGATAGATACTTTGAAAATTGTTGCTATTTTTTCCTTACCTACCACGACTAATATCACTAAAATCCAAATTTTGTAGGGGAAGGAAAACTTTCTTCATTGTTTCTTATGAAACTTTTCATAAAAAATGCATGGCTATATGTGTCTCCTTAAGAAACACACTTTGTTATTTTGGGATGACCAAGCAAGATGAGCTTTTGATAATTTGAAACACACTTTGACGCATTCACCGGTGTTGCACCCCCCAAATTACTCAAAATAATTTATGTTGTATATTGTTGCTTCCACTATGACTATTGGTATGGTTCCAGTGTAGGAAGATACCAACAACCAAGAACATGTGATTTATTACCTAAGTAATAGTCTCCTTGACTCCAAAACCCATTACTCACGTGTGGAGAAGCTAGCTCTGGTTACGATCATTGTTGTGCAAAAGTTTCGTCACTACATATTACTACGACATAACTGTTCTCGCAGATTAAAACCCCATGTATTACATTTCGACTCGTCAAGCACTAGGGGAAAATTATTCATGTTGATTTTCATCTTACAAGAATTTGACCTCGAGTTCTCTAAGGATACTTTGAATAATTCCTTGGTTTTCATGGAGTTAATGTGTGACCTTCCCTATGCTTTGATGGAATCTTAGCCCAATGATTCATCTCTGAATGATTTGTTGTTCCTAATTAGCACAATTGATTCATGGTATGGATATTTGATCATCTATCTCTAGACCTAGAGGTTTCAACTCGACATGTACCATGATGATCATCGTCACATCTGTCACCAAAAAAAGTATTATCTCATTTTAAATGATACATTGTATCGATATGGTATTGACTCCTTTCTTCCATGATGCCTTACACACAAAGAGGCTGAACAAGTTTTGAATGATTTACACCTTGGATCATGTGGCAATCATCTTTCTCGGATGGTGACAGCTTAGAAAATTCGTTGTTCTGGGTAGTTTTGGTCCTCAATCTTGAAATATTGTCATGAGGAAATTAAGAAATTCCCACCCTGTGAACACTTTTATCCTAAAAAGTGCACCCACCCTCCTCCTTTACACCCCATCATTGCAATTGGCCCTTTATCCAAGTGGGGTATTGATTTCATTCATTGTAAGCATACCTTAGTTGGGGGGCATGGTTGCATCATCGTAGCCATTGATTAATTTAAAAAATGGGTTGAGGAAATTCCTACATATGCATAGGATGGAAAGAATACCTCCCTCTTTTTGTTCAATCGTGTGATACCTAGGTTTGGAGTTCTGCAAGCCATAGTCACCGACCATGTATCGCATTTTCGCAATACGATGATGGCTGAGTTGAGTGCTAAGTTGGGTTTTCACCATGAAAAATCAACTCCGTACTATCCGCAAGATAATGGTTAGGTTGAGGCCATTAATTTTTTTTTGAAAACTATGTTGCGAAGAATTGTTAGAGATCACAAATCCAACTAACATTTGACTTTGTTTTCCACACTATGGGCTTATAGGAATTCAATTAAAATAACAAATGGTTTCACACCTTTTCAGTTGGTTTACAGACTAGAAGTTGTCCTTCCTATTGAGTGTCAAATTCCATAGCTCAAACTTGTAGTAGAACTTCTCCCCAACACTTCTACCAAAGAAGAAAGATTTTTGTACTTGACAAACCTTGATGAAAATAGAAGAGATGCTGCCTTGGCTAACGAGGAACACAAAAAAAGAATTAAGGCTTAATACGATAAGTCTGTTCAACCTTGTGTCTTTAACGAAGCTGACATGGTTTTGACTTATGATCATAGAGATGACAAGCTAGGGAAGGGGAAGTTTGAATCTATGTGGTACGGTTCCTTTATCATTAGTAAATATCTAGAGAAAGGGGCTTACGAGCTTGTAGACTATGATGGGATACATTTCAGGCAACCTCGCAATGGGTTGTACCTGAAAAAATATTATGCTTGAAATCATTTCTATATCATACCTTGTATATATGTATATTGATTGAATTTTTAATGTGTTTTTGGCTTTTCAATATGGTTTTGGATCTTATTTTCAGTATTGTTTATACCATGTTTTGGTTATGCAGATTATATGGCTTTTTATGGTTTTGCTGATGGTGCTTGGCACCATACCTTGAACCTCACCTTAGCTTCTTTAGTTTTGTATTCCTTGGCACATGACTTAGTCAGTTCAAGAGCAATTTTTATTGGTCTAGCTACCAAACAAAATCACTGATTATCAAGCAATGACAAGTTTGTTGACCGAGGCTGCATCTCGGGAAATTCATGAATTGGTAGTATTCATGGACTCGCAACTAGTGGTTTGTCATTTAAATCATGTTTATACCATCAGAAACCCTACACTCTTTCATCTCTTTTGAAGAGTGCATATGTTAGAGAGGCAATTTGAATCAATCACTTATAGGAACATTCCTAGGTATTATAACACGGTTGCCAAATCATTATCAAACTACATTTTAGACAGCTACATTTCCCATACATAACTTTTATAAATAAAACATGGCTTATTGTAAAATAAAATAAATATGCACTCATGTAAATATAAAATAAAAGACACATACAAAACTCATGTAAATATAATTCTCCATTTGAACACATATAAACACCGTAAATAAGTCTGTATATATATATATATATATATATATATAAAGTGTTTTACAAAATATGGTCATGAGACCCCGACTGAAGCACTTTGGCTTTTAGATATACAAAAATGGAAAAAATATTGAAGCTGGCTATCTTTTAGTGTATACATCATGCATAATGTCTAGTGGTGCTCATGATAGCACATGATATCCCTGACTACCCTCTATAGAAAGCGAATGAATTGACCTGACACTCCGGCTATGTGTATCTGATACCTCCTAGGGAGGTCATAAATAGAAGCATCTGGAATGTTGAGAGTTACCCCATTGAGGTTGTCCTCTAGCTCGGTTAAATTGTTATCCCCTCTATGAAAAAAGTGGGCATTCGCTCACCTATCAATTGGGGAAGATCCCCCAGGTCGTACACCTCCAACATCTGCATGAAAACATTAGGTCTCATCATCATTCATAAAAATCATAAAACATGATAATACAAAAATAATCAAAGTCTTGAGTAGTCTTCTTACCAATATTATCCCATTGGGCTCCTGCTAGTAGAAGTATATCAGGGTCCCCCCTGAAGTCAATACCTACGTACACATAGTCCTCCACCATCAAAAGTTGGTCCTCCAACAAAAAAAAGAATGCGCTACCATATTTGACCTTGGCCCCATCACCAATGGTGTGAGCCATGATCTCTACCCACCACAACATGAGAGGGTCCCATGCTCTCAGCTCTGTAAATGTCACCTAAGGTCTTAGATGGGGAACCCTCTCGAAGAAGAAGGTTTCCAAGATAATCCAATATCCAAAAAATTTTATCTCTCCCTGCCGATAGTTAGTCAGCTGATCCTTGGACACACTCAGTAAAGCCTTGGCCCAGTTGAAGACCACAAGTGCCATGGCCTCCAAGGCATAAATCATATGGGATCAAGAATATTTGTGATCCCCTTGGCTCCCTACAACCCTCTGCATTGTAAAAATCACTGTACAAAGAGGAAAATCCATCACCTCCTTAATGGGAATATTTTTCCCAGACATCTGAGTGCTTGGAAAATAGTGGCAATCTATCAGTTCTTATGTCATGACGTCTCCTCCTCGAGGACCCGTCAGAAAGATGTTCTCACCTCTCATAGATAATCCGGTGAGGAAGTAGATATCCTCTACCTCCAATTCAAGGATGTGATCACCCACCTCAAAGTATTGCTTCTTAGGATTCCACATCCTCAGTATGTACTCTAGCAGTCTCACATGAGACTTCATACTTGAGACATGGAAAAAATTTAGGAGACCACAACCGTTTAATGTAGCTATAGATGCGGCGTCTTCCCTGTCCATAGATTCATAGTCCTCATGTTGTATTTCTTTCCACACCAGCATTTTTACTTAGATGACCCACCAAAAAAAAAAAAGGAGTATGAGAACACATAACCAACATTTAAAAATACTTCAAAATCCCTATTTTTGCTAGGTCATTCATATTTTGGGAATATCTTGTAGTACTGCTCCTATATCCTTGAGACAGAGTGGTGCCACCACCTTTTTAGGCGTGAAAAGAGTGGTTTTACATGGGCACCACTTTTCCTACAAAGGAAAAGCACGTTACCCAAGATACTATTTTTACCCTTAGGTAAAAATCCCAAACACTCCATAAAAATGCTTGGAAAGGAAAATTTCAACCGTGAAAAGGCTAAGGAAGGTTTTATCTCTTACATGGGATAGACGGATAAAAAATCGAATGGGTAATGGCTCCAGAATCTTTGCCAACAATATGCACACACTTGCTTCAAGTAGATCTCCAAACTTGATAAATAGTAAAATGAAATTTTTTTACTATTCCTTTGAATTTTATATGAGATATTTTAGGGTTTTGATATATTATTTTAATATTTTTAATTATTTCACTAAAAAATACCCTTTTTTGTAGTCATGAAAGTCAATTTTAAATATTTTTGGAGAACTTAATAATATTTTAAAGAGTTTTTCAGGGACGAAAATAAAAAGTATTGACTATGGGTAATTTTGTTTTTTGACTTTTTCATACTTCCATAAAATGGAAAAATTCATCGAGTGCTAATTTTGACATTTTGGTCGTGCTCCTTAAACCTAGTACCAAAGTTTCGAGTCATTTTCACTTCTTTTCAGGCTCGTTAAACTCACTCATCATGAAAATAAACCCTAATGGAGTCTTCTTTAAACTCTTTTCAGAGTCCTTAAATGTGAAAATATTGTCGAGTGAACTTGTCTTCTTTACGCTTGTAAAAGTACTTGAAGAGTAATTTTTCCAATGGTAGTTTACCCATTTTTTTTATCCGAATTGACTATTTATGAAAAAGGAGCACTTCAACCAATCATGACTGGAAGAGTTCCCTCGAGTATTATTTTATACATTTTTGGGCCCTAGAGACTAAATTGTACGAAAAAAGGACCCTTTGGAGTCTTCTTCTGTTGTCATCCAGACTCTCTAAACATGAACAATACTGAGTTAACTTTCAATGGACTCATTAAATTAAACACTGAGAGACCCTCTTTTGGGAACGAACCCCTCCTTTCTCAAGTTCATAAAATATATGAGAATGGACTTATCCTTGGATAATCTACAATGAGTGTTTTTTACCCTCTTTGGACTCGTAAATACGAAAAGAGGAAATCGTCAATCATGATGTGGAAATTAAGGGAAGGGAACTATTTCAGTTTGCAAATAAATGCCAGTTAAGAGTCACCTTTGCACATGGAACTTGTCTGCATCTCATTTAGTCAATTGGGTATTCATCTTGCTTCTAAGTTGATCCACTTTCATGATTCATGCCACTCCTTTGAGTCTTTCAAATAATGCATCATTCACCTTCTCATTATGTCATGATATCCTCCTGGTCTAAGTCAATTTTGCGAAGTCTTTGATCGTGTCGTCCAATGTTCAAAGGAAAATTGAAAGCTTGCCTCTACAGTGAAAAAAAAAATTGTGTAAGTACCTTTTAAGTCAGTCCTATGGTTACATTATAATCAAAATTCCAGAACATTGTTCCGAGTTTCGTGTTGTCAATGTGGGATTCATCATGGCCCTCCTTCGATGAGACTATTCCTATCGACTTCAGTTCATCATCTAGGAACTAGTCTTAGAAAAAAATTAGTACCTTGATATCTGAATGCATCAATGATAGGTCCTCTCACTTTCGGCATAGGTTCACATTATTGAACTTTGATTGAAATATTTGATTGAGTGTTCGACATCAAATCATCTATTCACACTGGGGATATTGTACTAGGGTACCTTGGGAATAATTGACATAAATGGTGATCTCCCTCGTGCTTGTTAATGGTTCTCATCATTGACTAGTAATCAAGTGGTTTCTACCCTATTCGACATCAATGCATTGTAATCACATGGATATAATCATAATTTTGTTGAGGATGAGACGAAGACCCTGGGTATCTGTTAAAGCACTCATTTATTTCCCCAAGTTGTGATGGATTATATTGTATGAGTCTTAACATGGATACACATTTGTATGGTCATGGTTATGCTCAAATTTGTGTCCATTTGACATAGACCTACATTATATGTCTGGTAGCTATGTCCAAGTTTGAGTCTCTTTCACATGGATCTACATTGTATTCTAGTAGCCATGTTTATTCATCTCTCTCATGGATATGCCTTGTATTGGTCTGCAGCCAAGATGAGGAGATATTTGAATATGAGTCAAAATTATTGATGTATTACATAAATCTAGTTGATGATGATCTTCGATCAAGCGATTTATTGCCTTGAAGTGATCACTTTCTCTTTCCAATCTCTTGCCTATCATATACCTATAGCTTCATGCTTTGGGCGGGATTTTTTTACACATAAATCTCATCCCCATCATGTGTTGATGACTAAAACATTAGAAATTACCCTCAATTCCCAAATTTTGAAGTTGTACATTGGATGAGACTCTAATTTTCCACATTTGAGTCTAGCACCACCTTTACCCTTAATGTAAAAGGTGTTACCCTCTTCACTAACGCCCATTATCTCTTGACAATAAGCGGTGCCACCACCTTTCTCCTTTGGTAAAAGAGCAGTTCCACCTAGGTAACGATGCGTCTGCACAGAATAAAAGTGGTTCTTGAGTCAAAAAGATAAAAATATAAGATTCACGAAGCTTCTCGAAGGAATAATTCATGGCACCCCTTATCCCGGCACCCCTTATCCCTAATCCTATGGACCACCTAGACTTGAGATCCCCCGTAGTAGGATCTTCATTCCACCTCATCTACCATTTTCTCAACCATACCTATTCTCTCAAGGCCTATAAATCCTGGTTCATTCCCCATGGACGAGAGAGAGAAAATCTATGCTATTGAACTGAGGTTCTGGCCAAATCTAGGGTGAGCATAAGAGGTACAAGTTGGAGCTTTTGAGGACAAGACATGGCATGTGAAGGAACATCACAACACTAAGGCAATGGTTGTAATATTGCTTCTTCATTTTTAATTTGAATTTGGTTCCTTTTCCATAAAATGTTTATTTTGCAATCATTCATTTTATTAATGGATTCCTTAGTCACTAGTATAGAACTCTAGAATATGTTTTAGTACCTTTGATCTTTCTTTTTTGTTTGATTTGTTTGTGTAGGTACATATGTGGAGATTCATCACCATAGGAGACAATTACATCACATTGCAAAAGAGTGAAAGGATTCATTCTAGATATCTACAAGCTCTAGGGGAATTCTTCCATCCTTGTTATCACCAGGGATGATTTTAAGGAACCATACTTATTTAGAAGTGTATAAATGTTTGCAAATCTTACCAATCCTTAAAACACCATCTATAAAATGTTTGGCAATAATTTTCAAAAAATATTTATTTTCCAAGGATTTTATATTGTTTATATAATAATTTGGCAATGTTTAGGGTGAAAAAAATTTACCCCATCAAAATTGGGTGAAACAGGGCTTCAAAAAATGAAAAATGGCGAATCTTTTTTTGCAGAGAAACATGGAAAAATAGCCCATGGGATAAATTTCGCCCCTAAAATTATCCCTGGTTATCACTCATTTGTTCTATAGTTGAACCATTCAAACCTATGGAAACAAATATTGTCATCAAGAGGTGTGATATTTTCAGTAACACTCCATTGGAAGGTAGCTAATAGGATCCTTTAGTACATTCAGGGCACTATATCATACAACATTCACTGTGCTACATATTCTGAGCTAGAGGTTGTCATTTTTATAGATTCAGATTGGGCGGGGGATACCATAGATCAAAATTTCACTTTTAGGTACGTGTTTATGTTTGGTAGTGGCCCCATTTTCTATTCCATAAAAAAACATGCTTCCATTGAACTATATTTAGCAGAGGCCACGTACAAGGTAGCAGTAAATGCTTGCATCGAGGCAGTTTGACTACAAGGAATTTTGTCAGAGTTTGATATTGGTATTGCTTTATCCAAAATCATATTTTGTGACAACCACGGTGCTATCCATATTTCAATGGATCCATTTCAGTGACAGAGGACCAAAGATGTTGAGATCCACATGCACTACATTAGGGAGTTGGTGTATGACATGACAATTGTTCTGCAATACTTGCCTACAGATGAGCAGATTGTAAATATTTTCACCAAGAACTTTACTGAGAAAAATTTCACTTACCTTCGTTCACTGTTGGGGGTGAGTTCATCAGGGTGAATACCATTACTTCTTTAGTGTTCATTTTGAGAGGGGGTTTTGTTCCCACTAGGTTTTCCCCTTTTCCTCACTTATCATTTATTTGATCATTTTAAGGTTACCTTTTGTACAGGGTGACCTATGGCCTTTGATGTCAGGGCCCTAGCATTTTATTTTTTTACTCATCCATGAGTATAGCTTAACGGGGGTTGCTAGATTCCTTATCCAACCCACACATATTTATTTGGTCAACCTATCCTAATTATCCACTTATCCTTAGTTATTGAATCCAATTACTAACATCAACATTAGCACCAGCACACTCCTTCAATCAGGGAGGCCAACTAAGCCTTCTCCTTCAACCAGCGAGGCTAACTAAGATTCCTCCTTCAATCAAGGAGCAATTCTGGTATGATCTGCATGAACTAAGTGCCCCAATTCAGTTAAATAATGGTTATTCCACATACTTTTAGTTAAAATTTAGCTATATGGGTGCCTCCATCACTATTTTTCCTATTTTTGGTAATTTCCAGTTAACTAGAGTGATTTAAGGCACCTCCAACTACTTTTGGTGACTCAGTTTAGCTCATTTCACTTGATCTCACCTAACTGAAGTCATATATGTTCCCCTCCTACTGATTGACATATAGTTGAGTTCAATTTAGTTAGACTCAGTATTTACAGCCTCTGATTAAGTTAGGTTCAATTAGAGTCAATTATGGTTGTGATTAGTGGTTAACTTATGTCTTTAATGTGGCTAATTGATAGCTAAGCCACTCTCATGCTATGTAATTCGAATGAGATCCTTGGGATTTGAATTGTATTGATATTCATGCAAGTGTATCACATTGTATCTCTACTTTTGATTATTGAATACATTCTTATAGCCGCAACTCCTAATTGTAGTGTGTTTCATGTCAAATTTCTGTGCAATTGATTCTAAATCTTATATGAGTTGTTCCTTGGTCCTTAAATTATTGTGACTCAATTTTCATATATTTTTCCACCCTCATACTATCAAAAGGGCCTAATATTCACATGGGAGATGATTCCCAAATTCCAATAGAAGGAAGAGGTTCAGTTAAAACCAAGCACAGTGAGTTCAAAATTGTTCTCTATGTTCCCTCCCTTGCAGCTAATTTATTGTCTATTTATCAGATGACCCATACAGGATTTCCTAAGAGATTTACATTCAAATCAGATTCAGTTGAGATCACATAAAAAGATACTGGAGATCTTATAGCGAAAGGAATTGCAAATAATTCTGCTAAAGCTGATGAGTTCTCACCTTTTTTCCTGTCTCACCTCCTACACCTTTATTGTCTCATGCTAACAAAATGAGTAAGATTTGGCATTAGAGATTTGGGAATCTCAATTTCAAATATCTCTAGATAATAGGTATGAATTTGGGAAGGCACATAGAGTTTCCTCTATACTTGATTTGATACATAGTGATGTGTCTGGACCTATGCCAACAAACTCCATTAATGGTTGCAAGTATTTGCTCACATTTATTGATGATTGTTCTAGGTGCTGCTGGATCTACGTTATGAAACAAAAATTAGAATTTTTTTATATTTTTAAAAGTTTTTAAAGATATGGTTTAGAATAATTTCAGCAAGAAAATCAAGTCCATAAGATGTGATAAAGGAGGAGAGTACATCAATAAAGGCTTTCAATATTACTATGAATCAGGGGGGATTTGAATGGAACACTCAGTTCCATACACACAACAACATAATGGTGTGGTTGAGAGGAAGAATGGATCACTTAAGGAGATGGAAACATATCTTCTCCATGCCAAGAATACCCCCCCGGCCTTCTCTTTGGGAAGAAGCTGTAAATGGTGCTTCATATTTGTAGAATAGAGTGCCTCATAAATGAGTGGTTGGGGCCAATCCATTCAAATAACTGCATGGGAATAAGTCCAATGTCTCTCATTTGATATTTTTTGGTTCCAAAGCTTGGGCTAGAATACCCATTGACAAGAAGAAATCCTTCCAAGCCCAAAGTAGCAAATGTGTTCTATTGGGATATGTAGAAGTTGCAAAAGAATACAAATTAATGGAGGCTGAAACTAGAAAATGCTTCATTGAGTGGAGTGTTCAGTTTGGAAGATCAGTTGTGTGATAGACCACGATATGAAGCACAAGAAGGTATAACCACTCTTCCACTACCTTTTGATGATGATGATTTGTTACATGTTTCAGATTCAGATGAAGAGGATTAAGTCCAGCATGATCTTTTTATTCAGGCTAAACCTCATGAGATTCTAGATCTAGATCCAATACCCATTCCAAACCAAAGGCCTAAGCCTAGATGGGCTCAAAAGCTGATTCATGTAGTCGGGGATGGTGCTGGGAATCCAGAAGATAGAACGAGAACTAGGTCCTAGTATCAGAATGAGCATGTGGCCCTTTCCCTCATAGATTCACTCCTTATAGTGTAGTGCAACAAAATTCCAGGAAAGGGCTACATGATGATAGTGAAGGATCAACCAATTGGCCCATATAAGAATAAAACTAATCATTCTCCACCTCTTCCATATAGAAGAAACACACAGGTTCATTAGTTAATAAGGACATTGAGAGGTTCACAATCACAAATTCAGGATGCTATTGCACAGAATAACCGTACTGCTCCATAGTGCTGTAATTTACAACATACTTTTTCACAAGTTATTTTTATAAGGAGGAAGCTTCTTTNGCTTGTATTTTCTTGTTCCTTCTTATTTTGAGAGGGGGGGGGGGGTTCCCATGAGATTTTCCCCTATTTCCTCAGTTTATTAAGAAACATTTTTTATCTTTTAGATTGTATATGCATGACTTATGGCCTTATTTTCAAGGCCTAAAGTTGTCCAAGTTAGGATTCAAGGGGGGTATTAGGATTTATAATCCTCCCATGTCCAAACTGTCTATTAGACTATATTTTCCTAAATGAGGAGTTATTTGATTATTATTTGCTTCCACTAGTACCATTGGACCCATTTGGCCTAATGGGGTTACATGTACTAGTCACTATAGTGTGGGGAACATTGATATAGGCTAACTAAAATTGACTACACTTGCATACATCAGTTTAGGCACCTCCTAGACCAATTGATGCATTTTAGGAGCCACTAGGAGTGCAGGAACCAACCTCCTTTAGTTGTTGGAATTTGGTAACTAGTTAATATTAGTTATTCTCCATTTACATTCAGTTATTTATCCTCCAGTTCAATTAGTGCCAGTTATGCATGGCTGCATGTGGGAAGGAGACAATTCTCACCTACTTCTCACCTACCACTGCAGTTAGACTGGTTTTATTGATTGTAAATGATGGATAGAATGTATTAGACATATAGAGTTAGCCTCTTGTACTCTGATAGTGATTTAGACATCATTAGTTAAGCATGCATTGAGATACAAATAGTTCTGGTATCACCAAACTTGTAATTTCCTCTATGAGGTGGATCTAGGATGGATGGCAAAGGTAAGGGAAACTAAAGAGGTGGAACCAATATAGCCTCGAATCCCAAATGGATGTTTTTCATGCCAATCAAGGAACATATTCACTTGATTTTATCTTAGCCCAAGACAACAATGGGGGAGACCCAGATCTACTCCTGACAGGAGAGAACAGACCTAAACACCAGATCAAATCAAATGGAGTTGAAATATGTAAGGTGTAAGGTGGAGTAAACCCTAGATATACGGATGACATAACAAGGTGAACTAGGGCTTGGATCAAGGGTTTATGAGATGTCAAATTTGATCCAAGTTATAAACACAAGTGACCTATAATACTATTACTAGATCCAGGACCAAGGTACTAGAAAAAGATGAAGATATCCATTGCCTTGGGAAACATGACCAATAGAGGGAGGGTAAGAACAAGATTGGGGCCATCTAGTAGCACGGGATAGACTCGAAATAAGGTATAACAGTATCAAAGTACTTGATCCACAAGGAAAAGATCAAATCACAAGAGAAGGAGGAAACATGAAGGGTAGCGATAGGGTTTAGAGAACATTGCCTTGGCATTTGGGATAAATGGAGTCACTTTAGCAGAATGTTTTTGAAGACCCACTTAGGGTTTATCTACAAAACCTAGAAATGGTTTTCCCCAAGATCAAGCGATTTGATCTATAATATTTCTTTATTTTTAATATGTAGGGTTTAGAGAACAGTGCCTTGGGATTTGGGCCAAATGGAGTCACTTTAGAAAAAACAATTGAAGAACCACTTAGGGTTTGACGTGATCTACAAAAAATGGAAATGGTTTGCCCCAAGATCAAGCGGTTTGAGCTATAATATTTTTTTTTTAATATTTAGGATTTTAACATGAAAATAAATATGTCAATGGATTGATATCTAGAAAAAGAAGAACTAACCTGTACATATTACCTAGAAAACCTCGTATATTCCTTGATGATGATGGTCTATCCCATCTCGATCAATTTGAGAATATTTGAGGAAGCTTCTATGTAAAACAATTTTCCCAAGGAATCCAATGCACCTTCTCTCCTACACAACAAACGTCAACCATATCATATTTGTTGCATCACGAGAAAATAAAAAATTCTACAGAAAAATAGCAAGATGAAATCATAAATCTCATTGATGCTGATGAAAACCCCCTGATACAAAATTCATCCAAGCCAAGCGAGTTGAGGAACCCCAACAAAAATGCCCAAGTTGAAGTCACCCTCTAGTAGACAAGACAATATTTCCCAAAAAATATATAGATCTCACAAAAAATACCCAAATTCTAGGAAGCAAAATATTTTCCAATGACCATCTAAGAACACCAGATGCAAAGGAGATCCAAGAATTTCCACAAGATAATTTTTTCTATTATCTAGATCCAAGAGCCAAAGACCCCTTACAAATTAGAATCTCTCTCCTTTAAATACGAATGAGAGAACCAAAATAATAACCAGTTTTCAAATGAGTGGCTAATATTGAAACGTACAAATTTCTAATCAATGGTTGAGATGATCCCAACATACAATACATGGATCAATAAAACAATATAGAATAAGAGTGGACTAAATCATCCTAGGAGAGGAGATCCCACTCAACAAGAAATAAATGAAGCACATGGTGGGTCTATGGAGTGTTAACTAACTCCCTTTCGGTGTCCCCATGGCACAATAAAAATAATATAAATTTTAAAGTGTGAAATTATGCCTCCTTGAGGAAATCGTGAGCCTCCAAAAGCTCAAAAAAATCATATAAATGCCTGAAAAATAGATGTGGGACTATCTAGGTGCTGCAACTACTGGAGAAGGTGTGGAAGACATCACTCTAATCATCAAAACTCATACCATGCCATTTCCTTTTCTTAGTAGCCCAAATTGGATTCTTCAGTAGCCATTTAATTATTTTTTAATCTACCTCGGGAAATGTGAACTTGCCAAAAAAGCCTCCTAGGGTGCATGCGTTATCCAACTGATCCCACCAGGATCTTTGAGAGGGAGTTACTATGGTACAATCAAGTGTATGTACCCCCTATTCCCCATACAGTTCCCTAGGAGATTGAACAAAATCATCTCCCTGCTCAGACCTGCCATCTTGTGAAGCAAAACTACACCAGAAGGGTAAAATGAGCATGACAATCTCTGTAAGTGCCCGAAATTAAAAACAAGTTGTCTCACTAGACTCAGAAATTCCAAATCCATCTAAGGTATATAATCATATGCTCTCCTAGTCTCTTCTTGATCATCTACAATATCAAATAGACAAAATAATAACCTATAAATGGCTAGATACCAATAATATAACTCCGAGTGACATCCATCTGCTGCAAGTGTTAAAATCCTAAGACATGCTCTACAAATAATTTAAGTAACAATCATAACAAGTAGAAATCATTTCACTGGTAGCACATCAACCAAATACATATATAGGGTTTTATTTATCATAACTCATACTAGAATTTCAAGACTATACTCACTTCATAGTTATAATCAATTTTCTAGTCAAAGGGTGAAGGCTAAAATTCATAAGCCTAGGACAAAAGAAACTGCCAAATCAACACTGTGACACTTTGGATATGGAAAGGGGATACTCACTATAGCCATATGCTGGAAAAACAACAAAAAAGTGGATGTAAGTGCCTCACAAATGGGTGAACTACTTCATAGGTTCTCACTCACCTTGACAAATGCTCACAATCCAACTCAATACAAGTAAGGCCAACAATATTTAGATATAATTTTTAGGAACTATTGTGTTTGGGTCTTTGATTTTCCATAGCCTTTTTCCACTTATTTTTATATTTACTTCTATCATTTAGGATTTATGCATTCATGTATGTTGAAAAACACTACTTTTCATGAATGTTTAAGATATTTCATTGCAATATTTTTTAGAGCCAATTTCATTAGGATAGCCTTGTATTCATGTAAGTTTAAAAACACTAATTTTCATGAATGGGATTTTCATAGATATTCATTTCATTTCCAAATACATTGTATTGATAGCAACGCTACTTGTTTCAGGTAAGCAAACACAACCTAGGCAACTCAAAGCTGAGACATAGATAAACAAGGAAGCTTGTCCAACAAAGGCTCTAGCGGGGAAAGGTCCTCCATGCCACAAGTCAAGTAGTAAGTCAAGCTAAAACAAAACTGGAAGGTAATGGAAGGGTGGAGAGAATGAATAATGAAACTAACACGAGCAAGCCAAATTATGGCGGGAATGACCACCTCTATTCTCCCTAAGGAGGGTAAAACCAATGAGTATAGATCAAGACCTTCAAATTCTGAGTAGGGACATAAATACATAATATAGATACATCCAAGTCCACATATTTATGTGACCTCTAGATCATGATAATAAATGCTAGCACATGTCACAAAGATGACTATAAGAGAAATGATAACCATAACACAATATAATATAAGCTAATTTATAACCATGCAAATAATCCATCTAAATCAATATCTGTCTAATGAGAAAAAACTGATCCAAATCTGGGCACTGGTAACTGCTTTGCACATGGCTAAATGGCTACATCAATCCTCAAATTTGAGTGTTCTGACACTTATTCCTAGCATGGGAGAGTACTATAGTCCATCAAATAAATAATTATCCATAAAAAATGATCATCTCAACATCTCATATGTAGGGGAGCTGGCTAAAAAATGTATTGAATCTGAAAAATAGATTATGGTAGCCCGACTACTATATATGTGATAAAAATTTCATTTAGTGGATTGGAATTCATCCCTATTGTTTTGAATTACTCCTTATGTAACACTATTGTAACACCAGATACTATAATGAATTCTATACTGTAATTAACTGAGCAATACTTGTCTATTTCCAGTGAGATTTGATTTGTTCAGTGTGTATTGTTCATTCCTCTTCACTGCATAATAGTTAAGAATATGATTGCACTCATTTCTATGAAGATGTAATGGCACAATAATTATA